>CM067884.1:11023700-11561638 GCA_034621355.1 Mycalesis mineus
ATCCAAACTTCATAGTTGCTTATTTTAGTTATATAAAATCGCAACACGGATTGACAAAGTTATATAAAGTGACGAAGATATGGCAACAACCGGCTCTTAGACAATAAATTATTTGACGACCAGCGGCACCAAAACGGGTCAAGTGTGATTCAAAACACGTATCGAGGTGTTCTGCACCTATATGGCGGGTGCACTCGTACTAATTGCGTATCCACTTATAGCCGCTCAAATTGAATATACACCTTCTGTATATCCTATTGATGACTGTAATCTACATATATTAGTGGAAAACATTTTCCGCCATTGTTTATTTGTATGAGGCAGCAAATTAAGGGAGCAGAAAATAACGACAAAGTAAAAACGTGGGTATCAAGGAAAAATCTATTTGTTATCACTAATATCATACTTGACTTTTAGATTAGATTTCATTTGTACCGATTACATATTAATTTGATATTCATTTAGATACTACATTAAAATATATAATAAATTAATAAATATAAATAAATATTATAGGACAATTACACACATCGCTATACAGCCCCAAAGTAAGCTTAGGTAGCTTGTGTTATGGGTACTATGATAACTGATGAATATTTTATATATATTATATACAAATACTTATAATATATAGATAAACACTACATGTTAGCCCTTGATTGCTATCACAACTGATGTTAAGTGATGAAACAATCTAAGATAAAAGCGTTAGCTCGCTTCTAGAGTAGGATGATATCCACACCCCTTTCGGTTTCTACACGACATCGTAACGGAAAGCTAAATCGCTTGGCAGTAAGTCTATGTCGGTAGGGTGGTAACTGGCTACGGCCGAAGCCCACCACCAGCCAAACAAAAATATTTTGCAATTCCCGATCAAGATACAAATCAGTCAGAGAATACAATATTCTAATACTCCAAAAGAAATGAAAATCAAACCCGAGTCTTCCTAGCCAGTAGGTAACGCAAGATATAAATAAGTATACAATGCAGAGTAAGTGCATTTCTGTACAACTAAAACCCAAACATCGTACGTTGACCTCTGTCGACCTCCGTTACCTGTTTGCGTCTTATTACACAATAGTAATATCGTCTACTTAGTTAAGATATCACGTAACCCGATACGCTATGACAACTGGCCGTGGTATGTGCATGTGTATAAATTAAAACACATCTGAGTTCTGACCGCAAAATGACAACAAAATAGTATTAAGTAACTTAATCTCATTGCGGCATTGCAACCCTGAACTCTAAAAATCTTGCCTCACGATATTTCGATCTTCAATAACGCAATTAATGCGCACTTCATTTCATAAATGGCTGGGTCAATCCGATAAATCAGTTTGTCGAAGTAAATTCGATTTATAAGAAAATACTTTGACTGGCCGTAAATGGATTGATTTTTTTTGTACTACAAAATTAGCCTTCCGAGACTTTGCTAGGGAAAGCAGGTTACATTTTTAATAATTTGTTTTGTCTATGATATCTATGATATCAGAAATGAGGAGATACGCAGAAGAACCAAACTAAATATATAAATAACTGAATTTGACCTCCGTGGCGCAGTGGTATGCGCGGTGAATTTATAAGACGGAGGTCCTGGGTTCGATTCCCGGCGGGGCAAATTGAGATTTTTCTTAATTTGTCTTGATCTGGCTGGTGGGAGGCTTTCGCCATGGCTAGTTACCACCCTACCGACAAAGACGTATCGCCAAGCGATTTAGCGTTCCGGTACGATGACGTGTAGAAACCGAAAGGGGTGTGGATTTTCGTCCCACTCCTAACAAGTTAGCCCGCTTCCATCTTAGACTGCATCATCACTTAACATCAGGTGTGATAGCAGTCAAGGGCCAACTTGTAGTCGATAAAAAAAAACTGAAGTGGCAATGGGCAGGGCATGTGATGATGGATGCTGGGGGCCCAAGGTGCTATAATAGCGACTCCGCATCGGAAAGCGCAGTGTTGGTCGATCCCCCACTAGGTGGGCTCTCTTTTCATAAAAGTCATAAAAATCATAAGGATTTCATCTAAAAATGTCAAGTAATATCGACAAATTAATTACTGGATATACAAGAGACCAGTGAGTAGACAAAAAATCTACTTTTTGAAAAGTTTACAAAACATCTCTGAGCTAATTTGAAACGTGCATTTTAAAAGATTGATTAACGCAAACAATGACTCAGTAATTCCGTGCAATTTTTCAAGCTTTCCAGTGTTTTCAGCCACTGTCAAATTACGCAACTTGCGCCCTTTCACATGCTCTTGACATTTATGTTGGCTTGTTATTAAGATAATGATGCAAGCGTATTTAAAGCTTTATACGAACAGCAAGACCTTTAGCGGTCCCTACTGAATCTTCCTCTGAACGGCTAGTAACGATCGACCGGAGATTTATTGGACTTTATGTATTCTTTGTATCCATGCACCTATCATTATGAATCAGATTTAGATAGGAAATTACTTTAAATTTTGTATTATCAGTTTTGAATAATCTGATCAATCTATGTGTCTGATGCAATATATGACGTTAATGATTATAAACATAATTTAATTTCTGCAACATCATCATACAATATACCTGTTGATGACCGTTCGACGACCCCCGTGGCGCAGTGGCGTGCGCGGTGAATTTATAAAACGGAGGTTTGATTCTCGGCAGGGCCGATATGGATTTTCTAAATTAATTCAGGTCTGATTGGTGAGAGGCATTGGCCGTCACTAGTTACCACTCTACCGACAAAGACGTACCGCCAAGCGATTTAGCGTTCCGGTGCGCTGTCGTGTAGAAACCGAAGGATATTAACCTACTCGTAACAAGTTAGCTCGCTTCCATCTTAGATTACATCATCACTTACCACCAGGTATAATAGAAGTCAAAGGCTAGCTTGTAATGAATATAAAAAAACCTCACTCTCTTGTCAATGAAAATTCAAATATACTTTACATATATTATTGTAAGGTTTCATCAAATCGAGTTCAGTATTTATTAGGTGAAAGAATAACACACCATTTTTAACCGACGAAAAAAAACGGAGTAGGTTCTCAATTCGACACGTATATTTTGGTTACCAGTGTCGTATAATATACTATGACAGTATAGTACAAGTACGTTACGTGGCGATAAATCACTAACTCAAAACGCACTAATAAGTAAAAAATAACTGTGTCATTTAGTTGCTTTAATTTACTTAAGCATATCTATGAAGTCGGTGCTAGCCAAGTTTACGGAACATTTATTTTACGTACGTCCTTAAAGTAGAAACCTAAAAAAATTTTTACCAAGTATAATAACAAAGTCAATATTTTTTAAATTTTTGGGTTGATATACATTAATCTTGGTTCGTAATCATTTGAAAATCTTGTATACTCTTAACCGGTTTAAAACTCGGGACTGTTTTTAAAACAAGTTAATTTAAGTTGACACGTCCTCAGAATTAAGCAATAATACAACCAATTGTCTTAATCTCTGCGTAATCTTAATCTTTAAACGACTATAAAGAAAAGATTTTAAATCATTGCATATTTCTTTTATGCATATAATGTAGCAATGTACATTTTTACAGTTTATAAGCCGATGTGTGAATATTTTTGTTTATTTAGGTTTTTAATGTTGCAACGGGAAGACCAAGGCGAGAAGGCTCCTGGACCAAATACAGGATTAAACGCCAGGTCGAAAGTACCCTAAGTAGACGTACTTGTATGCAAGGCTTAATGGAATTGGAAGAAATCATCGTAGCAAATGGAAGGAAGTGGTCACTTCCTACCCCCATTAGAATCCAGCATGGTAGTATGTTAAATGTATGTAGTTTTTAAATACTGAGACTTTGATTTCAAAGATTTCTAAGGTCATTCAAAACGTATTTAAATTAAATTTTCTTTTTGCCAGTGATTTTTGAGAGCCATTTGGAAAAAAACTGTCATGTAACTTTTAGCATTGAATAATAGTTGATGAATGATGATTAGAAAATACACTACAATAAGCTAAAATCCCAAGACAAGATTTTATAAAACGTGAAAGAAGACCCAATTCCTATACAAGCAGCAACGTTTGAAGTAGTCCGTGACACCGATGAAAAACTTGAGATCTAATGGATCACAATTTCCTTAGCACTTTATTTAATCATAGATAATATAGAACCGCACAACTAGGTATAATATTTAGCTGTCATTTTTAGTGTCAAACCCTGTCTAGCGGTCTACTATTAACGGAGGTGTGACTAAAGAATACCGGTTTCGATATGTAAATGACTATTCTAAAGCAAGTCACATAACTGCTCGTAAAAGAACTCTTTCGTTCACCTCTAACCTATAACAGAGAAAGTTAAAGATTTTAATGCCGCGAATTGTTTTTAATGGTTTGCTAAATGCTTCCGTAAGTCGTATTAGTTTCATGAACGTGATTTTTGAATAAATTTTGCATTATCACATGCAGTTATCATGGTAATGAGGAAATTGTTATCATTTTAAAAAATACTACGTACGACTAAGAGTACCTACTGGTCGGTATACACGACACACGTTTATTAATGCATAAAAATTGTTATTTTATCTATAATTAAGATTGGTCGTCGAGCTTGCACCGTCATGATATTTAACAAGGATCCCATTCTCACATCTTGATTCAAAGTATTTTTTAAATATAAATAGAATAAATAAATATCATAGGACAATTACACACATCGCTATATAGCCCCAAAGTAAGCTTAGGTAGCTTGTGTTATAGGTATTATGATAACTGGTGAATATTTCTATACATATTATACATAACTACTTATAATATATAGATATACACCCAGACACTGGAAAACATCCATGCTCATTACACAAACATTTGTCCAAATGGGGGAATCGAACCCACAGGCTAGGACGCAGAAGCAGAGTCACTACCCACTGCGCCACCGAGGCCGTCAAACAAAACAAATATAATTCGTATCTTATATACGAGAGAAAACCTATCTGCTGCAGTGGGAAATTTTAATAAGGATGATAATAATCCAAGTCCAAGACTAAATATGTAGGTATCTAATGGTTTTGAAATAAAAGAAAAAAGTAAAGTATTATAAAAATTAAAGATTTTTATTAGCTTTTTACTGACTAAAATTTCAACTGCTACTACTTGTTATTCTAGCACCGTTTTGACAGTCGGCCATTTATAAAATAGGGCAAAGTTATTAAGCGGTGCCATCTGACCTCCGTGACCTATTACTAGTAACTATAACTAGTATAGACTGGTAATCAATTTCTTTCACACAACACTATATACTATACTAGCAGACGCCTGCGACATCCCAAGGAATAAAATAGTATATCACGACCTTCTAAGAACACCAGGTGAAAGATTTTTGAGAAAAGAATATATATAGCAAGCTATCCTTAGATGATAGTCACCTCGGACGTTTTTTTAGTTCTAATAAAGAAAAACTATCCTCCTATACATTGTCTTGTCGTTACTCAAATATATTGGTCAGCGTTTTCAACGAACCCCAGACTGTGCGTTACTTCTAACATTAATAGCCATATTACAGCCGATTTATACGAAATCATAACAAATTTGATAATACAACCTTCCTCTTTTCACTCTATCTATAGGCAAGAAGAGACAATCTTATACAAATATCAAAATTTATACAGTTAAAATCTACTTAATCACGTAAGACAACGAACTTCGATATCCAAGTATATCGACAACAAGAAAATAACGGTTCCTAATTTTTTAGTAGCAAATACTTACGAAAAAACTTACCGATACAATTAGCCAGCCTTCACTCGTGCTGTTTTATTTACGACAATGGATCAAGTTTTTGCTAAACGTGCTTGTTCTGTAGCATGATGTATTAACCATTGAGAGTAACGGACGCTTCAGCGACAGCAGAAAGTGTTAGCAACGGTACTCTAATTGTTGCTAAATACGAACTATTGAGGTCATAAGACTGTACACTATTGTACAGGTGGCCTGTAGATCTATGAGCTTTTGTGAATATACAAGGGGTATGTGCATTTACCAGAATGTAGGCAAAATGTACTTCTGTGCGTATACTATGGCCGGCTAATGCTCATAAGTGGTCTGCACTTTTCGGATAGAAGATTTTGTTTTTGCGAATCAGTTTTGGTCTTGAACTATAAATAAATTTGACGGTCTCCGTGGCGCAGTGGTATGCGCGGTCGATTTATAAGACGAGAGGTTCTGGGTTCGATTCCCGACGGGGCAGATTGATATATTTCTTAATTTGTCTTGGTCTGTCTGGTAAGCTTTCGACGAAGACGTACGGCCAAGCAATTTAGCGTTCCGGTACGATGTCGTGTAGAAACCGAAAGGGGTGTGGATTTTTATCCTACTCCTAACAAGTTAGCCCGCTTCTATCTTAGATTGTATCACTTAACATTAGGTGTGATAGCAGTCAAGGGCCAACTTGTAGTCGATAAAAAAAAATTAAGATTTTTTGCTATTTCTGTATACCTGATTCAGAATGGAATGCCATTCGTGAAATTATTATTAAAGAATATGACAGAAGGGCTGACTTGTTTTTTGCGCAATGGTCTGGCTATCAAACGCGGAAATGCAGCAAGTGTTTTTGCTACTATTCCACGTGGGCATGTTTTGTATAGTTATTGAGATAAGTTAGCTTAAGTTCCTTATTGTATTCTTTTTCTATAAAAAAAATATTAAAGTAATCTGCCAAAATCAATAGTATTTAAAGAATTTATGTTTCTTAAGTCTGATATCGGAAAAAGTGACAATTTATCATATAGTGTTATCGGCCTTTTGGCCCGTTTTTTACATTCTAGATTTTTGTATATGTGGCTTAATAGTACACATTATTGGAGCAAATAACTTGCTATTGTAATTTTACAAGCATCTTTATTATGTGAACTTCGTCGTAATATTATTGTAATGGAACGTTTCAGTGCGAACAAACTAAAGTATTTACGACGATTACAGGCAATCAAGTTAACGAAGTACCAACGCTTATTTTATTTTCGGTAATCCCAGAACGCGTGTTAACAAAGCCACGAGGCCGTTTAAGTCTTAACGAATTGTTTCACTCTTTATTTTCTTTACATGCTTATAATACACGCTTGTACTCCGGTTTTAGACATTTTAAATAACAAAAATTCAGACAAAGTCAAAGTTTCCGTGGAAAGCTTAACCATTTGAAGAAAGCTTCAAAAGTTCCCATCCATCCCATGAACGCTACGAAAGTAGTTCGGGGTCATAAGTCAAAACTTAGGTCTTTTGGATTATTATCGAAAACGATAAGCTTTATCGAAAATTACGTCAATCAAAGTCGTAGATCTTAAAATCTAAAAAACACCATTTTGTTTTTTCTCTCCTTATGACACATAGGTACATAAAATTATTATGATTATGAAAATAAAATTATTATTATAAAAACAAAAAACCCAACTACTTTGAAGTAATGAACTGAAAAGAAAAAAACAAGGATCGCTATATCTATATATAATTTCAAAATACTTTATGGTGCAGCAAGCGGGGACATATGTAGATTTGGATGATTTATCATTGCCCATAAATAGCAAAATCAAAATCGGACAACTCAGTAAAAAGTTATACGTGGTCATACATAAAAAAAAATATACGTGTCGAATTGAGAACCGTCTCCGTTTTTTTTTCGTCGGTTAAAAAAGAAGTTCGACACATTTCCAATAATCAATACATTATTGCTAAGCAACTTATAGTTGGATAACAGAAATATAATAAAATCAAAAAGAAAATCATGCGGTCATTAGGTTCGAGCCTAGGTTAGGTTCAAGGTTTCACACAAGACCTTACTGAACGGGAAAAAGACAGGATGGCGTAACGCTAATGTCGCCTACGATTATGCCATCCTTACTTTTTTTTCTATCATTTATTTATTCTCATTTTTTTTTAATTTTAACAATGCTTATAAAACAATTATTAAAAATTTATAAAAAAAATCCATTCCGCCTGCTGCGGGGCCCGGGGTTCCAAGCAACCGGTGGTCAGGGCTCTAGTGAGGAACCTCCTCACAATACGCGCCGTCTCAAGAATATCCGACCCTTGATCCAACAACTAAGCGAAAGCTTTTTAAGATGTTGGTCAAAGCTTTTCGCTATAAAACCGTTGACTGAAACGACTATAGGAACAATCATCGTTGAATCAACATTCCACATGGCGGCAATCTCATGAGCAAGGTCCAAGTATTTTGATACTTTTTCCTTACTAATTATTATAAGGGTGAAAGTTTGTATGTATATATGGATGTTTGTTGCTCTTTCACTCAAAAACTACTGAATGGATTTTCATAATACTTTACAATTATATATCTTACATATCAGAATAACACATAGGTCACATTTTATCTCGAAAATTCCACGGGAAAGAGAACTGCGCGGGTGTATTTGCGGGGGCCTGTAAAGTTAAATGACATTGCCAAAAATTGTATAGAAGTGTACCCCGGGCTGCCCAGTAATGATATACATGTCATTAAATAGTGCAGATTTTTTATTTACAGAAATACAAAATTGTATGTAGCTATGCAGTCGCAGGAAAAAGTTATGAAGGTTGAAAAAGTTGACGATGTATTTTTTTGATATATTTTCAAGTGATTGCTATGAAACATGGATACTTGTTTAAAATTCACTGTGTATTTAAATAAAACAGTTGAATATGGGCATAAGTTTGGACAGCCTGGGGCAAATTTTGGCAATGTCCTTTAAATTCCAAACGTACCCGAATCATGGACCGGTGGCTTAGAGATAACACAACACGCCACGAAAGGAAAATCGACATAATTTTTTACTTTGCACTAACAGGTACAGCTAAGTGAGATAATCGCTGAAATAATTAACTTTCATTGTTCAATAATCTAATCTAATTATAAACTCGTTACTTGTTGTATTAACGCAAATGTATATTAATGGAGGATAACGATGTTTATTAAACAGCGTCCAGCTGCGAGTCATCTGCCGCCTCCGGTGCATTTGTTTACCATTTACTTCTGCAAGGTCAGAGCCTGCATCTATGAAAATATAAACCCCGTTATAGTTCCATTTGTTTTTATTATGATTTACAACATCTATAATCCGAGTTTAGTACGAACGTAACGATTTAATCCTTGAGTTTAAGCTTATGCTGCTATGCGGTCTACTGGAATACATTTTCAATTGGCTTTTTAACCGACGAAAAAAACGGAGGAGATTGTCAATTCGACACGTATATTTTTTTTATGTATGAACACGCATAACTTTTTACAGAGTTGTCTGATTTTGATAATTCTTTTTTTATTAGAAAGGGCACACTTAAAAGGTGGTCCCTTTGACATCATGTTAGGATCTGATGATGATATCCTGGGAAAATTGAAGGAACTCTTCAAATTTTACAGGCACACTTGCAGCGATTTCGGTTTTAGTGTAAGTATCGGTAGCTTATTGGCGACAAGTCGGTGCCAGGCAAGGTTTCTTCTTTAATAACATTATCTAGAACCCACAAACTGCTTTACTACGTCAAATAATTGTTCCTTAAACTTACTGGCACCGACTTCATAGATATGCTTAAGAAAAAGCAACTAAATGACACAGTTATTTTTTACTTTTTATTGCATTTTGAGTCGGTTCTATTTTTTGTTAAAAATTTTTTGAAGTCATAGCTTCTTATGGGAGTGTAAACTATATCTGCACAGCGCCAATCTGTCTGGCACGGCATATAGTAGCGGTAGGCAGGCTCCTGTTCTCTCACTCTAACTCACAGCGTTAACCGAATTTTAATTATCACTTCTTTGTTGCGTCCCGAGACGCACACGTTGTTTTTTGTGTTATCTCCTTAATTAGACCGCAGTAAGGCAGCTTTAAGGGAAAATTTCTGCGAGTTAATTCGAGTAAAAAATGAATGTGGGGAGATGACATAGCCACCTAACTCTCTAAGGGCAGCTCCAGTGAGACACGGACCTTGGCATAGAGGGACATTTAGAATAATGAGGTCCAATTGGTGGTTGGAATATTAGCGTGCTGTGACCGTCGATGTTTACAGACATTCAAGTCAAGTGTATCCTGATTACATTTATTCATAACTATATAAATGGCTTTTATTCACGTCTTGCTATTAAGTGTTAGTGTGGTGAACCGACGGCAAAAACAGCAAACATCGGCTCAAACAATACCTTACTGTTCAATTTTTTCCTTTAAGAAAATCTGACTGACGACCTCCGTGGCGCAGTGGTATTTGCGGTGGATTTATAAGACGGAGGTCCTGGGTTCGATTCCCGGCGGGGCAGATTGAGTTAATTTGTCTTGGTCTAGCTGGTGGGACGCTTTCGCCATGGCTAGTTACCACCCTACTGACAAAGACGTACCGCTAAGCGATTTAGCGTTCCGGTACGGTGTCGTGTAGAAACCGAAAGGTGTGTGGATTTCATTCTACTCCTAACAAGTTAGCCCGCTTCCATCTTAGATTGCATTATCACTTAACATCAGGTGTGATAGCAGTCAAGGGCCAACTTGTAGTCGATAAAAAAAATCAAAATTACGTTTATCTCAAGCATTTTTGAAACATCAAATTTGACTGTTTGTAATGACCCTACCACCGACTCGGAAGGCAGATTTACAGTTATGATAATGTCTGTTTATTACAAACTACTAGACCGTACTGAAACGCGAATCATCATACGTTTTCCGCAAGTTTTTCGACATAATTGGTGAGGCAAGCGGACTATTGGTTCTTTAAGAAAAATTTAAACTATACTAAAACCAAACTCGATTGAGAATGCTTGCGAACAAACAAATTAAACATGAAGGTAGAAATCACTACTCATTTTACAACTTTTTTTTTAATTAACTAATTAAAGACGAATTCATGATAATGAATTAGATTAGTAAGCTTAAAACTAATTAATATACTCAATGTTTTCTAAATAAGATTTCTTAAAATAACGATACATAATTTTAAATTGATTAGGCATAAAATGTATTGCATTTTGTACCTTCATTTTAAATTTGTTTGTTGACAAGCATTCTCAATCGAGTTTGGCTTTAGTATAGCGCTAGTACTTTCCATATTACTAAAATTATTAAAATGGTGCGAAGATTATCTTCTTAACAGAACTTTTACAGTTAAAATTGATACGGCATATAGTAGGCGTGTAACATCATCAGAAGGCACAGCCCAGGGTTCCGTGATGGGCCCTCTTCACTTTCTTTCTTATGTTAACGATATGCATAACTGCATAAATAACTCCATATGCTACCAATTTGCAGATGATACATGTTTGCTTTCTGCTGATAAAGATCCTGAAAAAGCACGTGTCCTCCTGCAATCCGATTTTAATAGGTTGAGTTAGTGGTGTCACGATGCCGGTTTGATAATTAATCCAAGTAAAACTAAATTAATACTCATAAAATCACCACACCTGAAAAAACTCCCCATGAACGATATTCTTGCACACAACCATAGCTGCCTGCATTCAAATAACACCAGTTGTAAATGTCCTGTTATTGAAGTTGTTGACACTGTTACATATTTAGGATTACATATAGATAGTAAATTTAATTGGAGTAATCATATTGAACACGTCTGCAATAAGCTTAGACAATTTTTAGCTAATATATCGATATTAAAGAACCGTATCCCCTTTAAAATAAAATTAATGCTGTATAATTCCCTAGCGCAATCTTATATCCAGTACGGTTTAACTAGTTATGGACGTACATATAACTGTTATCTGAAAGAAATATTTAAATTACAAAAAAGAATATTAAAACTAATACTTAACAAAAAACAATGTGGCTATTCAGATACTGAACTTTTTAAAGAGAGTAAAATTTTACCCGTACAGCTACAAATTAAATATTTGATTTTAAAAGAAAACTTTTTTAATGGATGGATGGATATTGGAAAAAAGTACAACACTCTGTATTTACGCGGGCTGCCACTCAGAATCGGTTGTGCATTACGCGAGCGCCCAATAGGTACGGTGAGCGCACGAATGCTTACCTAGTTCCTCGCCTTCTTAATGAATTACCTATTGATGTGCGGGACTGTATTAACCCTCGCAACATCAAAAGAAAACTTAAGACCCACTTTTTAAGTCACATCTAATGCGACTTAAAAAATTTCTATTAATTATTATTTAGTTATTTTAATTATTTTAGCTTTTTCTGATGACAACTGTCTTTGTAGAATGCCTAGATACTACTATTTGTTAGCATATTTCTCAAACCTAAGTGGTTTCTAATGCTAATACATATAAGAATAAGAATGATGTAAACCTTAAATAATAAATAAATAAAAAAATATATATATATAAGATATAAACTCACGTCACTATTGTCGGGCACACTCCGAGTGACAGTTTGCTTCACGCCACGTTGCATGAACAAGGGAGCTCATGACTAAGAACCCCGTATGGGATCGAAATCACTCCGACAAGCAAAGTGAGTTTCAGCCATTTTTATTTTAATAACATAAGAAAACCATGAGAAATATATGTTTAAAAGCTTTTAGTAATATTCTAAAAGCATCTACGTTTCAGCGTCGTTATCCGTCCGTAATACGGATTAAAAACCAATAAACAGCAAGTAAACTTTACGACTAGAAGGTGCGCCTTCTATCCCGTGCTGTGCATTAAGGATTAAACAATATTATATAAACACAGCTTTATAGGTTTCATGTTAATAAAATGCACGTAATATACAAAAGCTACGAGTATGTATTGACCTCAAACGACCTTCACACCTTAAGTTAATATTAAAGTCAATGGCGGGCAATAATGAAAAGTGCCGCGAATTTATCAAGTGTGTCAAAATGTCAACCTCACGAATACCACTAAAGTATGACCGCAGCAGCCCGCAAGTAATGTTTAAATCAAAATAATCGCTTGTGCTTAAACACTTCATATAAGCGAACGAAGCACAAGCTATACCTACGCGCCTCGATCTCGGTATGCGCTCGACATGCAAGACAGCCTCGGCTGTACCGCAGTGACGAAACTATATGGAAACACAAAGTAGGCAAATTCAATTAAAATACTGGAAGTGACAGCCCTAGCATTTTTACGTACCGCGCGGCTGTAGGCATTTAAATTCAAAGATAGGCCAAGTTAAAATACTATATACATACTATTACCGTGCTTAAACTCTACAACCAGCATTTTACTAGTGATTTATTGCCTACCGTATTGCATTGCACCACATTACTATTTTTAAATATGCATCATAACGAAATTTTCATTATGATGCATATTTTTAGACCAATTATGTTATCCATGTGTTTTTTATCGCATTAATAGCAGACTAACGGTGTGGGTCACAGGTCACCTGATGTTAAGTGATTCATGTGACATTTGCGCTGCTAATGCACTGTCGGTCTTTGAGTTGGTTTATGCGTCCTTTACATAATCCTATGTTTAAGTTGATTTAACAGTTTACATCTTCGTTAAAGAAACGATCTGGAAAATGTAGTTATAGTTGATAAATATAGAATTTCTAGAATAGAACGAACCTGGTTACTTGAATCTAGAATTGTTTTCTACGGTGCAAGGTTCAATATGAGAGAAAAGCGGGTTGCATTCGTTCAACAAGCTTCTCAGAACACTCACCGTTTGTTATAGACGATAACATGATTGTGGTTACATTATTCTTCTCTATTAATAAGAAACACCTCTTACTGCTATAATATCTTAACTAAAGAACGCCCGCGGGTTTCACCCGGAAGTTCTCGTTCTCGTGGAAATATCGGGACCAAATGTGATCTATGTGTTATTCTAATATGTAAGCTATATTGTGAAGTTTTATCAAAGTGCATTGAAAAGTTTCATCCATACATTAATCTATACATTAACTTACGCGTTTATAATATTAGTAGATAAGGATGCTAATTGGGATCGTAAGTGCGATACCAACTGCTATTAAACATGTTTTTGTTCACTTTCGAAACATTAAGCTGTCAAGTCGGTTATTACCGTAAACATCTGATAAAAATCGTTAACCTCCGGTTAATCCTTTAACGCTGGTGGAATAATTTGTTGAAACCAGATAACAATCGCCCCGTATAAAAACTTGTAGGCCGTCAGATATGGGTTAGAATAATAAACAGGCCCAAATTAAATACCGACAACTGCCTAACTGTACGATAAGGGTTTGCGCCGGTGAAGTTCCCGCTTTGTTTGTCGAAAAAGGAGTTCCTAATTAGCACGACTATTTTCAAAAAGTACGTAGTACCTAGGTATCGGGACACGGATCCAATTGATTCAGTATGGTCTTTAAGATTATGTAGCAAACCATTTTCTAGGTATTAGCAGACACAGGCAGACAGGGTATTGTGTGCCGGTGTCTAAAGCTTTTTGTTTAAATTAAAAATATTTAACCAATTTGACGAGCTTCACGGAAGACCAGCGCGGTGTCCTGAATGGCACTGCAAAATGCTGAATGGGGTCCTGTTTGGGATCACATTACTTTCACATCCCGCATTTTATTGTATTTTGATGTATTTTATTTGTATTAGTGGTGTTTTTCCTAAATAAATATTTTTCTTTCTTTTTCTTACTTCTTTCAATTTATGGTTACCATAACCATTTTTTTCAATGTAAATCTCATGTTACTATTTGCATTACATAAAGTTTTGTAAATTTTAACCTACTTGAATTATAGAAATCAAAAAAGGCAGAATTTAAAATTTTTTTTTAAATAATTTATGGCCGGTAAATACTTATTTAGACTTCTGTCTGTAGTCTAGCTTTAATCTCAATCACCCTAGTTAAAGGTACAAATATTTTAAAAACTTTCCTACACAATATACGACTTAATAATACAAGAATATGTTATTTTAACATGAAAATTAGTAAAAGCAAAGTTCACCAGCCATTGTTGAAGGTTGTTTTATTATGACTCAGTTATTTATAATTAGGTACATTGCTCTACATGAGTTAATTTCATAAACTTTCCAACACAATATATTTTACTGAGTTGCTGTTCTGATAAAACTGAATATATTGTATGTATAATATTTTTAAAACCTACAATAGGCCAAGAGCTTGCACCTTGAGCTTTGAGCTTGAGGTTGAGATCCCTGTCTTAGTGTTATGCAAAATTACAAAAAGATAACTTTATGTAATATCTGACATAAATCAGTGCTATATTTTAGTAATAACTAAAACAAATAGTAAAATCGTAGGAAAACCAAATAAGTAGGTGCAGATCCATATTTTATTCGTAATTTTATGTTTTGCAACATGTCAGGGAATTTACTGACCTCCAAGATAGGACTTCTGCTAGTTTGAAGATCAGGATAGTAACCAATTTAAAGTTTGTAAACGTGTAACTTTGCTGTCAATAAATACATTTTTTATTTTACATTGAGTCATATAAAAAAAAACGTTGTTTATGGTTTTATAACAGCAACAGAACATAATGAATAAAATGTTTGCAATGTTTTTGGACTAACTAATTCTTTTCCAGCTAAGCGAAAGTTTAGTATTAGTAGACAGTTATCTACAGTCACGACACTTTCTACTAATACTATGTACATGGTACAACTGTTGCGAGGGTGAACCTTAAAGACTACAACCCACCCACAATACATTATATTGAGAAGTTACGAAATAACAGCAATTCTTGTTACCTATCATTCTATCCGACTTAAAAATCCGAACCTTTAGTTTCAAGTAGGTATACCACGACATATTTCACCATTTGTAAAAAATATTTAAAAATGAATGCAATCAACAATTTATTCACCTACCCTTAGACTACACGTGATTGAATATTAAGCCGCTGGGGGAACAATGACAGTGCGTGTTGTACAAACATTTTTACTTTATCTTGATAGGTTTACTCGCTCCCGAGAGTGATAACAAACATGCCTTCGGAGAAATGAGATTGTTACACCGTTAGCGTGACACAGGCGACAAGGTAAATGTCGTTACTCACAAAAGAATCACCGCGTTACCTCGAATCATTCATTTACATCAAAAAACATCAACAAACTTCTGTAGCATACAAGTCAAGTTATCGTGAAGCCTAGAATGAAACAATCGTTAGTCTAAGTTCATATGAGTTAAACTTTAGAACATAATATTTAAATAAATGGTAGGTATAAAATTTTTTTTTATTGACTACTAGTTGGCCCTTGACTGTTATCACACCTGATGTTGTGATGATGCAATCTAAGATGGAAGCTGGCTAACTACGGAGTAACCCCTTTCGGTTTCTACACGACATCGTACCGGAACGCTAAGTCGCTTGGCTGTACGTCTTTGTCGGTAGGGTAAATAGCCACGAAAAAAGCCTCCCACCAACTAGACCAAGACAAATTAAGAAAAATCTCAATCTGCCCCGCCGAGAATCGAACCCAGGACCTCCGTCTTATAAATCCACCGCGCAAACCACTTCGCCACGGAGGTCGTCAAAATTAAGAATTAGTTTAGTATTTCACCCGCGTAATCCAATTCCTTTTCTCTATTTCTATTAAAGCGGACATACGGCACAGCTAATGCACTGTAGGCCTTTTAGGAATCGGTTTATTTGCTCCTTAAATACCCCCGTGTTCGTCAGTTAATTAATTTATGACACGTTTATGTAAAATAAAAAAAAACATAACTAGAACCGTAGTTGTATCTATAGCTTTCATTGGCTTCGTTCTAATTGGGTTATAGAGCTGGTGTTTAGTTACACTGCTAACTAACGTTGTAATATAGTATAGTATAGTGTAGTATATAGGAAGCAACGTAGTGTGTGAGGACAGTTAACGACGAAAAAATTCAAAATTCCTTGTTCTTGTTCGCAAGTAGACTTATTTTAAATGCACGTTTGAAACGTCTTGTAGACTTCGTAGTGACTCTACCACCGGCAGAAAGGCAGGTTCTGCTGAAAAGAGCTAGCAAGAAACTTACTAGTTTTCTTCGTTATCTTTTCAATTATTAGATATTTCTACTCTATGTGTGAAGTTGATAGCCGATCCAATTGTCAATCATTTTTGTCATTTAAAAATCATCAAATTAATTTTATATTATAAAAGCATTCGCCAATGATATCATTTGATACGAGTACATCACATTTACACGTTTTACCTATATTCCACAGTGGGTACAATACCTGCCCACTGTAAACTATACGTAAGTATATAATTATAACAAATATACAAACTTTAAAACTTGACGTTAAAAACAGAGTGGAAGAAGCTATGGAACAAAGAAGGTATACAAGAACCGTGGCAAGTGGAGAGATGTGGTCTCTGCCTACCCCTATGAGAATGAGGCGTGATGTTATCACATATCAATATCAAAAATTGTGCCTTACCGCTAGGCCACGATCTCGATGACGTCGGTGCCGAAATTGTACTTTGATATTATGTTTTTGATATCCAGGTATACAGCCTGTAATGCCATCTACAGTATGAACTGAATTTTTGATATTATGTTTATTCTTAAAAATAAATAATCCCTTAAATGTGGGTAACGCTTTTCAATAAAAACTAAAAAAGTATATATATGTGTGTGTTAAAAAGAAGGAGAAATTTTTTGACATACCCGAGTAAACTGAGAAAATTCATCCTATCCATTCTTATTTGAAAAAACTAAACGTCACTCTAAATCACAGACATTATAACAATAAACTGAAAACAAATATCCGAGTAAACTTTTCATGAACATTCTAATCAAACGACTATCGAATTTCGTGTGTTACACGTCCACATTAAATTTAACATTAGATAATAATGAAACAGTTATCATTTCTTATCAATATGTAATTACATATGTCTACAAAAAAACTGAATATCGTCACACATGTTCGTATCTGTAATACATTTAAATCTATACAAATATATTAGGTACCTAGTTTATAAGCCCATTGCCCCGTGAGTAGGGGCCTCGGAGTCGTGAGCAGGTAGAGTGAGGGCTCCGACTGCTAACAATGCGATCCCGGACATACAGCAACTTGTGTAACAAGCTGCTACTAACACACGGAATTAAGCAGTACTGTTTCTGGAAAGTACCCGCAGATTAAATCAAAGAAGCATAGCGCGAGGGAGGTATTGGTTGGCAGTTCATTATAGAGCCCGGTGCCTCGCAAAATGGATGGACACCGAAAAGGTTTTAGTGAGAAGTCTCATAAAACCCGATTTCTTCCCTGCGAAAATGGGTATCTCTAGAGGAGATATTCCCTAGAGGAGGTTCCTTCGTGAACTAAAGTGGAGTCGATAGGTACTATTTATAGCACAATAAAATTTTGTAACGAATTCAACAGTGCGAGTCTCGACGTCATCTCTAGCTGTGTTTGTTAAACCCGATACTACAGATAGAGAGATGTAGAAACGAATTCGAAAGTTGCATTGTCGAGTTTCGTTATAGAATGTATGTAGAGATCATAAAATTTGATTCAGTAGAGCTATTCTGTAACGATGTTTTCGTAACTTGATAATGCGAGTTTCGAGTTCATCTCCTCACTCTGTCTAACACAATACTATAGAAACATAGAGATAGAGAGAAGTTCAAAACTCACTCTAACGAGTTACGAAAAGATTTACAGAATAGCTCTACTGGATCTATTTTTATGATCTCAAAATAAGGTGGAGGTTCCATTTGACACGTATATATGTAAAAAACTTTAAAGAATAATTTTTTTTATTGAAAGGGCAACTCGGGTTCTATTTTTTGTTATAATTATTATTTCCTGCTTTTTGGTGATTTATCGCCACGTACCGTACTCGTACTATACTGTCATAGTACATATTACGTTACGTGGCGATAAATCACTAAAAAGTAAGAAATAATTTTTTTTTTACACAAAAACCGACTAAATCGCTAAAATAAAATAAATGTCAAGTGGCACCGACTTCATAGATATGTGAAGTAAATTAAAGCAACTAAATGTGAACATTATTTTTTACTTTTTATCGAATTGATTTTTTTTTTAATTTTACGATCTCAGTTTTGATGTCTCGTCGTTAAAAAAAGTAGATCAGATATTGTCAAACATTTTACAATGGAACGACATAGTTGTTAACATCGCGAGATCTTTAAATGCTATTTTTATTTATTAAGTCAATGTTACGGTCAGGACAACTGTCCGGGTCGATAGTAGATATACCTATACATATATTTTCTCAAGATCTAGGTTAAAACTTTAGCTGTTTCATTTAGATATGCCAAGCCGAGAATACGAAACTTCATACAACTGCAAAACGCCGCGGCGGCTCAATTTTTCTTCAACTTTCACAACTTTAAGTACTTAGATATGCTTTAAAGACATCTTATCTTTCCACTCTTGAGACATATTTTTGGAGTGTTCGTGTTAATTTTGGTAGTAGATAGTATAATTTGACTGATAGCATTAACTTGCTGGTATGACACATTTTGTGATATATAGATTAACATTTTTTTTATTCACTACAAGTTAGTAGTACGTGACTCATTGCAATCACACATGGTGGTGAGTAACGATGTATTGAATGTTAGAAGTAGGATGAAATCCACACCCCTGTCGGTTTCTACACGACGTGCCAGAACGCTAAATCACTTGGAATCGAACCTCAGTCTTAAAGAAACTAATAAAACTTTTATTATTATCAGATATTTTTCTGTTACATAAAACATTCTTTGGTTGAAAAGAAAATTAGGGAGACCCATATGCAAAGTCAAAAGATTTTAAAAATCTGTATTCGTAATGTTGTACAGGAATGCTCAACTCAACAATTTGTTATGACCAGAGTTTACCGAGTAGGTATGCTAGTTCTTTTAAAAATCCTCTGAAATAAAAAATACGAATATATATAAGGTTGTACATACAAATCGCGCCGCAATAAGAATTATTTTATCACGTTGTTACAAAAAAATATTCCTTTGACATTAAACATACGATACTTGAAGGTATCATTATCACGTACTGTTTTATTGTAGTTACTATTGTAGACATACATTTTTTGCATAGCTAAGAGATTAAAAATGTATGTATATATGTATTCATATGGTATCATCTACATTGTTACTAAATTTTTAGATAAAAAACCAATTTAAAAATTCAAACTTGCTAGTTATCCGGCATGCTTCTGTGTATCTATAACACCGACATGTGCTAAAAATGTTGAAGAGTTTCCTGATAAAACTGTGACCATGACATAGTAAACATTAAACTAACTGGAAACTATAACCTTTCAAACTTCTCATAGAGACATTAATTAATCGAGCCCAATCACAAAGTAGCTACTGTAAACCGTAAAGAGCTCCCTCAGCTGCCCTTCTTCTTCATCGCTAGACCTTCAATGATAGTCACAGCCCATCTAAATATAAAGTTCTCATTGAGACTACCAGCCCCATTGAGGGTCAGCCCTTAAACCGGTAGACTCCCTCGCTGTGCGGGAGCCCATTCATGTAAAGTTCTCATGAGACAATAAATCGAGCCCAAACACAAGGTAGCTATGCTCGCGTCTTCATCACTCGACCCTCAATGACAGTCACACCCAATGTACCAGGTTACGCGACGGAACATCGTCTTCATCACCAGACCCTCAATGACAGTCATAGCCCATCTAAATGTAAAGTTCTCATTGAGACAAATTAATCGAGCCCAAACACAAGGTAGCTACTCTGGGTTCTCTTATATTAGATCGGTATTTCAGCAGCTCTGCAGACCTTCAAGGGGAGTGCTTCACATACCTCCGGAAAAAACAGCGCAGCTATGGTCGTCTCAGGATATATCCGGGAGGACCGGCATAACAAAAAACGCATTTCCCACGCGAACACACAAAAAAAAAAAAAAATTACACTACTATTGTCACTTAACACAAATTAACGCTTTCATAATTTGTATCATAATGTTTAGTCAACATATTTTCAATTTATTATGTAATATATATTACAGTACTTACTATAGGACGCCCGCGGCTTCACCCCCGTAGTTCTCGTTTCTGTGGGAATTTCGGGACAAAAAGAATGGCCTACGTGTTGTTCTGATATGTACATGTCGAAGGAGGGTCAGACATAGTGAATAAAATAATAGGGTAAGCCATTGTATTTAGAGTAATTATAACTAAACCACAAATAGATAATTGAAAGAATAATTAACAGCAACTTAATTAACAGTGAATTACTACTGGCAAATTATGGTATTACAATGATACGTAACGTCTCGTTTTAATTATTGCAACCCCAAGACACTGCGTCTCAAGCTGAGAATAATAATAAATTCGTTTGCACACAAATTAATTATCCGAATTGTCTAGGTTAGGCTATTAGCAAAGTACAACGTGTGCATCGCGCCAAGCCAGAGCCAAGACCGCCCACCAGTTGTAGACCCGCTCCTTTTATACAAGTTAGAATAACTCAAGTAGTGGGGTGAGTGGGGGTAATTTGCGCCGCCGCAAGAGGGCATGGCTAGTGCACGTGCAGTTCACAGACTTCTTTCTAGTCGCGTACGGTGACGCAGGCGCCGTCATACACTTTATTATTGTGAAGTTCCATTTAGTAGTTTTTACGTGCAAGAGTAACAAACATACTACATCATATAAGGTAAGGTGAGAATTATATTTCGATTCTGCGGTACCACACAATACAAAACTACAAAACCTTGCCCTTCTCTATGTACAATATAATTACAACACATGTGGTTGTACATGAGCGAGCAACCTTACACTTTATTGAAAAACTCCAGAAACTGTTTAAACTATTTTGAAAGCTTAGCTAAATAAACAACGGGAACCAGAATGCAACATATTTGCAAAAGATAATCACAAAACTCCATCCAGCATCGATTCGCCGAAATCCAATGCACATGCCATAAACCTAATGATTTATAATCCCTAAGGATGTTCGGATTCAAATGCCGATACTCGTAGTAAACAATGTTAGAGATAATATATGACATAAACATGCTCCGAGCACGAGGTTCGATCATTCTCAATTTGGTATTGTGACGCAAACGTGATCCTTGTTATATTAGGAGAGTTTGATTTTTTATATGAGACGAATATCTTAGCATTCCATGAATTCACCGTGTGGGTGCCGGCTCCATAACGTGACTGAGTGAAAGTCAAAGTCAACTCAAAGTAAAAATATCTTTATTTAATGAAATCTTTATGATTATTTTGGCCCCTAAGATACGGGCTTACCTAGTTTAGGGGCCAGGGTTTCATTGTGTAAGCTAATCTGTAACTTCTCAAATAAATATATTCTTATTCTTATTCTTACTCTTATTTTGAATCGTCAATTTTTACACTATGAACAGTAATGGTGATAAATTAGGTCGGAAACTTAAAATTAAAGCTACGAGGGTTCCAAACGCCCCCTGGTCCGGGAAGAGCCCACAACAAACTCAGCCAGATGAAAAACTCCGAACAGAGCCCAAGACTTGTGACACAACAGTAGGTTTAAAAGGGATCCTTCAGTGACGCGCGTCAGAACTCACTTCCTCCGTTCATGTCATTCTCTCTGTCCAGCCAAATTGGGAAAGATCCAACTAGAGTAGTTTTGGAGGCCAAGGTCTTTTAGCAGGTTATAGAGTAATTTTGCTGGTATACCTCTCGCACCCACTTCTACTGCATATTAACTAAGTACAAAGCCATTTTTAGTTCGCTCTTTAGTAAGGTCATAATATTTATTCACTTGTAATACATGGTCTTTAGGGATGTTCGTTTCCCACGGCACTGTAAGCTCAACAAGTATTAAACGTTTTATTTGTTTAGAAAAAACGACAAGTAAAATAATGAAGTTTTATATAAACTAATTATATCTGTAATGAATCTCTACCAGTGACCTTTTATAGGTAGGTTTTGTATCAATGGTATTCATCGACTTGCATTTCGTTCCACACGGTTATCACGTTACAACAATGCTGATTAGCTAAATAACAACTCGATTCAATAGAAACTCATTGATAACTGTTATATTAAGCAGATGGGTGCATCCCAGTAGTACCCCATACCGTAGTTCTATAGAACTGTTGGGACATTTTCCGGGCTGTCAAATTATATCCCAATAGTTCTATATAGAACTGTAGCATAGTTTTTGCTCTTGACTTTACTTATTGCATATAAGTTATAAACTTTGTATTATTTTAATTGATATTTTGTCCCTTGCGATAAAAGGTAAGTTTTTAAAACCAAGTAGTTGTCGTGTCTAAAAATATTCTCTAATTTTAGAAGTTACAGGGGCGGACACATTTTACCACTTTGTAAGTATCTTTCGCGCAAACTATTCAGCTTAGAAAAAATGATACTAGGAATCTCAATATCATTTTTATTATATTTACCATGTCGCCAAAAGCTTTTTTGAAAGCTTATTTTAATCTTTCGTCATGCCCAAAGTAATCTTCAAATTAAAGAAATAGATTGTTGCTGACGGTTTGTGCAATTTAAGCAAAGCTGTAGCATTTCAGTTTATGTAGATACTCTCAAATTTAAGTGGACATTTATTATTGCAATCAAAAGAGATTTCATATTATACTTATAAAAACTAGGTAATTTATATGTAACGTACAAACAAGATGTTGATATCGACATTTCTTTAATTGTGTCCCATTAGTTCTATATACACTAAGCACTAATATGGTGTATCAACAGTTCTATAGAACTAAAATTAGGGGGGACTACTGGGATGCACCCAAACACATATCCAACTACAGATCAGCATGTCGGTTCTTAAATAACTATTAAATTAAAATTTTAGAAGACCCCCGACCCAAATGATGATTAAATTTTATTCATTCTTCAGCAAAAATATAAATCGGTGTATCCGTTTTTTTCCTGCATTCCAGGGTTTCATATGCCACATCCCATTTCCAGCATCAGGACCTCGTCAATTAGAAACATGAAAAGAACCAGTCAAGACAAATTCAACGAGCCCAAACTCGATGGGTTTACTAAAAAGATAGACCAGGGTTACGTCTCCTGCCTTTGAGCCTTATCATCAGACTAGCTCAGTGGTTCCAGAAGACAATAGTGTTTCAAATGTCAGATCACACACATGCTTTCAAGCAAACTGAGCGGGTAACATTTCTATCACACCTAACAAGCGATGATCTTGAAGACCTGAACCGATTTCCACCAAACATGGCTAAGAACACTCTCGACTGATATACCTTTCAATGAAAAAAACCGCATTAAAATCGGATCATCCGTTTGGAAGTTACGATGCCACACACAGACACATACACATACATTTACACAGATACGTCAAACTATATATAACACCCCGTCGTTTTTGCGTCGGGGGTTAAAAAAATACATCGATCGATCCCACCTTCAGTTCGACTGTTAGTCTAATATAGCAAAATGTAATTTGAAAATACCAATTTCTGTAACATCCGTTGTACATCGGCTTCAAAACGGACGCGTTTTTTAAGAATCGACATACAGGATACTTGCCCCATTTTATTGAAAGTTAACTATTTTAAAATGTATAATTCATCATCATCTGTCCATTTTATATCTATCTCATATAGGCATATATTTTACTGCAAGACCAGACCGATGACTATTTCTTGTAGGAGGAGGAACCGAGCTTAGTTACCCTAATTGTCTTTCTTACGGGTTGCCAGGATAATCATTGACTCGTATAATCACTCACTCACTAACAGATATTAATGATAATGTGATGACCAGGACCGACGGCTTAATGTGCTCCCTTGAGGCACATGAACCCGTCACAACCAACATACCACCTTTACAATTCCGGCTTGCTACTGAGGATTTATCGAAAGTATAAAAAAGCTCAATACTTAATAGACCTATCCAAGACCAGCGGTGCAATCCATACATGTTGAAAGATTATTAAAATAGAAACGGCAGGAACTCACGTCGGTGTATATCCGACTATGCTCTTGGTCATGAGCTCGCTTGTTCATCCAACGCGTCCGATAACACTGACATAAGTTTCAGCCGTTTCTATTTTAGTAATATGGAAAATACTCGCGAGTTTAAATTCTACTGTGGTAAAACTGTTTGTGTTTCCATAACTTAGTGTATAGAACCCTCGACGCGTTCATTTGGAGAGTCCAAGAAGTGCGCAGTAATCGCAAGTACGAGTACAGTGACGTACTGCAGGCGGACGGATGCCTGCTAAGCATCATCTCGAGAGGTGTCCAGCTGGCGCCGCCGCCAATCATTCAATTACACACTCCTCGCTGCACCGACTTAACCCGCCCATCAATTACAGAATGAACTCGAATCATCCGCAAGGAGGTCAATTGGGTAAAATTTCGCACGGAACACGGGGTTTATAATTCTGCAGTGTGAGAGAATTAGTAAGGTCATAAACTTAATTAAAATACAGAGAAGTTGTTCTAGTGTTTCAACCATCTTCAAATTTTAAAGTTCCCATATAATCTATTGATTTAGGCGAAGCTCACTTGGACAATAGGTATGGGCGTAGATATATGCCCAATATATTCTGGCACTACATTCAAATTCATAAGTGAATATCAATTTAATTTTCAATATTTTACTGAACCTATTTGTACTCGCACCTACTGTCCAACATCTTTGTGTTTCATGAAGACAGTTGATATATACTTTAAGGTTTTGTTTGCACTGTATAAACAGTTTAACTCAGCTTTTAACAGTTGGCTGCGATCTCACGATCATCAATAACTTAACGATTCTTTAAGAAATGGAAGCACAGTACCCTGAATAACTGTTAATGCCTTAACTAATAGGAATATAAAACCTTATACTACTTTGTTTGAAAGAAAATAATTAAGATCTGGTAAAAAAACGCTTGTTATTCCTCAACACCATTGTTAATTAACTAACACTATCATTGTTACCATACTATCATGTTACCCAATAGTTTAACTACAAGCAGTAAATTGCCTATCTAGGAGGAGCACCATAAAGTCCAATGACAATAAAAACTAAATGAGTTATTGGTCTGCAATGTTAACAATATTATTGTACCTATAGTTTAACTAATCATCATGCGCCGTTAATAGGCTGATCAAAATAATGACATTATCAGACTATTAACGTAGAGACGCCTGGCTCTGTAGTGATAGAGCCAGGCTTCTCTCCTTAAAGGAGAAGGGATATGGAGCGTAGACCCACCACGCTACTCCAATGCGGGTTGGCGGGCTTAGGCTTATAATGTTTCATTCATTAACGATCAATATCAGATGTTGATGACAGTGACCGGTATCGACGGTTCGACGTGCTCCTCGAGGCACGGAGATGTAACACCACCAACTTGCCGACTCCGGGAATGTACTGAAAATTTCCCAAAACTCAGAATTATTCGTGACCCGATCCAGGATTCGAACTGAGGACCTCGTGATCGAAACCACATAAGCTAACCACAAGACCAACAAGACAGTCATAGTTTAACTACTGACGGCCGAGTGGCGCAGTGGGTAGTGACCCTGCTTCTGCATCCTAGGCTGTGGGTTCGATTCCCACATCTGGAAAAATATTTGTGTGATATTTTCCAGTGTCTGGGTGTTTATCTATATATTATAAGTATTTATGTATAGTATATATAAAATTATTTATCAGTTATCATAGCACCCATAACACAAGCTACTTACGAGTATGCTTACTTTAGGGCTATATACCGATGTGTGTAATTTGACTACTGCGTATAGCTGCGTATACATTTGCTGCGAATATATCAACAGACAAAATGAAAACCTCGCAAAATATTTGTACGTGCCAAAAGAAAAGGCAGCCGTCAGCGGTAACACGAGAATGTTTTGAATTCCATCCACAGTTCACAGTCGGCTCTACAAAGTTATCTTATCCGTATTCTTTGCTAATTAAACAAAGGGAGCAAGTGATATGATATGACAAACATAAAACGGGGGGCTCGTCTGACTACTTCTATCTCCTGTTATCTCAACATTGTTATCAGTAAACAAGCACTGCGCAGCAACCAAGTCTGACGCGCAATATATAAAGATCAATTTACAATGTAGCTCACGAAAGTAGGTTTTAGTTTTCTCAATAACTTTGCGTGTGTAAATATTTGTAATTTCATCATGATTATGAATTTTCACGTGACTAAGTGAGCAGTTCTTGGAGAGGAAAAGGTAATTGAAGAAGACTAACGTCAGGAGCAACGCTTTGTACTAGAGCTATGGGTTCAGGGAAGTATTGCTATCATGCTTTTTACACTCATTTATTTATTTACAATTATTTTTTAAAATTTTTAACAATGCTTATAAAATAATAAAAAAACACTATTAAAAATTTATAAAAAATCCATTCCGCCTGTTGCGGGGCCCGGGGGTCCAAGCAACCGGTGGTCAGGGCTCCAGAGTGAGGAACCTCCTCACAATACGCGCCGTTTCAAGAATTACTGCCTTCTGCACCCGACCCTTGATCCAAAAATTAAGCGAAAGCTTTTTAAGATGTTCGTCAAAGCTTTTCGCTATAAGACCGTTGACTGAAACGACTATAGGAACAATCATTGTTGAATCAACATTCCACATGGCGGTAATCTCATGAGCAAGGTCCAAGTATTTTGATACTTTTTCCTTTTCAGCTTAGACCAGATTATCGTCATGTGGAACAGTAATATCAACAATCATTGCACGGCGCGTTAATCGATCAATTATCACTATATCAGGTCTATTGGCTACAATATACCTATCAGTGATAATTGTTCGATCCCAGTAGAGCAACGCACTGCTATTTTCAAGAACTGACGCTGGGTCGTACCTATAGTAAGGCGCCTCAAAATCGACAAGGCCATACTGAAGAGCAAGTTGTTGGTGGATTATCTTGGCTACTTGATTATGTCTGTGCAAGTATTCGCCATTAGCAAGATGAGAACACCCGGAAACCATATGTGGGAACGGAACGTAAGTAAGTGTGAGAGGGACGGACATATGCGTGAAAGGGAGATAGGAGACGGATAGAAAAGATGGCGGAGGAAGGTGAATAAGACGTAGGACGTAAGAACGTATCAAGTTGAAATAAAAGTTTAAAATCAGTTTCGTAGTGTTTTACTTTGAGCAGATCCCACAAATCATTTTGGGGACTCGTCCGGGATCGCTCAAAGTGTGCGCGTGACGAAATAAAGTGAATCACGAAATATATTAACATACGACGCAACCGGCGCGGGCGACACAAGACGCGAGGCGCACGTGTTCCGGACATACACCGAATAACCACGAAAGAACACGACGTACGAAGGAAAGACGGACGACGAAAGACGTTTAAGACGAAAGACGAAATTTATCAAATTTGATTGCAAAGATGGAAGCGGAAAAGATGGGGGACGCCACACAAGCCGCGGCGCCCACCGCCATGTTTTATGGTTTCGAGGGAAGCATAGCTCAGTTCAACGGCGAGGACAAGTCGTACACATCTACAAAGTGGGCACAGGACATAGAAGATAACGCCGAAATTTTTAAATGGACACCGCATCAAAAATTAATAATAGCAAGAAGGACGTTATGTGGTACGGCCGGGCTATGGCTAAAGTCGGAAAAAGTGTTTAAAACATATGACGAATTAAAAATTGCCGTGCAAAGAGAATTTCCGGAAGCTATCAACAGCAAAGAAATGCACGAATTAATGGCATCTAGAAAAAAACAGAAGAATGAAAGTTACTATCAGTACATGCTAGCTATGAAGGAGTTAGGAAAAAGAGCTAAATTTCCCGATTATGTAGCCATTCAATATATCATAGACGGCATAGAAGACTGTCCAACAAACAAGGTCGTGTTATATGGCGTAACAACATATACTGCGCTTAAAGAAAAACTTCTAATATACGAAAAAATGCACGAGAACATAAAGAAAGAAGTCAAGGTCATGACAGTGCCTAGAAAAAAAATAGAAGCATCCTCATCAACGACGCGACGCTGCTATAACTGCGGGGAAAGTCATATGGCAAAGAATTGTGAAAATGGCGTTAAATGTTTTCGCTGCAATACATTTGGCCATTTTTCGTATCAATGTCCCAAGTTCAGTGCAACCAGTGGCGCTCCAAGCACCGTGAGATTCAGCGGCGTCAACGGGAAGTCGGTAAAGCAGCCGGCACAAAGCGCGCTGCAACTACGCACGGCGGGCCAATCGACGGAGCCGGTAAAACAGCGATCGGCCATGTTTGGCACGGTCGACTCGACGGGATGCGCGAGCGGCCATGACAGTGACAGTGACAGTGACGTCGAGAAGTCTCAGGTCAACGACTTTGAAGTTTTGCAAATAAATAAAGATAGGAAAAGCGATGGAAAACCTGTAAAAGTGGTGATTGTGTCGGGAAATCACAGTTCAAGTGCGCTAATAGATTCGGGCAGTGACGTAAATCTTATTTCGGCAGAGTTGTGCGCTAAATTATTTAAAGTTGAGTTTAACGTCGGCGGACTTATGTTAACTGGTCTTGGTTGTTCACGAGTACAGTCATTAGGCAAAATTAAGACTTCAATTAAAATAGATGGACAGTGCTACGATAATATTTCGTTCTATATTATACCTAGAAATTGTATGCCGTATGATTTGATTATAGGTCATGAGTTTCTGAAAGGAGTAACAATGTTAATGAGAGATGGATGCGTTTCTATATCTAGGGATGGAAATGAATGGGTGAATAATATTAATTGCATTTCAGATGAATTAGATTGTCTTACAGAACATATTAAGAATCCTTTATTACGACAGGAAGTGCATCAGTCTATAGACAACTACCATCCAGTCCAGGTTGAGGAGGCACCTTTAGAGCTGAAAATTATATTAAAGGATGATGTGCCTGTCGCTCAACGGCCAAGGAGGTTATCTTACATGGAACAAGGTATTGTTGAAAAACAAATAGACGAGTGGTTGAAAGACGGAATCATAAGGGTAAGTTTCTCTGAATACTCTAGCCCTCTTGTGTTAGTGAAGAAAAAGGATGGCAGCATCCGAGTGTGTGTGGATTACAGGCAGCTTAATTCAAAGATAGTTAAGGATGAATATCCACTACCAATCATTGATGACCTTATCGATAACTTATCCCAAGCTAATGTTTTCAGTGTGCTTGATTTAAAAAATGGTTTCTTCCATTTAAAGATTAGTGAGGAGTCGATTCCTTACACTTCTTTTGTGTGTCACCAGGGACAGTATGAGTTTTTGCGAGCTCCATTTGGACTTTCGATCAGTCCTAAATATTTTATGAGGTTCGTTAATGTAATCTTCCGTGAGCTGCTAGCGCAGAAGATAATGATGATTTTTATAGATGATATTATAATTCCCGCAGTAAATGAAGAACAAGCATTACAACGTCTAAAGCAAGTTTTGGAAGTTGCTTCACGGTATGGGCTAAGAATTAATTGGAAGAAAGCAAAGTTAATACAGACCGAGATTGAGTACTTGGGCCATACAATCAAGAATGGTGAGGTACGACCGACTACAGAGAAAACAGAGGCAGTTATGAAATTTCCTGAACCTAAAACGAGTAAGCAACTTAAAAGTTTTTTAGGTCTAACTTCCTACTTTAGGAAATACATAAAACAATATGCCGCTATTGCTAAGCCACTTAATGATTTGTTAAAGAAAGATGTAGAGTGTGTGTTTGATGACAAACACAGAAAGGCTTTTTATTTGTTAAAAGAAAAGTTGTGTTCTGGTCCAGTCTTGAAGATATTTGATTCTAACCTTAAAACTGAATTGCATACAGATGCATCAAGCGCTGCAATATCAGCCGTTCTCATGCAATTTCACCCCAACACTGGCTTACACCCAGTGCATTATATGAGCCGTAAGACGAATGAAGCACAAAGCAAGCTGTCGAGCTATGAGCTTGAAGCTATGGCTGTTGTGGAAGGCGTTAAAAAGTTTCGCCACTATTTGTATGGAAAACATTTTAAGATAGTAACCGATTGTAAAGCTTTTCAGCAGACCCTGAGGAAAAAAGATCTCTCTGCAAAAGTAGCAAGATGGGTACTAATGCTGAATGAATATGACTTCGAAATAGAACACCGAGCTGGAGAGAAGATGCGTCATGCTGATGCACTCAGCAGATATCCATGGGTGACTACAGTAACATCCTTACGTGACCAGATTAAAATAGCACAAGACCATGACGATGGCATAAAAGCAATAAAGGATATACTCAAGGAAAAGTCATTCAAAGATTACTCAACAGATGGAGATATACTGTACAAGGGAGATGGAAAATTATTAGTCATACCTAAACAATTAGAAAAGGAAATATTATCAAGAGTACACAGTAATGGGCATTTTTCAAGGAGGAAAATGAAAGAATTGATTTGTCAAGATTACTATATAAAAGATGTTGAAAGAAAGATAGAAGAGTTTATAAGATCGTGTATACCATGTTTATTAGCTACGAGGAAAGAGGGTAAACAGGAAGGGTTTCTAAACCCTTTAAATAAAGAAAGTTCACCATTAGATACTTTGCATATCGACCATGTTGGACCTTTGACTGAAACTCGAAAGCAGTATAATTATATTCTCACAGTAATTGATGCCTTCACCAAGTTTGTCTGGTTATTTCCTACAAAGAGTACATCGAGTGCAGAAACACTGAACAAGCTTAAGATACATCAGCAAACCTTCGGTAATCCCAGGCGACTGATAACTGACAGAGGGACTGCTTTCACCAGCCATGAATTTCAAGAATACTGTAAAGAGGAAGATATCCAGCATATAACCATCACTACTGGTGTGCCAAGAGGAAATGGGCAGGTGGAGCGTATACACCGTATAATAATTCCCATGCTGACCAAGCTTTGTATTGAAAACTCAGGTGTTTGGTACAAGCATGTAAGTAGAGTTCAGAGAGCATTAAATAGCACCTTTCAAAGAAGCATTAATACCACCCCGTGTAATTTACTAATAGGCATCAAGATGAGATGTAAAGAGGACCTCGAAATTTTAGAATTATTACAGGAAGAAGCGGCTAAACAGTACGATAGCAACAGAGAAGAGTTACGTGAGAAAGCAAAACAGCAAATTTTAGCTATACAAGAAGAAAATAGAAAATACTTTAGTAGACGCAGGAAGCAGAGTCAGCAGTATAAGATGGGTGATTTAGTAGCAATAAAAAGAACACAGTTCGGTAAAGGGCTTAAACTCAAGGCGAAATACCTAGGTCCATATCGTATAACTAAAGTAAATTTAAATGATCGCTATGAGATGGAAAAGGTAGACAGTTCTACAGAAGGCCCGAACTGTACTTCAAGCTCAGCTGACCAAATGAAAAAATGGCCTGAGCCATAATGAGGTGAGTATGTACGATGACTGTAATGTATGAACGATAGAGGGATGGAATGTTTTAGAAATAATGTCTGTAATTTAATCTTAAGGGGATCTGTTATCTTGTATGATATGTTATGTTGTATGATATGTTATGTTGTATTTAATTTGTAATATCTTGTAAAGAAATGATTTTTAGTTTATATAATTGTATGCTTAAGATGACTATTGTAGTAAAGAAATGATTTTTAGTTTATATAATTTTATGCTTAAGATGACTATTGTAGTAAAGAAATGATTTTTAGTTTATATAATTTTATGCTTAAGATCTCTATTGTAGTAAAGAAATGATTGTTAGTTTCTATGATTTTACACTTAAGATGTCTATGTAAGTATTTCATTGTAAGTATGGATGATGGTATGAAAGATGTGTGTTCCTGAGGACAGGGAATAAGTAGAATGGCCGAGTTGTGGGAACGGAACGTAAGTAAGTGTGAGAGGGACGGACATATGCGTGAAAGGGAGATAGGAGACGGATAGAAAAGATGGCGGAGGAAGGTGAATAAGACGTAGGACGTAAGAACGTATCAAGTTGAAATAAAAGTTTAAAATCAGTTTCGTAGTGTTTTACTTTGAGCAGATCCCACACATATGTCTGAGGGATTCCCCAGGCTGATGACACGCTCGACATACTATCATGCTTATTATTACCATTATGTAGCATGGGCGTATACTGGTTTTAAGAAAGAAGGAAAGAGATTTTCCTTCCTACCGCAGCCTTATGTGTGAGAGAAATGAAAGTAAAGAAAGCCAGACAGACTGGCGCTGTATATCGTTACGTAACAAGGGGTTTACACGCCTATAGGAAATTATAATTTCTTATAAAAATAAAAAATAAAGCCTACTTCATAATGTACTAAAAATAAAAAAAACCAATTGCGTATACAATTACTTTTTATTTTATAAACAGAAAAATTTAACTAACTAAAATATACAACTCAGATCATGAAAATGAAAACTAAAAACTAGGTCTTAACCTAGTAAAAATATATTCCTTCCAAAGGATTATTTTTAAGACCGACAAATCAAAGAGTGGTTCTTAAAAAAAACAATAAATAGTCTATTCAAACAACAAAAACGCAAAGGCGGTACAGCGTTAATTACCTATTTGAATATAATAAAAATCATCAAAACCCTCATTACTCAGAAATCGGTTAACACATCTCAATCACGAGTCTATTTACTCGTGATACCAATACTTCTGTTACCTCGTATCAAGACAATGAGATGTTTATCAGCAATTACACAGTCGGATGCGATATTGACATGCAAATAGGAAGAGAAAACATATAGGGATGCTACAAAGGCGCTGATGTGAAATCGATCGGTCGCGGTGGTGGTCGGGGGGCGATTTGTGAGCGCGCGTGACTGTACCGCTAGCCGCTCAATGGGAGGCGACCTCGGACGAGAGAAGAGTCACGTTTGTAGCCCACCGCAAGTTGCTACAATAGTCGTCTCAACTACTGTTTAATTAATCCAACATGTATATTTTAACATTATGAATGAGCCGATAGGAGGACCTTCATATTCCCTATTCTATTAGAAGGAAAGCCTGGGGCATTGTCGTGCGCTTTAAAATCATCGATAACTATATTTTTGTCGGTCTCCATGGCGCAGTGGTGTATGTGGTTAATTTATAAGGTGGTTTCAGATTCCAGACTGTGCAGAATAAGTTTTCTTAATTGATTCAGGCCTGGCTGATGGCAGACTTCAGCGTAGGCAAGTTACCATGTAATAGTATAGGCTTACCGCCAATTGATTTAAGAGTTCCGATACGATATAGAAACCGAAAGGGGTGTGGATGTTCATCCCACTCCTAATAAGTGAGCATGCTTGGTAGATTGTATAATCACTTATTAATAGTGATTGAAATGTGGGACTAACTTGTAGAGATTAAAAACAATTACCATTGATCCAAGTCTTTACCGTCGTACCCTCAAAGACTACCTACTAGACTACTACTGTTAAATTAATCCATTATAAATGTGCCTATATTGATGAAAGATTACTAACAAACGAGAAACTATCTCTACTATTAAAATGAAGGCACTGTAGTAGATATGCCATCAAATTATAATAAATAGTGAGTAATATATTAATTTTGACATTTTCCACGAAAAATCGTCGAATCGAGGACATACTAGTTACTTGTATTAGACGATTTTTCACCGAGAGGTGCTTACCGAGGCATCTTAATACCACCCACTTCAAGGTTTAATATAGAGAATTTCTTTTAAAAAACGCAACAAGCTTAATACTTCAAAGCCTAGTGAACGAAACTTGCTTGCCAGGTAGGCTAATGAAACTATCTGGTATTTTATATTTTGTTATATTAATTGTAAAAATATTTAATCGTGATGTTCCATTATCTTATGAATACATATACGATAATATACATCTTATAATTTCCTCAATCTTTTTCATGCCATTGTTGTCAAAGTTTGATGAATAGCGGATGCTTTGACCCTGATGACCTTAAGGCTAGACGAGGGTAAAAGTATCAGAATCTTTCTCAGATTTTATTCTGAAATGAAATAAAAACGCCCGCGTCATATTACCTGCGTAGATGTTTATTTGTATAAATTTTCCTATATCTCCTAAACTGCGCAACTTAACAACATGTTTAAAAGGCAAATAAAATGCAAATAAAACGCACTAAAACGTAAAAAATTAGTCATTTAGTTGCTTAGATTTACTTAAACATATCTATAGAGTCTGTGCCATCCAAAAAATTAGTTCCATTTATTTAACAAAGTAGAAAAGCACTTTGTGGGTTCTAGGTAAATTTTAAATATAGACAATTGCATTTAATCACTGCGACCCGTCGTCTGCAGTTGTAGACTATGAACTCTTATCTTAAACTTTCTATAACAATCGGATATTAAATCCGAGTCTATCTATCAGTCACCGATATTACTGTTATCCAATAGTAATATTTTTGGCGACAATTTTAATTTGTACGTGTCATGAAATCGCTTCGGTCATCTGAGCGCCAGTACACATAAAAAGAGCAGTGTTATTTTCAGCATCAACTGTAATTGGTCGGTGCGGTGAATCGATTATGTGGACCGCGCGTGACTATCCTATTAGGCGTTCAATGTCGGACGACATCGGACCACCTAGATACTGAACATGTTTATTCAGACTATTAATTGTGATGACGTTTAGGATGGATACGAACGCTATTCTAGGTAGTTAAGAATAATGTTACAATGTGTGCGCCTCGGGACGCCCGAAAGAAGTGATAAGTTAATAAATACGGCTAGCGCTGTGGGTTAGAACAAAAGAGGAGGAACTTGCCTACTGCTGCCGTATGCGTGAGAGAAAAAGGGAAGCCACAGACTGGCGTCATTACGTAGCAAATTTACTCTCCAACAAGAAGTCATCATTTCAATAACTGTTTGTATTTCGATTGGTTCGTTGGTCTAATGGTTAGCCTATGTGACTTCGATCACGAGTTCTGGGTTCGAATCCTGGATCGAGTGAAAATGGAATATTTTCCTTATCAGAAATGTTCAGTAAATTCTAAGCCCGGTGTCTGAAAATTGGTGATGTTTCAACTCTGTCCTTCAGAGAGCAAGTTAAGCCATCAATCCCGGTATCTATCACCAACGTCCGATTGTTAATAAATTAAATATTATCACCCCAAGCCATCTCTCCAGAGAAGACAAAGTATTAGTGTTACAACACAGGCCTACATTTAAAAAAAGCTTATATGTACACCTGTACATATAAGCTTTTGAGGTAAGTAAAAAGTAAAAAAATAAAATAGTACCATTTACACCATTTGTCAATTTTGTTATGTATTTGTCTATTTTTTTTTTTTTTACGACTACAAGTGAACTGCTTTCACACCGGAGTTAAGTGATATTCTAAATTATTCCATTTGTACTAACACCATTGTAAACTCATTTGACATATTTTGTTATTGTATTGCTCTTTCAAACTATTTGAAAATGTTTGACAATAGGCTTCAAGTTTAAACGTTTAGAAATAGAACTCGAATGTTTTGCCAAATCTTCAACCATCACAGTTCAATGAACTTGAACAAAACAATTGTATTTGGTAATCAACTAGTTAGAGTACAAAGGTTTCCATTTGAATTGGTACCTACATTGCTTGTTCCGGCATAAAATGAAGTAATCTTTTTTTACTTTATCGACATCAAACTTTTCTTTCGTTACTATTAAAAAACTTTTCTACGAAAGCACATGAAATATCCGATCAGTCGGGGGCATCATTACTAAATAACATCCAATAACAGAAGAGTCAGAAATAAAGATACAAATTGACTCTTATCAGATCACCCTCTCTTTAACATTAGGTCAAACTTAAAGATTTTAAACTTAAATATAAAGGCGTTTGAGTGAATTGATGTAAGGAGACGGGAGCTTAGTTCTGTAATTTTTAAATAATATTGTAAGATGGTGATAACAATAAAAAAAATTACCTGACTGAGTTTCCGACCTTAATTATAACCATTACTTTTACATAATTTAAAAATTACATATTGTCGATTCAAAATAAAGATATACTTAGCCCATAATTCGACAAATGGAAGTTCAAATCCACAAAGAAGTGGAACAGAAATAACAGTAATCAAAGTTTTTCCAAATAAGAATTTTAAAAGAAAGAAAGAAAAGAATTTAACCCACAATAAAATATTATTTTTTAAGTATTAGAAGAAAGAAAGCATAAAAAGTCTGTACAGTGTGTGTATCAAAGTTGGCTTAGAACAAGTATAAAGATAGGTACGTCCGATGAAATCTTCCGCCTTGAAAATTGTAAAATAAAACCGCATTTTTGCTCTAATATAATTGCCTCTCGGCTCTCGTATAAAGTTAAATAGTTTTACGAAAACAATCTGGAGCGGAAGAGTTTCGACGACGAAATGTAGGCTGAATTGCAAAATATACCGTCATCTGGGGACTTCCCGTCAAAAAGGCCTGACATTTTTTGCTGGCGGCGGAACAACTCTATAGTTGCGCCGGTATATATAGGTAGAGTACAGATAATAAAATGGAAAAACTGGTTAAATGTAATGTTTCCGAACACTTTTTCGCTTAGTATTCGACTTTTCCGAGTCACATCGATGTCATGTGAATAGGACAATTCAAAATAGCATTTTTTTATCTGTTTACTTTTTATTTCGTTCAGACTAGATTATTTTTGAAATATAATTTTAAATTCTAAAAATATTTTAAAAATATCAAAAAAAAATTTTGTGCTAAAAGGATTTTTTTGAAATTCAAGCTTAAAAGATTTTTTGAACTTCAAGCATTTTTTTATTAATTACAAGTTATCCCTTACTGCAATCACACCTGATGTTAAGTGATGATGCAGTCTAAGACGGAAGCAGGCTAACTTGTTAGGAATACGATAAAATCCACACCCCTTTGTACTGGAACTCTAAAAAATTGACAGTACGTCTTTGACGGTAGGGTAACTAGCCACGACCGATGCCTCCCACTAGTCAGCTGAATCATATTTGTAAATAATAGGATAACTTGATTTTTTGTTTATGAATAAAAAAAGAAAAGATTTCACACTCCTCTCTAACCACTGAAGCCTTTTGTTTTTGTTATGTTGAAAGCCTATCCATGCCAACCGGTGTCAATGGGTACTTCAAGATTTATCAACAACTCCGTGCCCATGAATTAACAATATACAATAAACTATTAGTACGGAAACGCCTTGCCACCATTATAATCTAGAACGGAGCACTGAAGAGCACTTGTGTGTGCTGAATTGCGGACACCTGCAACCGTGAGAACCCGTCGAAGGTCAACGGTAATTTTTACAGAAGCATATGTAAAAATACTTTACATACATCGTATGACCATTTTGCAAAAACACCAAATAACAACACTACTACTAAAAGACTTCAGGTGAAGCAATCCAAGGTATAGTTCAAACTTTTAGAAGTCAGAATGTTCAATTGTGCATTGTAATATGTAAATAAGTGCATTAATTTTTTTTTCGCATATCAAAGAACAGATGATGATGTGATGTGACGCTACCGTTTGTTTAAAGAAAATCTACGAGTAAATATCCACCATTATGATGTTTGACTTTGATCAATCATTACTTGCGAAGTCAAAAATCAGTTTCAATCGTCATTAACAATTACGTTAGTGTCCAAATGTCCAAATTTGACTATGCAGTAAGGTAGGCTTAAAATCTAGTCCACTGTTATCAACATGCCTAGCTTGCGTCAATGGCAGAGTATCTCGTAACAAGAAAGAGATATATTGTCGACACGTAGCGGTGGAAAAAAGCGATGTTTTTGATTTCGTCGCTATTGGTTCACAATATATTTGTGTATCTGATATACAGGAAGAATAGCAAATTCTTTGAAGCTTAACAACGACGGCGACTATTTACTCTTTCAAGAGTAGTCGTCGAACGTTCTTCACCAGTACGCGGAAGATTCTATGTTTTTTTTTATCGACTACAAGTTGGCCCTTGACTGCTATCACACATGATGTTAAGTGATGATGCAGTCTAAGATGGAAGCGGGCTAACTTGCTAGGAGTGGGACGAAAATCCACACCCCTTTCGGTTTCTACACGACATCGTACCGGAACGCTAAATCGCTTGGAGATAAGTCTTTGTCAGTAGGGTAAGCCACGGCGAAAGCCTTCCACCAGCCAGACTAAGATAAATTATGAAAAATCTCAATCCGCTCCGCCGGGAATCGAACCCAGGACCTTCGTCTTATAAATCCACCGCATATACCACTGCGCCACGGAGGTCGTCAAAAAGATTCTATGTACGTATGTAGTTATTGTAGAACATATACATATGACTGTGCTAAGTACAGACACTCCATATCTATGATATTGAATGGCTTGGCTAAAAGCAAAACCTACAGGGTTTAAAAGACTGATTTCAATCTACAATCAGAGCCGAGTATTCTTTTCCAAACATTGATACCGTATTTCAGACTAGCGACCGTAGCTCGGATAAACACGGAGCAGTATTTAACCGGTATCCCCATACGGGGCTTAATATTCTATATGGGCCAAGGCCGTCATACAACCGTAGAACGTGGCTCTACAACAAAGACCGCCCCGAGCATGATAAGCGATGCGACTAACCCCCCGGAATTAGCAAAAAGTAGAACGAGAGACCGCGGCAAGTTCAGCGAAATGAAATGAATACAAATATGCCATTATCTTATTCGTTAACAGTTAAACACGATCATGTTTCACTATACCTCGAACTGGTATTAATATTCAACATATATTTTTCATTGCGACACCTGGATTTTTCCGTTCCCATGAGAACTTTAGTATGAAAGTATACCTACCTATATAAAACCTGATGAACATTTAATGCCATTTCTTTTGCGGATACGAACATAGGGAAGCAAAACTTCTTTATACAAAGATATATTATATAGCTCGAGCAGAGTATAAGACATATTAGTGACGAAATCGGAAATATAAATCTAACTTTTGCTCAAATGCAGCAGAGAAAACGATAATTTTCATTACGCGGAATTGACCGTGTGTCTTTTTTAACCGACGAAAAAAACGGAGGAGGTTCTCAATTCGGCACCGACTCCTAGATATGCTTAAGTAAATTAAAGCAACTAAATGACACAGTTGTTTTTTACTTTTTAGTGCGTTTTGAGTCGGTTCTATTTTTTGTTAAAAAAATTTTTATCTACGCGATATACCTTTTCGGGTATAATTTACTTATATAAGGCTCCCTGACGCTATTTTCTTTTATATTCAAATGAAATGCCTACCCTCAACATTGGCTTTACTCTGAAAGATACCATCTTCAGAAGACGCTAAATTGTCAATATATTCAAAATAATTTATTTGAAGTACGTTGTTTTACAAGCACTTTTAAAACGTCAAGTCTTTCAGTACGTAGTGACTATTCGATATATAAAACAGCATTTAATTTTGTATTTTAACACGTGTGTAAGTGAGTAAGAATATAATATCATCTCTTTCCATTTCTGGAAGAGGTTGGTCGCTCTTCTCAACAAATGTTACGAGCGTCTCTAGGACTAGAATACTGCTTATATGCAAATCTAAGTCTAGCCTACTTAAAACCCACTAGCCTACTTTCAGCCATTGCTGTACACTTGAAAATGTTATGATTAAATGTAGGTATTATAATACAAGCTTTATTCTACTAATTGCATACTACCTACACAATACGAGTATATCTTGGCGAAGAGTTTATTTATAAAATCTGAATAAAAGTAAAAAATTAACACTAAAATAAAAAAAGGTGTGCGTTTTGGGACGTCCGACAGAAGTGATAACTTCAATACGGCTAGCGCTGTGGGTTAGAGTGAGAGAAAAGCATGCGTACCGCTGCCGAGTGAAACGGAAGCCAGACAGATTGACGCTGTTCATCGATACATAACGAAGCGGTTTACCCTCAAATACGAAGTTATTCTTCACTTCAATAATTCGATTAAATTTATTAGATCAATAAATAATTTATTTATTTATTAGCTTAGAGTTACAACCGCTATGGTTATTCCTGCCGTCAAGAAGCTTTGCTGAGCTTAACTCAGGAGGGTATGATTACAGGTGTAATTACATACACAGGAAGCTTAACAAATGTTCCTCAGGTGGACGGGTACAGGTCAACGCATTGTCGATGTAATCCTTGACAAACGCGAAGTATTGCTTTGGATCGATTTTCACCTAGTATCGGATGGGCCAGCTATTACATTAACTATTACTAAACTCGAATAAAGAGTTCGTCGGCCTTCGTGGCTCAATGATGTCCAGAGGACTGAGGTCCTAGCCAAAGGTGGCTTTAATTCTATTTTTTTCGTAGGGGTAAAATCATCATGGACACACTTCTTAGGTAGCGCCAGACTCCTACCGGCTAAACCACACCTACCTTCAGAAACGTTAATGAGTGTCTCAACCATTAGCCTTACCACTAATGTCGCAGTCTGTTTCACCTTCACCATCTTCACCATCTTTATGATATTTTCTAAGAAACTCGCAATCAGATTCCACTTTTCATCCGATTCTAAGTTTGATTCTGGGCTTATAGTTATTTTATTAATTGGTGCAGTTTTGGCTGGTGCAAAGGTTCGGCCTAGGATAGTTACCACCGTGCCGGCAGAAACATAACGCCAAGGTCGGAAAGATGCCATGTAGAAACCAAAAGTGGTGTGGATTCCATCCTACTACTGACAAGTTAACCGGTTACAGATGACTACAGTCAAGGGTAAACTTGTTAAATAAAATAAAAACAATACTCTACTTCTGACGCTGTCGGGTAAAAAGGATAATAATGTTGATAACCTAACTTCAACTAAGGTAAGTAATGTTATTTACACATTGTTAGTGCATTCGACTAATTTTCAAGATTATCATTTTTAACCGACGAAAAAAAAACGGAGGAGGTTCTCAATTCGACATGTATATTTTTTTTTTATGTATGACCACGCATAACTTTTTACCGAGTTGTCCGATTTTGATAATTCTTTATTAGAAAGATCATACTTCCAAGGTGGTCCCATTGTTATGATATTAGGATCTGATGATGATATCCTGGGAAAATTGAAGAAACTCTTCAAAATTTGGAGGCACGCTTACAGCGATTTCGGTTTTTGCGTCGGTATCGGTAGCTTTTTGGCTACTAGTGCTGTATAATATAGTATGACAGTATAGTACGAGTACGTTGCGTGGCGATAAATTACTAAAAAGTAAGAAATAAATATTTTTAACAAAAAATAGAACCGACTCAAAATGCACTAAAAAGCACAAGGCAACTAAATGACACAGTTATTTTTTACTTTTTAGTGCGTTTTGAGTCGGATCTATTTTTTGTTAGAAATTTTTACGAAATCGTCATAGCCTATCATTGATGTTTACAACGATACTATGCACTCACACGCTTTTAATAAAGTAGTAATAGTAAATATGCTCGACATCGAGACCTCCGGTAGCAGAGCTGGCTCGTTAGGTTGCAGTAAGGCATTTTACATGCCGACGTTTTGTAGGCTTATCGAGCTTAGGTGTGCTTGACCGTTTGATTTTATTTGATAAATAAAAAATATTTTCTTCCTAGAATAAAGTATCAAGAATCGAAATACACAAAAATATCTCACTTGTTTGAGATTAAATTAATAAAACTGTTTGGTAAAAGAAATCAGTAAAATTGTTTTTCTTGAAGCCAATAATAATAATTAGACAATAGTTGTAGTTATAAAATTAATTTTAGTTATATGAATTAAAACTGCCTATTTAAATTTACACAATTTTTTCTGAAGTTGTTAACAAGTGCTAATTTGAAAACGTCTTAACTTTCTGCTATTGAATAGCAATAACGACCCAAATGAGACTTAGGATGTTCTCAAGGATATCTACAATTTAAGTAAAAACATAACCCTCCTTCTGACGCAGTCGGGTAAAAAAGTAGCAGACAGCTCATTACCAATAAACGCAAAAGCACAGTACCAATACTAGACACGTACTCGACGAGGCCAATAACTATTTCTCGACTATTGGCAAAAAGTGGCAAAAACATTGAAAATAGCTATTCTATTGAGGCATACACACATTTTTTTTTGTGATCACGCTAACACTGATGGTGAGCTAGTGATTGAGTTTTTCCAGTTTCAACGTGTTGACAGAACCATCACTGATCTAAGCCAACATGTACCACCAAAGACTCCATCTTAGCTTATTTATTTTATTTTATATTGAAGTTAAGCTTGCCCTACCTAAATTGCTAAAAAAGAGTAATCTAGCAGGAACTGAAGGTGCCGTATCTCCTTTTAATTAGTTGTTTAATAGCGCGTTGTTTGAAATTAATAGTCGCACGCTTGTAAACCGTAACGTTGGTAGACGGCCTACCAACAGACTCAACGGCAAGACACAGGACGCAGGTAATGTACACACATTCGTTATAAGTGTTGCACAAGGCAAATTAGCTGTTACCTTCTCTTACGACAGCGGAAATACGAGAACATGGTGGAAAACTTAATTGTTTACATTTCAGATCACGTGATCAGGGTATACGTCGGAAAACGAAATTTTGCTACATCCCGTCTTATTTTAATTATATAAATAATAATTACATCATAATTAAAATAGGATTAATGTAAGAATTTATTTATATAGAATTCGTACTGCCTAATCGGCATCTATATCTTTGAAGCCCATGTTATATTTGGCAATAACATCATCATTATTAGCCTATTAACGGCCCACTACAGGCCTTATAGGAGAAGGGATATGGAGCATATATCCACCACGCTGCTCCGATGCGGGTTGGCGAGCTTAGAGTAATAATGTTTCATTTGTTAACGGGACAGACGGCTTAACATGGTATCCGGCCTGGGGGTGTAGGTAGCACCACCAACTTCCCGACTCCAGGCTGAATAAGTATATTGAAAATTTCATAAAAGAATGAAAAGATCAAAATTATTCCGACCCAGGATTCGAACCCAGAACTTCGTAATCAAAGCCATATGCTAACCACTATGTCAACGCGACAGGCGATATGGAATATATTATTGTGAAAAATAGTCATATCATGGTCACCTCTCCATTTAATCAGGGAGCAATTACCTACCGAATAAACATGATAGAAATCCAAAAATGTATTTGAGCATAAGACGTTAAAACGTTCCTACTATCTAATTCATTTATTTTACAAACAAGAAGAAACTACTCAAGAATTAAAACTACAAGCGAGAGCAAATACAGGTCAAAGGGTACAAACATTGGGAACAAGTTAAATCTAGATTTATTATCAGACGTTAGGGGAGCGAGATCCAGGGACAAATTGGATTCCCCGGCAGCAGCGCGCGCAGCCGCCTCACTTCGAGCTCCAAACAAATTGAATATCCAGCGAACTGATTTTAAAATACCTTCGCGAGGAGAACGTAATAAACTAAATCAACAGTACTTGTCACAGTTACCTACTGGCAGCGCCTACTGACTCGGAACTGACAATTTGATTTAGAGATTGAATAGCTCCATAGACTACAGACTTGGGAATCCTTAGAATCACAATCATGTTTTAGCATGACTTTTAGCTTAATTTTCTCATTTAGTTACTTAAAAAAAATATTATTGATTTCACTTACAAAACTGTATTAAATCATTGCCTTTATTGAAGTTAAGTCGGACCAAATTCAGAACATTATAAAATATGGCCAGGTCAAAAGTACACTAAGCCGACGAACTAGTAAGAAAGGATTAATGAAAGTGGAAGAAGCTAAGGAAGTATGCAAGGACCGTGGCAAATGGAAGGATATAGTCTCTGCCTACCGCTATGAAAATTAGACGCGATGTTATATATGCATGTAAGTAGGTCTTAAAATTATCAAAGTCCTCACATTTTTCATAGAGTAAACGAACAATTATTATTAACAGTATTCTTGCCAGCAATCCTGGCAAGCACTGTATACTTAAAGGAAGGCTTTAAATTTCTAATAATATTACTGGCAAGGTAACCTTGGCTTCTGGTCGCAGTCTTAGCATTTCTGTTCTTTGTTTTATTTAAATTGTTCTCTAATACCTTATTACAAGCAAATACTCAACACCTTAACTATCTGATTGTTTTGTAAAAAAATGAAATAAATTCTTTTAATGATCCTGATAACTACAAATTTTACTGCTTTATTATGACCAATAATTTAAAATTCCAGTACACATTCAACAGAATCTTTGTGAAATATCAATTGTTTAGACAATTTCATATCATAAATAATATCTTTTCGGGTCACAATAAAGAAATTTCGCCCTAAATACATCACAATTCCTCAATAATACTCTCATTTCGCAAAATGTTATCGCAAATATCAAGCGAGCCTGTAAACACGCAATAACGATAATGTCACCGAAGATTTGAAATCGTGGAGACGGAATTATCTCGATACGCACTTACAAAATCGATATCCACTTGTAAAAGCGATGTTACGAAGCCACCGGAGGGTATGCGGAGATAAGAACAGTTATAAAGCGTGCCCTTAAGCGTATAATCATGCGACGTACACAAAAAAAGGCGCTTATTCAAGAGGATTAAGGGGCGCTCGGCTCGGCGCAGTTCCTGTAAAGACTTTAGTATAATAGTAAGAACACTCACTGCCAGTGGAAGGGTCCGGTGATGCCCTCCTTCAGGCGGTCCTTGAGGGAGCGCTGGCGGGAGGGGCCGGGCCCCGGGGGCAACGTGGCGGCCCCGGGCGGCGCGCGCGCGGGCGACGACATCCGGCTATGTTACGTTGCGCGGACGCACTAGCAAACCCGCTCGCACATTAATATACCACTGAACCGCCAAGCACCATTACAAACGCGGGCTGCAACATAACAGACCACCCCAAGCGACATAAATAAAACACCAAGCTAAGCGTCTATAATAAAGTATCACCACACAAATATTCAAAAGCTCAAGAAAAGATAGTATCAAATCAAAGATTTTAATCGCAGACATGCCGCCCTTCTATACTAAGAATATACCTATCTTTAAATCGGTCAGTATATAACGTATGTTTAATTCGCAAAGATATACGTTAGATTTTCTGCGGAAAATGAACTCTGGTACATTACTTCGTACTGCCCCTATTTGGAAACTCGTAACACTCTACAAAAGGGTGAACTCTGTATTTCCCTTTGAAAACATTTTGCCGATGTAAAACTAAAATGAAGGCAAACATATCGGACGTTTTAAATCTTTGATAAAAATATATTTGAAAAAAGATACACGTGTAAAAGAGAAAAACGAAGTAAAGCGTAGGAAAGTGTACAAATATTTCTGTGAAATACATAATTTTAGGGGTATTTTTTGTTTGTTTTATTACCTGACCAATTATATTAATGTTTGTGTTTCTGTTATAGTACCTATTGATGTAGCCCCAAATATAGTAAATCGAAGTATTTTCTTTATTCAAGCTTTAAGACGAAAGAAACAAGAAGAAAGAAAAGTTAGAAAAGGACAGAAGTGAAAATGCGATGTGCTAGTACTACTTATGTACTTGTAGTATGATAGTGCAAATATTAGAAGCTACACATTTACATATTGACAAATAATGGTTAATTCAAGCAAAGGAAAAATATCCAGACGTTCTGTGTTAAACAAAGATGCTTTAAAAAGCGCCTATTAAAAAATGTGCAGCAAAGTTTCATACTCGTCCTAAGAATTTGCTAAGCAACGGAATGTCGTGAGTAATCACTCTACAAATTACACCAGGCGCTTGCACCGTATTAACTTCCGTAAACAGGTTTCATAGCATATGCGCTATATCGTAAATAACGTCGTATAGAATTTACAGCCCACACAAACAATAAAACTATAATAATCTAGCAAGTATAGGCAAAACCAGTTTACACGCCTCTATTATAATCGGCGCTCAGTCTGTTCTGGTATTTAACATCTAAGGCCAAGGTTCGATGCGATTTGCGACGTATAGAGTGAACCTACGACACAAATACCTATGTTTACTTTACAAAGTGTATGAGTACTTTTTACAGTACCAACGAATCTTGTATAACAACATGATGCATTAATTCTGGATTTCGGACAGTATGGTCTCGGGGCCGGACTATGAAACTTCGATTATTCCTTTCTTAATAGAAATCCTCAGTTGTTGAAGATAGTTGATGTTTTATCTCCGTTTTTCGGGAGAACCGTGAATTTTGGTCAATTTTATTAACATCTGATAATAATTATCGTTTTTTACAATTAATGTTTTCACACTAGCTAGGCCCACATTGTAGCAGCTTGTAAGGTCTAGGCTCAAAATCATATCCTCTGCGAAACATCTAGCCATAAATATTTCATTATCGCTAAAATAGGCTGATTGATGATGATTTATTTTTAGTATATTTATGTAAGTGAACTTCTCTATTTCACCACAAAACATTTGGCTTTTGGATTTCCGAAAACTATTATTAATGTAGCCTCATTTTAAATATTTACATCCGTTTCACGTGCTTAAATAGCAAAATCTGTCATAGTTGCCACCAAATATTATGATAATGAACGAGTTTCTTAACGATTATTGTACAAGATCATCATTAAGAGTGAAAAATATATAATCAACATGTATGATGTAAGGAAATAGTACTAATTAAAATAAATATACGCCTCATTATTACCATTTATAGAAAAAAACAAAAGAATTAATATAAACTACAGTTTATTTTTGTTTTGTGAGAAGTGTACTCGTATTATATACTCTTATGTCCACATCTTCTAAACCCATAATTAACTGTATAAACAAAATTCTATGAAAATCGATAAATTATTTAAGGCGTGAAAGCTTAACAAGCTAACGAGCATACAAATTCATATTCTTATTAATACCATTTAGGCCTATAGGGGGCGTCCATAAATTACGTGAGGTGTTTTTTTTCATTTTCTGCCCCTCACTCCCCCCCTGGTGATGGTGAGATGTCGTGAGATTTTATTCAACCCCCTCCCCCATCCCCGAATCTCACGTGAGATTTTTCAAAATGTGGGTTTCTCACGTAAACGCGTTGGATTGTTATTGTAAAAAAAAAGAACAAATTTGCATCGCCCTTTTATTTACGACTAGTTAAGACTAGTAATCAACATTGCTGAGAGTTTAATTATAAGTTACAATCTGGATTAAATAGACCAAATGTTTCAATCAGAAAAAAAATTGCGTGATATTTGCCGAGACCCCCCCTCTCTCCAACGTAAGATTAGATGAGATTTGACTCGACCCCCTCCCCCCCTTAAACACCTCACGTAATTTATGGACGCCCCCATTGATATTGAATCATTCATTAGTTTCATTCATTGAACCATTAATTTTTAATTGAAGTTGATATTTACGAATATATTATTACGTAAAACGACAAACAAAGGTCGTTAAAATAATTAAGCAGAACCAATTCCCAGGGGTGCCTTTTTATCGTTTGAACCTTATTAATAAATAATACCTACCTTCATTTATAATAAAAAAATTGATTATCATTTCCTTTTAGGCTTACTTCATCTTTGTTTTTTTTTTTACTTACGCATGTTTGAAACGTCAAGTGTGTAATTTTGTAGTGAAGTCTAATCCATAAGAAACGCTGTTTTTACAAGATGTATGGATGAAAACAAGAGAAAAAAAGTTGAGAGGTGTCAAGGGACACCCGGATGGAACGAAATTCCTTTCGATTAATTAGTGAAGGAATTGTAATAAAAATTTTTTTTTTTTAAGTAATAATAATATTTGTCGTTGTACACCGAAACACCAGAGGGCGCCACGAGAGCGCGAGACAGCATACAGCGCGGGCGCCCCCCGCCGCTCACGTGCACACACATCAAAGGCGGCGGCAAGATCCTTTGATCAAAAAGTGTCGTGACAACTTTTCGTACGAATTTTTTTCGTCTAGCCCCCTTTCACAACGCGCGATAAGGAACTTCGTTCCAATAATTGAGAATCCACGAAGGCATTGCAGTAGATGGTGTTACAAATAGCTTGATGTTTTTGGTCCTAGTAGTAGATCGACCAAATACATTAAGCTACAACCCTTAGCAAGCAGCTCAAGACCGTGGTGTTCAGAGATCTTCACAAGAGCCCTATGAACCGTAAGACTAGATCACTGATCGAAGTGGACCTAAAAGCCTCAAATTGTAACAGTTATCGAGACTCAACCCTACATGTAGGTGTTTGAACCCAGTCAGACTGGCGTCCCTATAGCAGTCTTTGGAATGTTTTTATAATTGGACATCAGCTTCAGGCGGGATTTCGGACGCGCGCTACCGGCTCGAAAAATGAAATGATCATAGTCTTTCTCGTGGTATCTTTTATGAAACTCGGACCTCGAGAAGTGGAAGCCGATGGAGTTTGTGAGCTAAGTGAGAGCATTCCTAAAACTCCTGTAGCTTTAGTTGCCATGCACGTCCAGGTAATGAAAGGAAACATGAACCTTTGCAAGGATTGATCGTATACTTAAAGGACGTTGTCTGCACACCATTTCAAGCACAAAGACTCTCGTAAAGAATATTCTTTGGACGTTTATATCCACAGGAATTCTTGAAGTCATAGATTACGTTAGGGACCGAGTCATTTCAAGGACTCTTAAACAATATTAATAAACTTCATTTATTTAAAGAAACCTGTACGCAACTAAATAGAGATAACCAATACAATCGAGATAATTTCCGCTAATACCTTTCAGTGCAATTTATTTACAATACCTATAAAGGCAGCGATAAACATTAAACAGACTTGAATAACTAAATACTATATTCATCTACGTGCAAATCCTATTGCAAATGTTACTAAAGAGCTGTTAATTACTTCCTTAGTAGTGGCTTATTAGTGGTTCAGAGTCAATCAGCAACAGCAGGCAAATAAAACACCATAATTTCTAACTTACTAAATAAAATTTATAACAATTCAAAGTTTAAAAGCAGAGCTTATATATATTTAAACTTTGAAGTTATATTTTATGCTAGTATTTAAACTCTAATACTCGATTAAAATTGAGGCACATGAACTGCCAGATTTTCATTTAATATTTATAACATACACACGAAAAGCCAGTAGAATATGCATAATAGAAAAAAATACCCTTATGATGATGCATAAAAATAACAGATCCATACCACGGATTAGTTTGGGGTAGTAGTAGGTACTCACGCAATTTCAGTTTTCTAATAATTTATGTCAACTAACCTAACAGAAACGCAACACAAAACGGTCAGAATAAACGAGGAAAATTAGATCCGTTTAACTATGACATTGTAGTGTTTTGCACAATAAGGATATTGTAGTTGGTAAGGATACAATTACGATTGGTTTAGTCGCCGGCACGAGTCATTGTGATCATCTAGTATTCTAGAGTCAACACAAGCGCGACTTGAGATCTGCCTAGGAATATATTTCAAGTAGATAAAGTGTGAACAATGAATTATCCATTTTGTATGGATACAATTACCATTGGTTTAGCCGCTGTTGCGAGTCACTGTGATCATCTACAGTCAAGACTAACAAAGACTTGAGACATGCCTAGGAATATAGTTCAAGTAGATAAGTGTGAACAATGAATTATCCATTTTTAATCGACGAAAAAAAATGGATGAGGTTCTCAATTCGACACGTATTTTTTTTTATGTATGACCACGCATAACTTTTTACAGAGTTGTCCGATTTTGATAATTCTTTTTTTATTAGGGCACACGTCCAATATGGTCCCATAGTCATTATGTTAGGATCTGATGATGATATGCAGTATATTTCAAGTAGATAAAGTATGAACAATAATTTATCCATTTAGTAAGGATACAAATACGATAGGTTTAGCCGCTGAAGCGAGTCACTGTGATCATATAGAGTCAAGACTAACGAAGACTTGAGGAATCTCTAGCAGTATATTTCAAGTAGATAAAGTATGAACAATAATTTATCCATTTAGCAGGGATACAAATACGATAGGTTTAGCCGCTGAAGCGAGTCACTGTGATCATATAGAGTCAAGACTAACGAAGACTTGAGGAATCTCTAGCAGTGTATTTCAAGCAGATAAAGTATGAACAATAATTTATCCATTTAGCAGGGATACAAATACGATAGGTTTAGCCGCTGAAGCGAGTCACTGTGATCATATAGAGTCAAGACTAACGAAGACTTGAGGAATCTCTAGCAGTATATTTCAAGTAGATAAAGTATGAACAATAATTTATCCATTTAGCAGGGATACAAATACGATAGGTTTAGCCGCTGAAGCGAGTCACTGTGATCATATAGAGTCAAGACTAACGAAGACTTGAGGAATCTCTAGCAGTATATTTCAAGCAGATAAAGTATGAACAATAATTTATCCATTTAGTAAGGATACAAATATGATAGGTTTAGCCGCTGAAGTGAGTCACTGTGAGCATCTAGAGTCAAGACTAACGAAGACTTGAGGAATCTCTAGCAGTATATTTCAAGCAGATAAAGTATGAACAATAATTTATCCATTTAGTAAGGATACAAATATGATAGGTTTAGCCGCTGAAGTGAGTCACTGTGAGCATCTAGAGTCAAGACTAACGAAGACTTGAGGAATCTCTAGCAGTATATTTCAAGCAGATAAAGTATGAACAATAATTTATCCATTTAGTAAGGATACAAATACGATAGGTTTATATAGGCCGCTGAAGCGAGTCACTGTGATCATATTGAGTCAAGACTAACGAAGACTTGAGGAATCTCTAGCAGTATATTTCAAGTAGATAAAGTATGAACAATAATTTATCCATTTAGTAAGGATACAAATATGATAGGTTTAGCCGCTGAAGTGAGTCACTGTGAGCATCTAGAGTCAAGACTAACGAAGACTTGAGGAATCTCTAGCAGTATATTTCAAGCAGATAAAGTATGAACAATAATTTATCCATTTAGTAAGGATACAAATACGATAGGTTTAGCCGCTGAAGCGAGTCACTGTGATCATATAGAGTCAAGACTAACGAAGACTTGAGGAATCTCTAGCAGTATATTTCAAGTAGATAAAGTATGAAAAATAAATTATCCATTTAGTAAGGCTACAGTTACGATAGGTTTAGCCGCTGAAGTGAGTCACTGTGAGCATCTAGAGTCAAGACTAGCGACGACATAAGACATGCCTAGGAATATATTTTATGTAAAGTGTGAAAAATAAGTTATGCATTTATGTCACGCTGCAGTCATTGTAGCGTAGCGGCTGTTTTTTGTATCCTAACTTATGGCTGATTTTTAGTTCTTTGTATCTAAGTTATTGAAATATGTATGCTGTTATAATTTACTTATTAGTTTATTTAAGTATATGAGATTTTATTTTTAAATTTGTATTCAAATATAAATGCTCATACATTTCATTCCCTAGGTTAACACTCATAGGGTAGAAGTAATTCTATAACTCTATAAATAATTATCTCTCTTGTCAATAGGATCTACCAAAACGGTCCAGATTTTAAAGTTAACTAGACTCTTTTATGCGTCATATTTTTGTTTCCACTGAAAATAGAAGTAAGAAAGAAAAAATTTGAATAATTGGAAATGTTACGTTACATATAACCAGTTAGGAAACTGTTACTGTTTCTTATCTTATTCTTCCTCAGGATACAATCACAATTTAGAATCGATAAACTAACTGTTAACCATAAAAATTAGTAATCTATACTAATATTATAAAGAGGAAAACTTTGTTTGTTTGTTTGTTTGTAATGAATAGGCTCAAAAACTACTGGACCGTTTTTAAAAATTTTTTCACCATTCGAAAGCTACATTATCCACGAGTAACATAGGCTAAATTTTATTTTGGAAAAAAATAGGCTTCCGTAAAATATTTGGGTTTTTCGGACATAAGGTGTAAAAAATCAACCAGAAAAGTTAAACCATAAAATGTTCTAATTAATTGGAGATCTTATAAATATCTACAAAAAAGTCCGCGACACACTATACCTATCTATGTCGAGTGAGGCACAACAACCATTTTTTTATTTAAAAATCTTGATTTTTTTTTGGACTACATTTAAACGCATTTATTTTACTCATGCTATTAATCCTTATCAAAATAAATTATTTCATCACTAAGTAAAGTTTATGTAGATAATATTTGGTATTTAAAAGATTAAAATTGGACTTTTGGTTTTGAAGTTATGGCGAAATAAAAATATTACTATTTCTGCGTTGCGAAGTGAGCGTCACCAAGGCGGGGGCGCGCGTGCGGGAGGGGAGTTTAGATCTATGTTATATATACGATGATGAATTAAGAATTCGATCTTTGTTCAAATATCTATTTAGTACATGGAAGAGTTTGTTCGTTTGTTTAAACGGGCTAATCTCTATCTGCGTGTCATATTGTAAAATTATTTTTGTTTATTCTGAAGGCTAGACTCAAGAGTGAAATATACTATTTAATATCAATTTATATCCATCAGCTTGCCATAAATATATATTTTTAATATTAATGTACTGAAATGTCATACAATGTTTAACAAAAATGTAGACCTTTAGTACACGGGACGGGACGGTGAATATTGCATCACGGGAAACTATAAAAAAATTAAATTGAGAGGGGGAGCGGGGAATGAGCACACTATATGTGCCTTTTCACATTTTGTATGAAAGTCTGTCTTTAAAATTAGAAGGGTACCTAAGAGGTTTTCACGCGGACGAAGTCGCGGGCGACTGCTAGTAAATATTGTTGTTGTTGTTGTTTTTTTATTATCTATGAACAATTGAAAATGATTTGCGGCGTACTGACAACGACAATGTATTCAATACGTTGAACTCAAAACAAGACGTTAAATCAGTGTCAAAAAACTTTGCAACACACTTTGCATTTCCGCAAAATCAATCTGCAATTCATCACACTTGGGACATTTATCACGGTATATAATGCCAACGAACCGCGACGAGTGCCAAATACCAATGTCTCAAGTAGAAACAACCTTCAAACTTGTATCAAATAACAGTTTCCCATCGCATTGTCCCGCAGGCGAACCTTTGTTAAATTGTTCGTATCAACTACTCCGCAGTATAATCCACAGGAATTACGTATAGTCTAGTAGCGGTTGCAGTGGAGCTAGTTTGCTACGTCACACCATTGTGTCGCGTCCGTTCCGACCATCCATTATCTGTCACCGTTTCCCCTTTTCGCGTGCTGTGTTCTTGAATTCGCTTCACGAATCTACGTGTCACAATTAGGGTTGCTACTTTGCCAGATGTTTTTCAAAATAATACCAAACGTAGAGCAAAAAAACATTTAGGTGGAATGTTATAAAAAAAATAAATTAATTCAATTTTAATAGGGTTTGTGTGCTTTTGAAACCTTCCGCATTTTATAAAAGCTTAAAAGTTAACTTATACTTCTACTAGTAGACGCCGGCGACTTCGCCCGCGTGGTTCAGCGCGTAACAACAAAAACATCAAAAATAAAAGAAACTGCAAGTACGTAACCTTTTTTTAAACAAAAATTTTCTTTAAAAAAAAGCAAGTTATCCTCAAAAGATAGATATATGCTACCCTGAAATTTTTTGTAGTCCTAATAAAGAGAAACCATGCTTCCATACATTGTTCCGTTTTATCTCAAATAGATAAAGCTCTCAAGGGGCTCAAATTTCTCCAACTTTTCCAACATTATCTTTTATTTCATCCAATTTACATAAAACCTTAACAAATTATACTCTATAGATTAGTGAAAACCGCATGGCAGTCTGTTCAGTCCTAGTCTTCGAGTTTATCGTGAACAGACAGAAAAACGCGGCGTACTACTTTGATTTAAATGTACGGATGCGTCAATCCTTCTAGAAATTGTTAAATATAATTGTTCAATATATCTGAATTCTATCGATCTCAAACTCCATAGCGCAATACCTTACTTACCTATGGTACGAGCATGAAATGACAAGCTTTCAGCAGTTAAAACATGAAGGTCTGATCATCACAGGGTCTCATTCTATACCCAAAGGTTTGGTACACTACCGAACACCTGGCAACCCTGATTCTCATTACAATACAGCACATAGATATACATAACTACGTAGATACTCGTATAGTGTGCAAGCAACGAGATCGATGAGAGGAATACAGACGTACCACCCACTCGTTAACGAGGGATCGACCGATCGGTAGATTCCGTTTGCGGACCATTCCCGTTCAGGTGATGTGCCAAATTGAGATCTGGTTTGGCTCACGATGTAATATTACAGTTTGAATACTGCGTTTATAAAGTACCAAGATAACTAACAGCTTTCCAATCATACTTCTATTATAGAGGCGAAAGTTTAAGAATGTGTGAGTGTGTATGTTTGTTACTTCTTCACGACTAAACAGCTGGAGCGATTTTAATAAAATTTGATATGACGTTAGCTGGTACTCTTGATTAACACACAGGCCACATTTCATCCCGTAATTCCCACGGGAACAAGAACTACGCGGGTGAAACCGCAGGCGTCCTCTAGTTGTAGTTAATTATAAGTTAATAACACTTTAGGTAGTTGCGTTTGTAATTGGGTAGTTGACTGATATTTGATATCAATCATCTACTGGTGTTTTAAATGCTTTTTTTAAAAACTTTATTATGGAAAAAATAATAGATCTTAGATAAAAATAATAGATATCTATAAAAAATTAAAATAATAGATACATATATAGATATCAGTCATCTACTGGTGTTTTAAATGCTTTTTTAAAACTTTATTTTTATTTTATTTTTTAATTACTAAGAGTTAGGCAGAGGCGATCTTACAATGGTGTGACGTCATACTTAAGTAACGTAGCTCAGTGCAAATTTTCATTCCATAATTTCTATAAATTGATATAAATTTTCCTATAACTTTGTGTATTTTAAGATGTCTCTTACCTATTTGTTGATGATATTAAGTCCAATATTTTGCGGTTAACATTCAAGATCATGCAAAAAACCTACATTCTTCATTTCTTTCATTGTCATCTTTAGTGAATTACTGTTATATGATTGTGTATCTACTGACATATTCTTAATTAACGAAACACACATTTATAAAGTACAGTTGACACCTAAACGTACATTTCTATCATTTATATTTTTCTTTTCGTTAGTTTGTGGCGATCCTGTAGATCTAAACCATTACGAGTACGTTACAACGCATTTTACATTTCGATAGTTTATGTCCCTTTTTAAAATAAAGTTCAACTTTTTATTTTTTATTTCAATCAGTACATGGAAATATGATGCAATGTCACGCGGGTGAAATAACAAGTGAAACATAGTCACTAAAACAAAAACGCAGACAAGAATTGTCTTGAAATAAACTATAGTCATTGACAAACTGTGTTTAATTTTTTAATCATAAAAATACGAAATTTGAACCAGGCTTTCACTTGAACGAAATCAAGTATAGTCTTTAAATACTCCTAATGGTATGTAATAAAATGCCGTGTTTACTTTATAACTCCAGTAAATCCTCATTAACACGTTGAAAGAGTAACAAAAGCCTACAGGAATTACCGAGCGTTTTGGAACACGTTTATCAGAAACAAGTTCGAGAGGACGTGTCGGTAAATTAAGTTTAGGTGCGAGTACAGCGATCACGGGGAGACAGCGAGAGGCGAAAGCAGGTATCGATCGGCCCTAACCTCAGCCAGTGGCGCCCCCGCCCGCCCTCGCGCCTTACGTAAGTCCAGCTGATCGCACCCACCCTGTAACCTTGGCAACGAGCACCGTGCACGCTCTCTTCAGACACTTTCGAAACATTAAGCCCGTTCCATGTATTCCGGCTAATCGAATTTCCTTCACCTCGCAACGATTGGTTATCTGGAAGTTTCCTTGGAATTTTCCCGTTTTAGAGTTCAGATTTATATTTCAGTGCAAGTTGATTAGATTTGGCTATCACTTAACTCTATAATTCAATAAGCTTAGACTTGGTGTAATGGATTATAATGTATTAATGCAATAAAAGTTTTTAAGCTTTATTTAAATAAAATAACATCAGGTAATAATATTTCACTTCTATTATTATTTCAAGGAAAGTATTTTATGTGCCGAAAATAAACTTCTTATATCAATGACAACATTCTGTTAAATTATCTATGTTAACGTAAAAAATATATGTACACCTATATGTTAACTAATAGCAACTGTACTGTAATAATTTAATAATAATAATTAATATTTTCCATAAAGCATAATCAGAAAAACGATTTAATGCATATGTCAAACACCAAGTAAAATCAACGTCAGAAACAGAAACGGCCGTATAAAAAAACAAAAGCCCCTACTGAACGAAACTGAAAAGGGGAGAGCCTCTACTATGTAAAGGTATCTATTTGACACCCACGTAGGTACGAGTATCGCTACGCCATACATAATATAAAACATTGCCACGTAAATATCGCCTTTAAAACGTAAGTCGATAATCTTACTGTACAGGAAATCGGAACTAAACTCGCAAGAATACGTATTTTGTATTGCATCGATTGTAAAGACTTATCGGATTGGCATTTAGCCATCAACAACAGGCTAATTAGCTGCCATTTCTCGTACTATTTACTAATCTTAACGTAAAACATGAACCGTGAACTTATTTTCGTTCGCTATAACCAGATATTTTTCAACAGAGCATGGTGTAATATAAAAATGCATAGCTTAAAAAACAGCTCAAGTATTGCACTACCATTTTCATCACTTAACTAAAACTACACATCAATGCCTAGTTATATTTGTTTATCTATCGAATATGAGTGATCGTAACAGTTCTAAACGTTTTACAAAATGTTAGAAACAAAACTGATAATCAAATGATTCTAACATCACTAAGTGACGATGATGAAACGAACTTGTAGTGATCGAAAATAATAAATGACAATGAGAGATCATCCTTAACATGTTTGGTGACAGATGAAGTGCAGAAGCATCTAATGTGGTCCATGCATCGATGCAACGAACCAAAGTGTGAAATTCGCATGAAGAAGCGCTGACGGTGGGTTAGACGGCATATCGCGCACACGTCTGCACCGTGGGCTGGGAACGTGCTACTGTACGAGAGAGAGGGCGCGGGGCGGCGGCGCGGCGCGCGCGGGCGGGCGGCGCATGGCGATGGCGCCCGACGTGGGACCTCACCCTTTCTCCTCCTTTTTATAATCACAGAACGATTTATCGACACCGTGCGAAACAATATCTCTGATACGATCAATTACAATAACCATTGTTATTGTCTATGTAACGATCAGACCACCTGCTTTTAGAAATTCGTACCAATTGCAACTCGATATTAATAACGCAAATTATTCTGGTATGCGTATAAACAAATCAAAACGTAAGCTCTGAAGTAGTTATTTATCATTGTTTATTGAACCTTAACATTATGTCCCAAAAAGTACAATTCTCAACTACAGTTACACGTGTCCGTGTAGAATGTTGTTGATCCAACTATTTGCATCAAATGACCCCTCCCATTTGTCACTTAGCTCGATCCGGCCGCGCTACACTGTAGCTCAGTCTGATATTAACTATTAGAACTTCCCGTTCCCATAGAAACTTCAGAATCCGGTTCAGTTTGGACGCGGTGCAAATCAAAATATGTTGTGCAATATTCGTAGAACCGTTTTTGAAATAGCTATCTGAAAAAACTGACTTTTTATAGACTACCCTGGGAGTATATCTTTCGAACAAAAAAAAGTCAATAAAATCGGTCCACAATTGACGCGGATACGTATTGGTGAACTTATCGCTGAACTGATTTCAATAGACAGACAGACTTAACACTAGAAACAGAAAAAACGATTTTATAAAAAAAATAAAGCAAACTCGGTAACCCAGATTTTAAAAATTTAACCGCCCCACATAGGGTGTTATTTTCTTCATGCCACGTAGAAGGTGCACCACAGCAATCGATTCGAAATTACATTGCAGTGCAAATAAATGGTTTAGTAGCTCTACTTTAGCTTTATTGATCCACTTTATAAAGCAAAGTCTCTTAAGGTTTTATTGGTAAAAATAGACGTGTGTATTCTATGCACATTGCTTTCACTCGTGCTTCGCTCTAGATAGGTAATACTGGTGTTTAACGACCAATTCTTGAATATTAATTACAGAAGTCCGCGTCTTCATAATCAGTGTGTTGTATAAACTTTTTTCTAAATTAATGGGTATAGCAAGCTATCCTTAAAATATTCGCAATTCCGCTACTTTTTTTAGGTCTTAAGAAAGACAATCAATGTAGCAGCATGGCGTTTCCGATGAAATTTCGGCCATAGTGCAGCCAAAAAAAATTGGTTGTCTGTAAAGTCGGTTTACTGACGATAGTTGAACGTGACAATGTCTTAAGAAAATACTGATGGAATGGTAGCATTTAATTGGTTATTAAAATTTTTAATTTAATAAAATATATGATTTTGATTTTATAAATTTATAATAAATATATTAATTTATAAATATATTAATTTTTAATTTAAAATTAATATATTTAATAATTATATTTAATAGACGGATGTCGAACGCTGCCGAACGCAAAGGCCGATTGTGCTTTCTTTGTCGCTCGTTCCGCGCTCTTACTTGCACTTCAAGCCTTACATGGAACGCCTCAAAGCGAGGTAACGACGCATGACGTCATGTTTTTTCGTGCGTGCAGCCGGCTCTATCGAATTATAAGACGTTGTCACGTCAAAAACCTTCCTCTGGAGCAAATGAATTACTGTACTAATTTCTTTGTAATAACTATACTATCAACGATGTAGGTACCTACTTACACAGGTACATAGCTAAGTGTTAAAATTTCAGTCTCTTAGCAACAGCTTACTTTTTGGTGAAAACCGCCCAAAAATGAGTAGTCTTTGAGTTTGTTGCGAACAGACAGATGTAGGCGGCGAAGGGCTTTGTTTTTTTAATAAAAATAATTAGTTTTACAGATTTTGAAAAAGGATGTGATGTTTTATAAAATATATAGTGAAATAAGGTTTTGGGTCAAAAACCGAAATTTTCCAAAAAAAAATAACCACATCGCCCAGACTCAGACGCCCAGGTTTAATAATAACGTAATAGAAGACCTTCTGACTGAAAGATTGACTGGCGTATAAAAAAATAAACTGAAAGGACAGTACCTACCTATTGTTACTTAAAAAGCTTCTCTTCTTTGAAGTTATTATTTTCTACGAAAACGAAATGCTAGTTTTAAAAACCAAACGACACTTATTAAACGAGATCGCAATTCGTACATGCTCAACTTTTTTCCATACCAAGAAAAAATGTTTCACGTAAGAAAATGTTAGAAATACATAATATATACTTAAATTGTATCCAGTACCCAGACATGTTTATGCCTAGGTAATGTGAATACGAGTAAGTAGGCCGATCTCGAACCCGCAAACGAAACCGCCCGCATCACCGCAAGTATCTTGGGCAGAAAAAATAGATAAAACAATGTAAAAAAAGATTAGTTGCTTGTATATACTCGACAGTAACATAATAATGTACTATTTTTAACGCCTAATGTAGAAAAGTATTTTGTAGTTATTTCTAGTCAACAAGTTCAAAAACTTGATAAATAGAGATAAAGACCCTAAAAATGTGAGCGATGGCTCATTCGATTCGGAATCACCTCTAGAATAATAGGACTTTTTTATTGGAAATTACCTGACCTAACGAGCCATTTTCAAAATTGCTTAAATGTTATTATTTTTTAAGTTATTAGCAAAAAACGAAATATAATTTTTTTTATCTTATTTTGTTAATAACAATTGCAATTTTTAACCTGCACCAAAATCCTTCAAAAACATTTTTCTAGAGGTGATTCCGAATCGAATGAACCTTAGCTCATATTTTTAGGACCTTTATCTCTATTTTTCACGTTTTTGAACTTGTTGACTGGTGTATATAAGTTTTATGGCTCTATGTATGTTTGGCCGTCCTTAACGAATGGGCCGATTATAATGTATTTTGTTTTAAACCTGTCGAAGCTACGATAAGATCCGAGCCGATCCTAAGATTTTGGCGTTTTTCTACATGGGATGGAGGTAACGAAAAGGTGAAAAGTCTTTAGTCTAGCAAAATTCACAACCATCTGGTGATTTTTCTAAATCCTTTATGTTAACTAGCCACACCTCTATCGCAATTCTAAAGATAAAAATTTTAATATTTATTTAATATTATCGACTAAGTTAATTATGCGCTACACATAAATCAGTTATCAACTAAGAAAATTATTTAATCTATAATCAAAATTAGGTAGATAGGTATGATACCTGCCTAAAAGTTAGATGTGACAGGAATTCCGAGCGCTGAACGATGAGTGCCGGTGTACGGACAAACTCGGTTGAGTTTTTGTTGCACCGTTTCTAATGTAGTATTTTAATCTTGTATTAAAATGTATACTTATCTTAAATAATTAAATAATAAAATAAAATATCCCTTTCCATCCGTATAACAATTTAACTGTTTTACATTAATCCAGATTCGTTTAAGACGTTTTTTACTTTTTTTATACAGCTGGCGTTTTTATTTTTATTGAAATAAATAATATATTCAGTACATTCTGATTGCCTATTTTAATACGCTTAAGTTGAAATACAATCGTAAGATAACTACAGTAACAGGAACACATATGTCTGATTTTCGATACTTGCTGATAAAGCTTAAATCATATTAAATCCTCGTTTAGATTATCTTGCGATTGTCGGCTTTTAATTAACTGTAACGGAATTAATTTAAATCAATCATAATTATGTATATAGATAGATTACTCTTGGAAGACTTGGCCTGGGTAGTAATAGACAATACTGCCTGTATTGTTTTTCCAAAAAAAGAAATTCTATATCGATTTGAAAGGCACATTTTGTACCTAACAAACGAAAGCAAAATCATGTTTTCTGTAAATTATCATATTCTGTAAGTGGTTGCTAAGTAAAGATTTTTTGAGAAATGTGTCCAGAATGTTGATTCTTGAATAAACGTCAGTATGAAAACCGTTGTAAAGCGGATGAAACAGAAATCGGAATTCTCCTGTCATTCTATCGTATTGGACTGGTAGTCGAAATGAAGGTAGGATGACCGACAAGATGTTCGTATGATGTATTTTTTAACCGACGAAAATCAACGGAGGAGGTTCTCAATTCGACACGTATACATATATTTTTTTTATGTATGACCACGCATAACTTTTACAGAGTTGCCCGATTTTGATAATTCTTTTTTTTATTAAAAAGGGCACACTTCCAAGGTGCTCCCATTTTAATCATGTTAGGATCTGATGATGATATCCTGGGGAAATCTAAGGAACTCTTGAAATTTTGGAGGCACGCTTACAGCGATTTCGGTTTTTGTCTCGGTATCGGTAGCTTTTTTGCTACTAGTGCCGTATAATATACTATGACAGTATATTATACGGCACTAAAAAGTAAGAAATAAGAATTTTTAAATAAAAATAGAACCGACTCAAAACGCACTAAAAAGTAAAAAATAACTGTGTCATTTAGTTGCTTTAATTTACTTAAGCATATTTAGGAGTCGGTGTCAGCACTGCCAGCCAAATTTTTTACTTTAAGGACGTTATCTAGAACCCACAAACTGCTTTACTACGTAAAATAAATGTTCCTGGCAAACTTGGCTGGCACCGACTTCATAGATATGCTTAAGAAAATAAAGCAACTAAATGACGCAGTTATTTTTTACTTTTTAGTCGGTTCTATTTTTTGTTAAAAAAAAGTTTTTCTAGAATTGACATACTAAGACTAGATTAAAAATATGTTTCGGTCTTTCTGACGTTACACACCCAAGCGCGCTTATACAGTAGCTTTATTGCATACACAAAGCCAAACCATCATCCAAAAATAAAATAACTATTAAAACACCGCGCACCCCGCCGCGTATGTCTATCTGTTCGCGATAAACTCAAAGACTACTGAACGGACTGTCATGCGGTTTTCACAATAGATGGTGTGGTTCTTGAGAAAGACTATGTTAATTAGATAAAATTTGATCAAATATAAGGATAATTGTTAGAAAAGTCAGAGCAATTTAAACCGCCTGGGGGCTTTATTTATTTGTGATATTACAAAACAATGTATGGGTGAATTGTTTTTCTTTATTAGGGGATATCAAAAAAGTCAAAAGTCGTTTTTTTATTTTTGGTTTTTGAAAAGTTTTTAATCTTTAATCACGCGGTCGAAGCCACAAGCATATGCTAGTTATTAATATATTCAGTCAATATACTCACATTGTACTTTGTAAGAGTAAATGATAACAATGTTATGCTCGTAGAATGTACAAAAACAATAAATCGTGCTCTATCAGGCATGTTGCAGTAATGAAATATATTTATCAATAATAACATGGGAGCAATCTGTTTGTATGATAACAATGTTGTTTAGGTCAAGTGTAAAACGACTGTTTCAAATCTGAGGATATCAAAAATGTCAATTAATATCTTAACATATCAATATTAGAGATCCTCAGAATTTTTTATATCGCACGATAAAGAAGTCTCACAGAACACAATTGTTTATAGTTCATACTAGCTACTTTCAAAATGAAAAGAGAAGATATGTTATTCCAGGAAGTGCAACAGATGCTGAGTGAATTGAATTGATCTTTAAATCCTGGGTTGAAACCCTTAGTAGGCTAGATCAGGAAGAGTCCAACAATCAATTATTATCAAAATAGCACAAGACAAACTCACCAGTTGTCAAAATGAAAAGAGAAGATATGTTATTCCAGGAAGTGCAACAGATGCGGAGAGAATTGAATTGATCTTTAAATCCTGGGTTGAAACCCTTAGTAGGCTAGATCAGGAAGAATCCAACAATCAATTATTATCAAAATAGCACAAGACAAACTCACCAGTTGTCAAAATGAAAAGAGAAGATATGTTATTCCAGGAAGTGCAACAGCTGCTAAGTGAATTGAATTGATCTTTAAATCCTGGATGAAACCCTTAGTAGGCTAGATCAGGAAGAATCCAACAATCAATTATTATCAAAATAGCACAAGACAAACTCTCCAGTTGTCAAAATGAAAAGAGAAGATATGCTATTCCAGGAAGTGCAACAGATGCTGAGAGAATTGAATTGATCTTTAAATCCTGGGTTGAAACCCTTTCAGTAGTTGACAAATTAGTTGTCTCTTGTCTAAAGGAGCATGTTTAGCAGCAGGTCCCTGTCATTATTATCAAAACCTGTTAATGATAGTAGCAGAGTCAAAATTTTTACCCAAAGTCTGAAGCTTTAAATTCTCACTCGTACAAAACCAGGCTCAGTAATGTATCATTCATTAAACTGATAAAGATTTTTGTAATGTTTATCAAAGCAATGTGTTAGACAAGAAATCTTTGAGATGGCAGAGTATTATTATTTCTAGCAAGGATAGAGCACAACTAGCAAAAAGATTTTGATCATAATAGGTAATCATTTCATTCTATATATATTTTCTGCTAATTAAGTATTTAAATCAAAAAATAACTCTTAGGTTTTTTGTCAATTGTAGTTAATAGGTGAATAGGTGAACAAGGTATACTAGCCATATCAGTTTATAACCTGCTTAAAGACTGGGTTAACTAGAAATGTAGCAATTTCTATATTAGAACAGGCTTCCAAAGTGGTCCTATTAGGATCCTACTAAATTTGGTTGGCCACCGAGACCAACAAGAACAAAGAAGGGCCAAGAAACATTACAAAGGAGCTCCTATTATACTTTATTTAAGCCTGTATCACAAGTCTCGGGATCTGTTCCAATGTTTTCTCTTTGCCACATGATGGAGTCGGCACCAGCACAGTGAATCCAAGGAATAATAACATATTTCTCTCAGATTTGCATCATTAAAATTTTTGATTTTGTAAGGTCTTACAAAATATAGTAAAAAGTAAATTTTTACTTCCTGTAGTTACAACAATCAACACCAAACAAGATGGATAAATACCAAAGAGTTATAATTATAACAAAATTAAAGATAACAACAGTGTATTTGATTTATCTGTATGACCCTTTTTCCTGACAGTATTAATTATGAGTGTAATTTCTTTTATATCTGTCCAACATACACATAAATAATATGTTTCTACATATTGGCATTGGTTTGGAATAAAGTGGTAACTCACATTTAGTAACTGCATAGTCTCATTCACAAATTTTAAAACTTGTTTAATGGAGTTCCTGGTCTAAAAAATATGTGGGATAGCTCATTCTAGAATAATATCTGACGACTGAAATAATATAAATCTAGAAAAAGGTATCTTGATATTTTTACTGGAAATTTCCTACTCTTTAAGGATCTTCTTTAAAAATTCTTAATTATTATTAATTTTGAATCATCAATGAAAAACGAAAGATGTGTTTTTTAAATCTTATTTAGTAATAACAATTGCAATTTTGGTGTCTATGTGCTAATAGGTGTTTCAGATACCTTTTACTACATGTAAAATAACTGTACTGAATAGGGTAACACACATATTTTTGCACATGTTAATCACACAGGGGAGCACCATCTATAAAAATATCTCATAGATTTTCATTTAGTCTTATTTCTATTTAACCTTATAATTTTGAACCTAGAAGGCCTACTCTACATTTTTTGTACAACTAGAATATAATTGTAGTTGCTCAAATCTTAAAATAGTTAAGCTTGCTATGTTCCACCAACAGATATTCTCATATTTACTTTAATGATTCAAAATGCCAGAACTATATAGTTAGTTACAATTTTATTTTTAAGTACTTTGCCACTCGTTGAATACTAGCAGACACCTACAACTCTGTTTATGTGTATTTTTGTTCAAATATGTTTAAAAATTATTTATGCATTATTATCATTCCAATGAAACTAGTTCATGATACATAAGATGGATAGTTTCCGTCTTTAATGGACTTCAAACATTTATGGCATTTCAATTAAATAAAGATTTTTAACATATCAGCCAAGAGTGAGGCTGTATATTACACTAACAATAACCTAACTGTGATAATAAAAGACATACTTTATGTAATGTAAAGTTATGTATTAAGTAGAAAATGAAATTTAGAAAATTAGTTAACACTTTAAAATAAATTGTGCACTAGGATAAATTGATTGTAAAATTATCATTTGTTAAATTACATTTTCTTTTAAATTAACAGGGCAGTTGTTAGAAATTAAAATTATTAATGTTTTAGTATAATTTTAAATGAATGAGTTTTTGTAGTGAATGGGTGTAGTGTATATACATGTCCCCATAGTAATAGGCAATTGAAATGCCTATAAAAATTAATAATACGTTAGTTTATAGTATTGGAAGTTACTAAAATATTTCATAAATATCTATAAGTAGGTAATGCTAAAGATAAAATTTGTAAATATGTAGGATATACCTATTATGCTCACATACTTATGAGTATTTTATGTGTAATTGATAGGAAATGTTACTCACATTATGTCCGAAAGATTTCACGCACTTTCTATTGCAGTTCAAGTCTATCAAATGTTCATAAATTCAGAACCAGGAAAATAAAATAAAAAAAATAAAGCACGGCCACCACCGGTCCTGTTTATAAATTTTAAAGCATTGTTATTGAATCTTGCGTTCACAACTATTACGATAAGATACTAGAAAGGAACACACGACTTGTTATACATAAACCCTCAATAAATTTAATTAGAAAATTTTAATCCCATTGCATAAATCCGGCAAATTTATTGAGCAAGGTAGCGGTCAAAGTTAATCTCGTAATAAATCCCAAACAAAAATACCTATATATAACCGAAACAAAATGAATTGCACAAATAGCACTGCACTTGGGCTTCAAAATTCATTACAAAATAATAATAGATATCTTCTGCGCGTATTTGTCAGTTTTCTTTCTTTTTCTACTTCGTAGTTCGCTTTCGTATGAAAATTGAAAACAAAGCTCATCCAGAAAGCAAGATAAATACGTGTAATGCCATCTAGTACACGATTATTTAAACTTCCGAATTTGACATTTTTCTTACGTTCAGAAATAATATTATTGCATACTGATCTACCGAACAACTGTCTTGATTCTTATTTTGACTTGAGAAATAAGTAATGGTGCAATCATCAAAAATATTTATGCAGAAAAGCCCTTCCAAATAGTTATTTCTTCTTTACAAGTTTTGCCTTTCGGATTTTGTGCATGAAATGTTTTTCTTTTTTGTCTGTGCCCCAAGCTTATACGTCATTCGTAAAGTCAAGTCAATTATGTCAAGTCAAACCAAGCAAACTGTCTTTTTCAGCCAATCTTGCATTGTTGGTTCGATGTATTTTATTCAATAAATTATTTATTACAATAGTGCTCACAATATACAATGACGTTCCCATATTAATCACGAAAGCAGCCTAAAAGTGTTGTTTTGCGTAAATATATATTTATTACTATGAATTTGTTGAGAAAAAAAAAATGTAACAGTGATAGCATCTCTATTCAATTCTAATCTTATCACATTGATTAGACGATCAATCTTTGTGTTACCAATATTTGTGAGCTACAGCAGTACAACATATTTAGTGATGATTTAAAAAATATATATCGATGCGCGATGTCTGCTTTGATTTGTAACGGTGATGATGAGACGTATCCGCTGCATGAGTGCGTTTTCGGTGGCGACGTGCGGAAACTGTCCTCATTGCTGAGATTCCACGATGTGACCCGCAAAGACAAGCATGGGAACACAGCTCTGCACCTTGCCGTGATGCTAGGGCGGAAAGAATGCGTGCAACTGCTGCTGGCCCATGGCGCGCCCGTCAAGGTGAAAAACTTCGCCGGCTGGTCGCCCCTCGCCGAAGCAATCAGCTATGGCGACCGTCAGACCATCTCATCGTTGGTGCGCAAGCTCAAGCAACAGGCGCGGGAGCAAATGGAATTCAGGCGACCCGATCTCATCAAAGCTCTATCACAAATACAAAACTTTTACATGGAATTGAAGTGGGATTTTCATTCGTGGGTCCCATTAGTTTCCAGAATATTGCCATCCGACGTTTGCAAGATTTACAAATCTGGCTCTGGAATCAGACTAGACACCACTCTGGTTGACTTTACAGATATGAAATGGGAAAGAGGAGACATATCTTTTATTTTTCAGGGGGAAAAGCCACCCAGCGAATCTCTCACTGTGATAGATAATAAAGTCAAAGTGTACCAACGGGTGAGATATGAAGAGACAGAAAATGAGATAGAGGATGAGGTGGATATACTCATGTCGAGTGATATTTTAGCTGCTCAGATGTCCACAAAAGCTATTTCCTTTTCGAGAGCTCAGTCTGGTTGGATTTTCCGTGAGGATCGAAAGGAAACTGTTGCTGGCCTATACAAAAGTGATATTTACACAATCACTGGCCTTGTTCTGGAGTCTCGTAAGAGAAGGGAGCATTTGTCCACAGATGATTTGCAAAAAAACAAAGCCATAATAGAAAGTTTAACTAAAGGTAATACACAAAATTTAGATACAAATGGAGAGCCAGTTAGACGAGCATCACTAAATCCCCCTCCAGAGAGTGGTATTGACTGGTCATCATACATATCGGCGCCTGTTGGAGAGTACCCCAGTCTAGGCAGAGAGCTGGTTTACAAAGAGTCATCCAGAAATTTCCGGGCTACAATTGCCATGAGTGATGACTTTCCGTTGAGCGTTGAGATGCTCTTAAATGTGCTCGAAGTGATAGCTCCGTTTAAGCATTTTGCTAAATTACGTCAATTTGTGGCTATGAAACTACCAAAAGGATTTCCAGTGAAAATTGATATACCAATTTTGCCTACAGTCACAGCAAAAATAACATTTCAAAAGTTTGATTTTCGTGATGATATTCCTGAAGAGTTGTTCGTTATACCGGATGATTATGTGGAAGACCCGTTACGTTTTCCTGATTTATGACGCTTTGATATTCTAACACTGTTTGAAATTAGTGAAAGACCAATCTGGCAGCGTGAAGTTAAGTGTGGTAGGGCACCGTGCAGCATTAGTGATAAGCGCTACAGGTCCACACATGGCCTCTCTATTGAGATCCCTATGTTATTTGGCCTCGGTAGTTCTTATTCCAGCCATTATGTCCTTCTTGTTGAATAGGAAAATTTTTATAACTTTAAGTTTGTAAATTTTGTAGTGGAATGTTTTCATTTTGTTGAACAGTGTTAGAAATTAAAAAATAATTATCTATTTTTTTGTTCTATCATTTCAACTAAAAAAAAATTGTAAAATACTAGCCATCTTGACATTGCTGCTTATTACTTTTGTGTGGAATAGATTGAATTTTATATTATGTTGTTTATTATTTATTTATTAAGACCTATCATTTTCTTATTTCTATTGAAATTTAAAGCATCGCAATTCCTAATGTTTTACTATAGATTAGCATAAGTTTTTGCCCCATTTTATAATGGCCTGATATTATTTAAATAGCAAAGGCCTATCCTATGGGTAAACTTTGATGTATGTGTTGTTACATACTTGTATAGTTCCTCTTTGATTGCTATAATTTCTTTTCTCTGTCAGGAAAATGTGTTATCATTAGATAAAAATATAATTATAGTTAATTATTAATTATAATACTAGTAGTGAATGAATATTGTCAGTGTTAGAGATTTCCTTCACTTGGCCGTCTGGGTTATGATGTTACCACTTGAGACCCAATAATTTCAAAGTCCTTGTGCCTTCAAAATTTCATATTAATTTATTGTGTTTTAGCGAATGTTAACACTATTTTGAAAAATGTTTGAGAATATTTATTTACAAAGTTTGTTATAACATCATATCCCATTTAGCACATAAAGATGTAGATGTTTCACATAGTAAATGTACCTGTGTAAAATATATCGATTTTAAATGTATGAATGTATAAAAATGCATCTTAGCTATATGACAATAATGTTAAAATCCCACCAAAAGATATTATTTCTTGTCCAATTTCATACATGTTTTTTATTTTTAATGACTGGTAAACTATCTGCTATAAAATTCAATGGTATTAAGAATTTTGAAATGTTGCAATTAAAAAACAAATTTTACTTGCCGTTTGTTGTTTTTATCGAATATTGATAATAAACCAATTATTATAATTTGACATCATGTAAAATGATTGTTGCTACTATATTTGTGATATCAAAATATTTGACATTGATAACTAAGTAAATATGGAAGTGAATTATTTTTCAAATAATTTTGTAAATTCTCGTGCCTATTGAACAAATTACTTGTGTCTATCAATTGTGATCTTTTTACCGATGTCAAAATTTGTCATTACTTTGAGCAATTGGAATATAAATATTTATTGATGTAATAAATCGAATCTATTAACTGTGATAAGGTTTTTAGGCATAAAACTACTACTAAATTATTACATAGCATTAATAATAAGTATACAAATTATAAAATTAGTCCTTGACACTTGATGGTAAGTGATGATGCAATTTGAAATGGAACTGGACTAACTTGTCAGGACTAGGATAAAATCCACACCTATTCGTTTTCTGCACGACATCGTACCGGAACGTTAAATCGCTTGGCGGTACGTATTTGTCAGTAGTGTGGTACGGCACTACATTAGCCACGGCAGAGGCTTCTCAATTTAGTAAAGCATCGGCCCAATTTAGAAAATATTAATCGACCACGCGAGGGATCGAACCCAGGAGCTTTATCTTGGAAATCCATTGCGCCATGGAGAACGTCGATGATAAAATATTAAGCACCTCCTTACAAGATATTCTCTATAAAAATTCTTAGTCTTCGTTTAAATTTCGGAAGTTTGAGGAGTTACAACACCGTAGCCTCGGAGAACAATTTATAGGTCATGAAATGGGAAAGAGGAGACATATCTTTTATTTTTCAGGGGGAAAAGCCACCCAGCGAATCTCTCACTGTGATAGATAATAAAGTCAAAGTGTACCAACGGGTGAGATATGAAGAGACAGAAAATGAGATAGAGGATGAGGTGGATATACTCATGTCGAGTGATATTTTAGCTGCTCAGATGTCCACAAAAGCTATTTCCTTTTCGAGAGCTCAGTCTGGTTGGATTTTCCGTGAGGATCGAAAGGAAACTGTTGCTGGCCTATACAAAAGTGATATTTACACAATCACTGGCCTTGTTCTGGAGTCTCGTAAGAGAAGGGAGCATTTGTCCACAGATGATTTGCAAAAAAACAAAGCCATAATAGAAAGTTTAACTAAAGGTAATACACAAAATTTAGATACAAATGGAGAGCCAGTTAGACGAGCATCACTAAATCCCCCTCCAGAGAGTGGTATTGACTGGTCATCATACATATCGGCGCCTGTTGGAGAGTACCCCAGTCTAGGCAGAGAGCTGGTTTACAAAGAGTCATCCAGAAATTTCCGGGCTACAATTGCCATGAGTGATGACTTTCCGTTGAGCGTTGAGATGCTCTTAAATGTGCTCGAAGTGATAGCTCCGTTTAAGCATTTTGCTAAATTACGTCAATTTGTGGCTATGAAACTACCAAAAGGATTTCCAGTGAAAATTGATATACCAATTTTGCCTACAGTCACAGCAAAAATAACATTTCAAAAGTTTGATTTTCGTGATGATATTCCTGAAGAGTTGTTCGTTATACCGGATGATTATGTGGAAGACCCGTTACGTTTTCCTGATTTATGACGCTTTGATATTCTAACACTGTTTGAAATTAGTGAAAGACCAATCTGGCAGCGTGAAGTTAAGTGTGGTAGGGCACCGTGCAGCATTAGTGATAAGCGCTACAGGTCCACACATGGCCTCTCTATTGAGATCCCTATGTTATTTGGCCTCGGTAGTTCTTATTCCAGCCATTATGTCCTTCTTGTTGAATAGGAAAATTTTTATAACTTTAAGTTTGTAAATTTTGTAGTGGAATGTTTTCATTTTGTTGAACAGTGTTAGAAATTAAAAAATAATTATCTATTTTTTTGTTCTATCATTTCAACTAAAAAAAAATTGTAAAATACTAGCCATCTTGACATTGCTGCTTAGCATTAGGCATAAAACTACTACTAAATTATTACATAGCATTAATAATAAGTATACAAATTATAAAATTAGTCCTTGACACTTGATGGTAAGTGATGATGCAATTTGAAATGGAACTGGACTAACTTGTCAGGACTAGGATAAAATCCACACCTATTCGTTTTCTGCACGACATCGTACCGGAACGTTAAATCGCTTGGCGGTACGTATTTGTCAGTAGTGTGGTACGGCACTACATTAGCCACGGCAGAGGCTTCTCAATTTAGTAAAGCATCGGCCCAATTTAGAAAATATTAATCGACCACGCGAGGGATCGAACCCAGGAGCTTTATCTTGGAAATCCATTGCGCCATGGAGAACGTCGATGATAAAATATTAAGCACCTCCTTACAAGATATTCTCTATAAAAATTCTTAGTCTTCGTTTAAATTTCGGAAGTTTGAGGAGTTACAACACCGTAGCCTCGGAGAACAATTTATAGGTCATCACTGTCACGCGGTGCCTTCTTTTGAACGAAGTTTGGCGGTCTTGCGAAATACTTTCCAATTTTCGACAATTCTGTTCAATAATTCATTCTAATTTATACGTTTAAGTCAAGGAGCATTCAAAATTATCAAGCAAATTTAGGTATTTATTACTATTCAAATTATTACTAATCAGTAGATATTCCTATCATATTATATCTTATGAATTATGATAAGGAAATTACAGTTATATAATGATTTCGGATTACTCTAATCAAGATCTAGGTTTCATAGGGCTTAGAAAAATCTAAGAATTTAATAAGGACCCTAACAGCTTTAACTTAGTGCAAATGAAAGTATGAGTATATATACGAAACAAACCTTGCAAAATGTGTACAAGTAAGTTAGGCAACACAGCGTGATTCCGTTTAACCTTTACCAAAGCAATAGGAGCTCTGAAGCGGAAGATGTAAATTATACCACATTTTTTACTTTTTGGCATTGCGAAATTATTTTCAGCGTAGCCAAGCGATACCAATATAATGACCGCTGAGTGGCGCAGTGGGAAGGAACCTTGCTTCTGGGTCCAAGACTGTGGGTTCGATTCTCACATCTGGAAAAATGTTTATGTGATGAGCGTGGATGTTGTCCAGTGTCTGGGTGTTTATCTATATATTAATAATAATAATAATAAAAACTCTCTATTACACCAAAGAACACAATAACATTGGTAAGAAGAAAAAAAGAACAAACTAAATAATTATAACAATTGGTGTAACGGCGGCCTTATCACTAGATGTGATCTCTTCCAGGCAACCGTCAAGGAGAAACAAGATTAAAAAAAAGAGTGGTGGCTAGTGTATAGCAATTAAAAATTACATATACAATAAGTTACATACTAATACATGAATATCAATAAATAATAATATCATATATACATTATAATAGATATACTTAAACAATATTTACATATAAACGAGTACATACATTAATTGCAATTAAGGAAATGGTTCTTAAGACGATGTTAAAGGTATAGAGTGACTTTGAGTGCCGTATCTCCCTCGGAACGGCGTTCCACAGTTTAACAGCTTTCACAATGAACGATTCACTGTAGCGGTTAGACCTACTGGGTGGACATAACAACTTGTTATCATTGCGGTATCGGTGGTTGAAAAGGTGGCTAGAACCAAGAAAACGGAACCTTTCTTTAAGGTAAAGTGGAGTGTGATGATGGAAGAGGATAGAATACAGAAGAGAAAGTATATGGAAATTTCGACGTTGAGTCATGGTGAGCCATTTGAGTTGGACACGAAATTGTGAAATATGATCAAATTTCCTCAAACCAAAAATAAATGGAATAATTAAATTTTATAAGCGGTCAAGTTTGTTAAGGAGAAACTGTGGTAAGTCACAGTAACAGGAATCCGCATAGTCAAGTATCGGAAAAAGAAGAGATCGAGCCAGAGAAATTTTAGTTTTGACAGGTAAGAAGTTCTTGCATCTCTTCAACCCACCGATAACCGCAAAGATCTTTTGGCTAACAGCTTCAACCTGGGGTGTCCATGAAAAGCTCTCGTCCATAACGAGACCAAGATTTTTAACTGAACTGTTAAAGGTTAAATTAGAGCCATCAAATAATAGTGGAGGAAGGGATGAGACATTAATTTTAGACAGTTGTTGACGCGATACAAATAAAATAGCTTGTAACTTGCTGGCATTTACTGACAACTCATAGGATTTACTCCAAGCACTGACTATTTATATATAAAATTTCCCTGTCACAATGTTAGTTACCCTTACCGTACTCCTTCGAAACGGCTTTACCGATTTTTACCAAATTTTGTATGCGTATTCAGCAGGTCTGAGAATCGGCTACTATCCAATTTTTTTATTTAATTTTTAATGCAAAACTACGTTTGCCGGGTCAGTTAGTATAGGTATATAAAAATATTCATCAGTTATCATAGTACCCATAACACAAGTTACCTAAGCTTACTTTGAGGCTATATAGCGATGTGTATATCGTTCTATAATATTTATTTTAGTGAAATTATGAATCGGCACAAGTAAAAAAATAAACGTTTTTTTATAATATTTTATTAACTCAAAAACAACACAACCATATTTGGAGCTAATACAAGAAGTTACATATAGGTAAATATAAAAATATCGTTACCTAATTAATAACTCTAGCATTTTCAATATTTTAATGACTAGATAAAAAATTGCAAGTTGGACACGATTAATACTTTCGATTTAAATAAAATAATCTTTCCATCAAAAAAATTTTAATATGGCTTATCTAACTTCGACGACAGCCAACTTATATTTCTAAGCAGACTTATCCAAGTTTTAGAAATCTCTACGAGGCAATAATAAAAATGGTGTGAAGTTGTTCCTTCGTAGGAAACGTATGCCTCAAAAATTTAAGAAAAACGTAATTTCAGCCATTAAATCATCTTTCTAACTAAATTGGGAAGAGCTTATTGGCTGTCGGTTGTTATGTAATAACCATATTTAGGTAAGGTTTATAATAGGAACATATTGTGTTGTAGTTTAGTCCTTTCGGGACAAAATCCGATCCAAGAAACTTCGTGTAACTTAGGCTTTAGAAAAATCCGGTGATTTGGGCAAATTCTAAGTCTAATTGAAATTAAACGCCATTCTAATGGAGTAAATTATCTCAGAATAATATTTAGGTAATCATAATAGGCACATAATGCGTTGCATTTTAGTCTTTTGGGGACAAAGTCTAATCCAAGAAATTTAGTGTATTAACTTAGCCTTTAGAAACACCACATTCGTTTAAACAAGTCTATTTGAAATCAAACGCCAGTCTAATGGAGTAGATTATCTCAGAGACTTGCGCGAGGTCACCGACGGCGCCATCATCGGCGTGGACTCTTCCAGTCCTAGCGTTACGACCCGCAGGGACACGCTTGACCGTCGCGCTGTAACAACAACGCAGTAGGTAAACTATACTTAAACTAAAATCTATATGGAATTTTTATCAACTCACAAATAGAAAGAATAGAATAGAGTAGAAAGTGTCTGTAATTTTATATTTAATAAATTTAAAATTGGTTTTTTGTTTGATGATTCGGTACTTGTTCATAATAAATTAAATACCTTGTTCAGGGATGTCAGCCACCAACTGAAACAATTGTTAATAACTTTTTTTTTTACAATATTATTAACATAAAAGTGGAAAATGACAACTACGAAGTATACAAATATGGCGGACTAAATTGTCCTTTCAGCACCATTATCCAATAAAACCATATGTTTATTTAGTTGTGCCAGTAGGCCAAAGATGCGTACGGAAGAAATAAATCTTGTAGACTAAAAATACAATTAAAAATAAAAACACCTAAAAAAAACTAAAAAGAACAAAAAAAAGTTCAGTTTAGAAGTGTAGAAAGTATTGTACTTATTGCCACTAGAAATCCGTTGAGCGGTTTAGAAATTACGAGATATTAAAAAATATTACGTACTGACATGAAAAACAAAACCCTTAATTTACTTACGCCTCAAAGATTGGTTACACTCGGTTATAAAGACAAAATCGCCCAATAGCAATGAACAATCGCTCTCTCTTTTGCTGGGGCAAGGAGAGCGAGATTTTCGATTTTACTGCTATTGGGCGACTATATTAGATAGATATGATATTGCGATCTTTTTCTTTACACAGAATATCTCTTTGTGCGTATCTTCAGCCTCCTGGACTTCCCCTGATAATGTAACGTGATCTTATACGTTAGATAGTTTAAAATCTAACTTAACATCGATGTTTATCAATGTCAAATTCCTAAGAAAACTTTCAGTTAGCTGTTCAACTTGTATAACCAAGTTATACAATCGGGGGGCAGCTTGGCAAATCAATTCCGAGACAGGCGAATAATAATCCAGACAGGGACGAGTTATACCAGACCTTGACGTGTACGAGGATCAGAGAAAAATACAAGTATTAGGTAACCAAATTGCAGGTCACACCTCGAAATTAGTTAACCAAATTTCGGGATACATCCGTTCACGTTTTGATCCAGACAGGAGATTGATATTTCCGTTCAGTCAAATGAATGCTTGTCTCTGTATAACAAAAATACTCTTTGTTTCTATCTCAACCAATCTTAGCATAAATTTTTAATGCTACAAGTATTAAAAATGTCATATTTAGTTGACTTATTTGGTAATTAAACGCTCAGTGAAAAGAATGGCGCTGTCAGTTAAGGTGAATGAAATATGCTGAATCAAAATTCCCTCAATAGTTTTAATATTGTTTTAGGTAAAACCGTTAAAAATACTCGTGCTTGCCTAAAAGTACAACTTCATTTCGTGGGACACTTTTTCTTCGAACGCCTTATTCAAAACACGAAGAACCGACCTCGCTCCAGTACCGTTTGAAATGCCATAGTAGTTCCCTTCTTTCCATTTCATTTGGCTTTCACAAAGCCTGTGTTGTGTTTGACAAAGCCTTTAAAAAGGTTTTTTTCCTACTTACACTTATGAGTGTTTCTTACCGCGTTCTCTTGAACTTTAGGCGCCAGAGTCCTTCTGAAATCGGCCAGCCGCCGCGTGTAACCCGACGCGAGCGTGAGCCCGCTGCTGCTAGACTTGGATGATTCGGAAAACACGCTTTCTGTAACAGACAATATCTTACCGGATAAATCTTGATAAAACAGAACGTAATAGAAACATTTAATTTACAAAATGCGAGCGACGAAACTTAGGAAAGATCTTCTTCTCCTACCTCGAAGTCACATCGGTAACGAGTGTCGAAAAGCTGACAACAGTTTGACTTGCGATGGATTAGGATAGAGATAGTACTCATTCACTTTCGCAATGTCACTTAGCTTCGATACAATTTTATATTTGATTAACAAATACACATATTTTTTAATTTTTTCTCGACTACACAGTAAACTGAAAATATTGTTTAAGATATTATCTCTTTACCGTCTAAGTCAGAGGCAACAGAGTCTTTCTTCAGCATTGATCCATCCGTTATTATTCTGCAAATAAAAAGTATACATGTAACTTAAATGTGTTTTATAGTAGGTAAACATTAACGAGTGAAGCAGAGGGCCCACCTAATGGCAATTTTAAAAGTATGAGAGTAACGCTTCACAGGACATGCAAGAAACACATGCTACAAAATGCCGCGCAGTGTCCATCAAACTTAAGTGCAAGTGTTAAGTCCCATGTGCCCGTAATTACTGCGTAACACGCCATGCTCTTCAAAGCGGAACAGCATCAGCAGGCGACATGTCACTTGGCCCAACGCGTTGTGCGCGTACCTCTGCACCAAAGCGCTGAGGCGGCGCTGGACCGGCGTTATGAATCGCGATAGCTGCGATGTAGACAGCAGCACCGCGACACGCGCCGCCGCGTCGGGCGACTGTCGCGCCACCTCGCCCAGCGCTTGCAGCGCGTTGTGTGCCGCTTCGTTGTAGTTACGTATCCATATTGACAACTGTAATAAAAGTATCACAGACATATTTTAAAGGCGAAAATTTATTTTACTGCAGTTTAGAATGGAGATTTTTATGATATTTTCACGGGAAAGGGAACCGTGGGGTAGAATTATTATAACAGTATTAAAAAAATATTTTTGCCTTTATTTAACCTGCATGGTAAAAACTAATTTGAAATGAAACATGACTAAAAAGTAAAGCTACATACTTCTTTATAACATGATTATTATAGTTACTGTTTATGATTTTAAAAAATGTTTTCAAACTGACCTGAAATATCCGCCAATCATCAAATCCTTCAATGAGCTTGGTCGCTCGGCGCGCGTTGGCTCGCACCACTTCGTGCGCCTTTTGCAGTCTGCTCTCTTGTTTGCCCACTCGCTCCTTCACTGCGTCCAACTCGTTCTCGCATTCAGCTCTGCATTATGAACAGTGAAGTATGTATATGTATAAACTGTTTTGAAAATTCAACTCTGATTTTTATCTCACTTTGGAAAATTTTACTAGAAGGTAAAAGTTTTATGAATTACTATGCACTAAAAGCATAACGAGCGAGTAATTTCAGTGATAACGATTCCGACACTGCAATACCGCTTGGCGGCAGAAATAAGCAAAGTACTTCCCAGATAGAGTTCACAACGATCTACTGTTATATTATTTTCTGCAAGAATATTTAGATTTTTGAATAACATGTAAATTACATCCATAACACAATCCTGTAATTAGAGCGGTGCTAAGACACAGGGCGCAAATTACCAGGCCAGAACTACAAATAAACAATGCCTTATAGTTTATAGAATACAAGTACCGAGCTAGTAGTAGCATTATAAATATTACCGGATTAGTACGGGTACTAGTGGCATGGGCAATGCAGCAATGCAATTTTTTAGGGGTTATAAAACATGCACTGGGAGCAAAAAGCTTATACTCACTCTCGGGCTGAAAGCTGCTTGTACTTGTCTCCCAGTAGAGTGAGCTGCGAGACGCGCTCCGCCACGACCTCCCCGGAGCGCTCGATGCGTGCGGTGAGGGCTTTCAGCTCGTCCCGCTGCTCGTAGTACTTCTGTCTCAACTGCGTCACTTCTTCCATCTCCGGTGCTGCCATAGAGTGAGACCAGAGTTTAGAGAAGGTGAGTGTTGACCAGACACCAAGGAGCTTCTTAATACATTCTTGTCGAAAGCCTTGGACTCTTTTTCGCAGTTCTCTCTGCGCCACTCAATGGTCTATTGTTGAAGTTACGATTTGCAACCACAGCTTCCGCAACTCCACATTTAAATCTAAAAACCATCGCAGCTTAACTCCAATCCATTACAAAATACCGTACCTGAATTGACCAAATCATTCTGGCAATACAGAACAACATTTGTCAAATGAAAAAATGTCTAGTGTAGCAGCACCTGGCCGGTTATTACGTTAACGCCTATCTATAAGAACTATGGCAGCTTAACCTCAGATCTATTGCAGAAAACTTCATCTCAATCGGTCAACCTGTTCTGGAGATAATTTGCAACATTCGAAAATATGCACTTCTTCTCACCATATACGGACACAACGCATATACCGTCTCCGTTCTGTCGCGGGTACATGAAAGGTTGTGAGGTAGGTTTTGCCTCTTTATTCGCGCAGCTCCGCCCTCTGCACACACTCACCGTCATCAGGCAGCGGCGCGATGTGGTGCAGGAAGTGTTTGTGCGCGGCGTGCACTACGCGCAGCGTGGCCTCCAGCGCCGAGATGTCCTTCTCCTGCCGGCCGATGTCCGCGTCCAGCGCCGCGCCCGCCTCGCGCAGCTCCGCCCTCTGCACACACTCACCGTCATCAGGCAGCGGCGCGATGTGGTGCAGGAAGTGTTTGTGCGCGGCGTGCACTACGCGCAGCGTGGCCTCCAGCGCCGAGATGTCCTTCTCCTGCCGGCCGATGTCCGCGTCCAGCGCCGCGCCCGCCTCGCGCAGCTCCGCCCTCTGCACACACTCACCGTCATCAGGCAGCGGCGCGATGTGGTGCAGGAAGTGTTTGTGCGCGGCGTGCACTACGCGCAGCGTGGCCTCCAGCGCCGAGATGTCCTTCTCCTGCCGGCCGATGCCCGCGTCCAGCGCCGCGCCCGCCTCGCGCAGCTCCGCCCTCTGCACACACTCACCGTCATCAGGCAGCGGCGCGATGTGGTGCAGGAAGTGTTTGTGCGCGGCGTGCACTACGCGCAGCGTGGCCTCCAGCGCCGAGATGTCCTTCTCCTGCCGGCCGATGTCCGCGTCCAGCGCCGCGCCCGCCTCGCGCAGCTCCGCCCTCTGCACACACTCACCGTCATCAGGCAGCGGCGCGATGTGGTGCAGGAAGTGTTTGTGCGCGGCGTGCACTACGCGCAGCGTGGCCTCCAGCGCCGAGATGTCCTTCTCCTGCCGGCCGATGCCCGCGTCCAGCGCCGCGCCCGCCTCGCGCAGCTCCGCCCTCTGCACACACTCACCGTCATCAGGCAGCGGCGCGATGTGGTGCAGGAAGTGTTTGTGCGCGGCGTGCACTACGCGCAGCGTGGCCTCCAGCGCCGAGATGTCCTTCTCCTGCCGGCCGATGTCCGCGTCCAGCGCCGCGCCCGCCTCGCGCAGCTCCGCCCTCTGCACACACTCACCGTCATCAGGCAGCGGCGCGATGTGGTGCAGGAAGTGTTTGTGCGCGGCGTGCACTACGCGCAGCGTGGCCTCCAGCGCCGAGATGTCCTTCTCCTGCCGGCCGATGTCCGCGTCCAGCGCCGCGCCCGCCTCGCGCAGCTCCGCCCTCTGCGCTGCGAACTTACACCCGACTGGTTGTTTGTATTTCAGATAACCAAATGAATAATATTATTCATTACATAAAAAAGAACTAAATGTATGCAAATTAAATACCTTTATTTTAAAAAATGTCACCGACAACTGTTGACCGCTATCGTCCTTGCCCAGGGAAGCGATGAAAATTTCGTATCTGTTATAACAAGTAATCTGTACAGTCTCAGTTCGTTTCAGACAACGTGTTTGTGAGTGATCATGTAGCTTGTGCTCGTTACCTCTTCTGCAGCTGCTGCACGCGCTGCTCTCGCTCGCGGATGTCGGCGCGCAGTCGCCCGCACTCCTCCAGCAAGGCGCGGCGCTGCACGCTGAATATTTCCCGACGAGCAGCGATCTCTACCAGCCGCTCGTTCATAGCCTGATATCACGAAGTATATATTAGGTCTTTACATATAAAATTGGTGTTTTGTAAGACGTAGGTAGGTAAGGTACGTGGAGTCGATTTTCGCAAGAATTTTTTTTGAGTCAATTTTCGCTTGTGGCAGGATTTGGGTGCTTCGTCAGGGCTCAGTCGTTGCAATGTTCGTTTCCGATTATCGTTCCAGATCAAATTTTCATCACAGGGAATGATTCGATTTAAAACTCCTCACCGCATCGAGTTGCAGCCGCTGCTTGTCGAGAGTGAAGGCGCAGCCGCATCAGCGCCTCGTCGACGCGCGCGCGCCGCCACGCGTCACAGCGCACACATACAACTCACCGCATCGAGTTGCAGCCGCTGCTTGTCGAGAGTGAAGGCGGCGTCGCCGAGCCCTGCGAGCGCGCGCTCGCCGTGCGCCACGCGCAGCCGCATCAGCGCCTCGTCGACGCGCGCGCCGCCACGCGTCACAGCGCACACATACAACTCACCGCATCGAGTTGCAGCCGCTGCTTGTCGAGAGTGAAGGCGGCGTCGCCGAGCCCTGCGAGCGCGCGCTCGCCGTGCGCCACGCGCAGCCGCATCAGCGCCTCGTCGACGCGCGCGCGCCGCCACGCGTCACAGCGCACACATACAACTCACCGCATCGAGTTGCAGCCGCTGCTTGTCGAGAGTGAAGGCGGCGTCGCCGAGCCCTGCGAGCGCGCGCTCGCCGTGCGCCACGCGCAGCCGCATCAGCGCCTCGTCGACGCGCGCGCGCCGCCACGCGTCACAGCGCACACATACAACTCACCGCATCGAGTTGCAGCCGCTGCTTGTCGAGAGTGAAGGCGGCGTCGCCGAGCCCTGCGAGCGCGCGCTCGCCGTGCGCCACGCGCAGCCGCATCAGCGCCTCGTCGACGCGCGCGCGCCGCCACGCGTCACAGCGCACACATACAACTCACCGCATCGAGTTGCAGCCGCTGCTTGTCAAGAGTGAAGGCGGCGTCGCCGAGCCCTGCGAGCGCGCGCTCGCCGTGCGCCACGCGCAGCCGCATCAGCGCCTCGTCGACGCGCGCGCGCCGCCACGCGTCACAGCGCACACATACAACTCACCGCATCGAGTTGCAGCCGCTGCTTGTCGAGAGTGAAGGCGGCGTCGCCGAGCCCTGCGAGCGCGCGCTCGCCGTGCGCCACGCGCAGCCGCATCAGCGCCTCGTCGACGCGCGCGCGCCGCCACGCGTCACAGCGCACACATACAACTCACCGCATCGAGTTGCAGCCGCTGCTTGTCAAGAGTGAAGGCGGCGTCGCCGAGCCCTGCGAGCGCGCGCTCGCCGTGCGCCACGCGCAGCCGCATCAGCGCCTCGTCGACGCGCGCGCGCCGCCACGCGTCCCGCAGCGCACGCATCTCCTTCTCGCCCCCTTCTACATTCAGCATCGATGTTTTTAGTCGGCTTTGCTGCAAAGGTGAGGATAAGTTGTGCACAGTGTACCCACAAAATAATTGATGGTAGGTACATTTTCTTGATCATTTTACCAGCTTGGTGTGGTCGGTGCCCTTAAGCTCCAGGTCGCGCGTGAGGCGGCGCATGTCGTCGAACAGTTTCCCCGAGTGCCGCTCCAGTAGAGCAACACGTGCTGTGTGTCGAGCCAGCACTTCCTTCAGCCTACAACATACTAGATTATATTATATCAATATCAACTGATCGACGTATACAACTATCGTCACGATCATGAGTCAACTGCATCCGCGGCTCCATGTATCCCGCTTGATGTCATCGGTCCTATTCCAATCATGTCGATCGACATTGTACTTAACGGTGCGGGATCGACATTTCAGCACCTTGGTACCCCAAAGTCTATCGACTCAAACTATGTGTCCCGCCCATTACTACTACAGATTCACGTTTTAAGAAATAAACGTTTTTTAATTTTTTTTATGTCTATTTGTGCTATGTCTTCAACTTAAGGTCTATAACAAGGCTTACGGTCACGCGAGAGTTAGAGCGAGTTATACTCGCAATTTTTTTGCATGAACGAATCTAAAATGAGAAGATTGGCAGAAGAGCCGAGTTATCACAGTTTTTGTCGCGCGAGTCGGACCGTGAAATTTATTAAATCGGTTTTCTGCGCGTACGCTGCGTTAACTATTAGATATAATTGAAAACTTTATGCATCTTAAAAAGTTCTACAAAAAAGTCCGCGATAGCATATATCTATCTTTTATATTTTGGCAGATATAAAAGCTTTTGTGTTTTAAAAAATAGTTTAATTCATATGCCTACGTTTACGTCATTATTTATACAACTAAACTTAAATCCTTATCAAAAAAAATTATTTAATAATCACAAGGATATTATAGAGATAAGATTTGCCTTTTACAGTATGGTAATTAGTAATATGCGTTTCGGAGATATTACAAAATTTCTAAAAAACAACACTGCTATTGTCCAAATTAAGTTGACCTCCTCCGTACCTACTATGTTATACGTACTGAATAGGGGTCAACATTTTGGTACTGAAATTCTTTGAGAATTCGAATTTTGATCTTTTCTTTCAATTTATTTGGCATGGCAGACCATATTTATATAATATACGAAAAAGTTTGTTCGTTTGTTTAAACGGGCTAATCTCTGATCTGCATGTCTGATTGTAAATTATTTTGTTTATTATCAAAGCTAGACTCAAAAGTAAAATAGACTATTTAATACAAGCTATACACATCAGCTTGCCATAAATACATATTGTTAATGTTAATGCACTGTAATATCGTACAATGTTTGACAAAATTGTAGACCTTTAGTACACGGGACGGTACGGAGGATATTCCTTCATGGGAAACTATAAAAAAATTAAATTGAGAGGGCTAGCGGGGAAAGAGCATACTTTATATGAAAGTCTGTCTTTAAAATTAAAAGGGTACCTAAGAGGTTTTCACGCGGACGAAGTCGCGGGCGACTGCTAGTAGCCTATAAAGGTAAGGGTTTTAGAAGCCAATAACATTACATAGTTCAAGAGGTCATAAAGCTGAAGTGGTAATGAGCAAGACACGTAGTTCGAAGAGCCGATGGACGTTAAAAAACGAAATAATATGTGAAAACTATATTTTTTATTGCGAAGAGACACCATTTACTGGTCTCCGTATTAGGATCGACTCTTGCTTGCTTCTTACCGCACCGGAAAGCGCAGAGTTGCTAACCCCCAGTAGATGAACTGATGACATCAAGCAAGTGACATGATATGGCTTGCAGTGGAAGTCCATTGGCGGATATGATGATATTCCTTTAAGTTCGAGAGAGGTAATTATAAGGGAATAATAGTCCGGAAAATGCGATATTACATACTGTACAAACAACCATAATATTGTAACCATGGTAACATTTTAAATTCATGCAAAAGATGGCGTTACAGGCCGTATACCTGGATATTAAAAACATAATATCAATTCTACAATTTCGGTGCCGACGTCAGCGGACACCGTAGCCTAGCGTATAAGACGCGGGTTCGAATCCCGTCGGTTCTGCAATTTTTGATATTACGTTTATACAATATAAACAACCATGGGTATAAATATATACACACCGATCTTCCCGCGCAGCTAATGCCGCTGAGAACTCTCGCTCAGACTGTTGTCCCTCCATGTGCAGTACTCGCGCGCCCAACGTCTCCACTTGGTAGCACTTCAAGCATATATTACAAACTAAGTATAACATGAGTATAAATATATACACACCGATCTTCCCGCGCAGCTAATGCCGCTGAGAACTCTCGCTCAGACTATTGTCCCTCCATGTGCAGTACTCGCGCGCCCAACGTCTCCACTTGGTAGCACTTCAAGCATATATTACAAACTAAGTATAACATGAGTATAAATATATACACACCGATCTTCCCGCGCAGCTAATGCCGCTGAGAACTCTCGCTCAGACTGTTGTCCCTCCATGTGCAGTACTCGCGCGCCCAACGTCTCCACTTGGTAGCACTTCAAGCATATATTACAAACTAAGTATAACATGAGTATAAATATATACACACCGATCTTCCCGCGCAGCTAATGCCGCTGAGAACTCTCGCTCAGACTGTTGTCCCTCCATGTGCAGTATTCGCGCGCCCAACGTCTCCACTTGGTAGCACTTCAAGCATATATTACAAACTAAGTATAACATGAGTATAAATATATACACACAGATCTTCCCGCGCAGCTAATGCCGCTGAGAACTCTCGCTCAGACTGTTGTCCCTCCATGTGCAGTACTCGCGCGCCCAACGTCTCCACTTGGTAGCACTTCAAGCATATATTACAAACTTAGTATAACATGAGTATAAATATATACACACCGATCTTCCCGCGCAGCTAATGCCGCTGAGAACTCTCGCTCAGACTGTTGTCCCTCCATGTGCAGTACTCGCGCGCCCAACGTCTCCACTTGGTAGCACTTCAAGCATATATTACAAACTAAGCCTCAAAAGGTATATACATCGATTCCCAAAGTGGTACAACAATTTGACGAAAAATTTTTCGAAAACTTAATTCGCGACGGAAATTCTGCTGTAAATTTTCATACTTAGATCTAATCTTCACATTATTTGTCAAGTTTTGGAAATTAGGAGAATTGTTTCTCTCGCTCGTAGAGATAGTCCCATAAGTCGTCTAACGTGGGCTAAAGGATAACCTTGTGAGAGTTTTAAACTTTCAAGGAACAGTAGAGGAGACACAGAAAATTAGGAAGCATTAAGACTGCACATAAATGTACACATTTCAGTCCTTTACGGTCAAAGTAAAATATTATGACCTTACTAATGAACTAACCAAAAATGGCTATGTGGTTAGTTTATACGCGGTAGAAGTGGGTACGAGGGGTATACCAGCGAAGTCTCTCTACAACCTGCTAAAAGACCTTGGCCTTACTAAAAGTGCAGTAAGCTCCATATTGGAACGAGTGTCCAAAGCTGCTCTAGTAGGGTTCTTCCGAATTTGGCTGGGCAGGGAGAATAACTTGAACAGAGGAGGTGAGTGTTGACGCGCGTCACTAAGGGTACCCTTAAACCTACACCCGTGTCACAAGTCTCGGGCTCTGTTCGGAGTTTTTCTCTCAGCCACGCGATGGACCCGGCACCCGCGCGGTGAATCCATGGAATGCTAAGATATTCGTCTCATTTAATGTGCACATTTCATATAATATGAACAATTTTAATTTTATAAAGCCTATGTCCCCAGGGAAAGAGCAGCTTTCCAATATTTGAAATATTTTTGAAAGTAGTTTCAGAGTATATTCGAAGCAAAAATCAATCAAGTCAATGGACAATATAAACTTGTTTTATAGCAATGGTCCATCATGGCTAATATATTTTTAACCGACGAAAAAAAACGGAGGAGGTTCTCAATTCGACACGTATATTTTTATGTATGACCACGCATAACTTTTTACAGTGTTGTCCGATTTTGATAATTCTTTTTTTATTAGAAAGGGCATACATCCAAGGGCAAACCCACAAACTGCTTTACTACGTAAAATAAATGATCCTTAAACTTGGCTGGCACCGACTTCATGGATATGCTTAAGTAAATTAAAGCAACTAAATGACACAGTTATTTTTTACTTTTTAGTGCGTTTTGAGTCGGTTCTTTTTTTTGTTAAAAAATTTTATTTAAACAACTTACAATGCCGTACAGTGATTCCTTCTGCGATTGTAGATTCCTTTCAGCAATCATCTGTTTGGTGTCGAGCTTACTCATGATGGCCTTGGACGCTGTAACATATCGTAAGATAAACAAATCAAATTCATTTAATTCAAGTAAGATTGCTGCTTGTGATTTCACAGCCCCAGAAGGCAAAGAGTGCAATCTGACGAGGTATCCTGCGTAAGCGACAAACGCAATGTAATGCGACACGATGCTACACAACACGCAACGGCACTCAATAATACACGCAATATATGTCCTACGTGACTATTGGAATCCTGGAAAAGTACAACTGCGTTTTAGTTTAAAAGTGCATACTGGAAGTGAATAGATACTTTGTAATGGTTTTAATTTTCTTTTTTTATTGATTTTGGGAACGAATTTTTTTTTCTATTGTAATCTTTATGCATAAGACTTGCTCCAGTTTCGACGCTGGCAGATAATTCAAACTCACCTTATATAGAAAAAAACGAAAATAATATTTTAACAGAGAAACACATTTGAGGAATTTTATTAGTTATACAATTAAAGTATATAATTTTTTTGTTGTTAAGTTTTATAGTTATAAAATTAAAGAAACGCATCTCGCGTCCCGCCACAGATTGCTACGTAGGCCAAAACGTCTTCCAAAAAATTATTATTATAAAAACAAAAAACCCGACTGCATAGAAGTTATGAACTAAAAAGAGAAAAACAAGGATCACTATATCTATATAAAATTCTAAATACTTTATGGAGATGCAAGCGGGGACAAAATACTTTATTTTCTGCGGCGAAGGAAAGATCTACCAAAACTAAGTTTATGCCTGCAGCACCATAAAGTATTTGAAATTATCCTTGTTTTTCTCTTTTAGTTCATAACTTCTATGCAGTCGGGTTTTTTGTTTTTATAATAATAATTTTATTTCAGACTTTTTAGTTTTAGTTTATGGTATAGAAATGAGACGGTACACTTAGTTCACTTTTTGCCATTTTTTGTTAAAAAAGTACTATGAACATGATGTGATATTTATATTTTTGAAATGGTCTTTTTACAACCTTTCATTTGATACCCATATTGCTAAGATAGAAGAAAGAAATACAGCCGCCGTTTTTAAAATTTATATAGCCTATGTCACTACCACAATTTTTACAAATTCAACGACACCTCACATGTTAAAATCCGTTCAGCTGTTTAGGCTGTAGCGCGTGCCGAAGAAATGGACATACATACATACATACGCTCGAAAAACATAACCCTCCTTCTGACGCAGTCGGGTAAAAATAGAATACCTACAGAATAAAATTTATACATATTCAAAGCACAATTAAAATAGTACAAGAATTACCTTTGAGCTGCATATGGAAAAGTTTCTCCTCATTTTTGAGGGCCAAAAGTTTTTGTTGTTCGATAAAGGAGCAGTGCATCGCGCGTTGCTGGTTTGTTGTAACATTACTTGCGTATCGTTCCTCTTCCTGAATAGTACATTTAAATTATTAAGAAACATTAGTGACGTCATTAGTTTTTAAGCTATTGCATAGCTTCTATCGCGGGCCTTGAGCGTGGAGACCGAATTCAGAAATTCCGTAACGAAAAAACCTAACACCCGCTGGATATCAAAAACATAATATAAAAAGCATAATTTCGGCACCGAGGTCAGTGGGAGCGTGGCCTAGCGGTAAGGCGCTCTAAGTGCCCGAATTGTCTAAGTTTTTGAAATATCACGCTTGAAAAAAAAAATTGCGGAACCGACGGGATTTGATCCCGCGTTTCTCTGAAAATTCGGGCACTTAGAGCGCCTTACCGCTCGGCCACGGTCCCGATGACGTCGAAAGGTAAACAACAGTTGATAGAAAATGCTATGCAATAGCTTTAACGCGGCAGTCTCCGAGTGCCACACGTCTTTTTTATACACTTCTCAGCCAACCTATCCCCATAGGCGGTATCAAAACATTTGATGACCATGTCATGGGGTGGCAATTGGGAAGTTTAAGAGTTTAAATTACTTAATTGTGTATCTTTCTGGGCAACGTACTAACTGTCCACAATTGAAACATACTGTCTGATGAGATCCCAGTTTTTATTGAGAGATTTGGAACTTGTAAAAAAAATCCCGAAGGGTTACCGACTTCATGACCTTTACTAGTTTTGCTTTGCGTGTGAACCAAAAATTGTTGCATTCTAAACACAAAAAAAAAAATTAAAGTTACTCAAAAGTTATTTTATTTCAGTGGATGTAAAAATTATAACATGATTTTAGCTAACGCAATAAATATTATAGACACTTACGTTCAACATATCCTCCAGCTCTTTGGCACGTCTTTCTGAACTTTTTGATTTATCAGTCGAATCTATTAGTTTTTCTTTTAAATCTTTAATCTGAAACAAAAGATTTTGTAATAATTTAAAAGCATAACAGTATGATTACGTCACATTTTTTCTACTGTTACATATATCTATCTATTAGCCTTCTCTTTCCGTGCTGTATTATATGAAAAGAATGAAAACAATTGTAAATTGAAACTAGGCTATGGGCATGGAGGTGTGTTGATACCATGGGTTGGTAGTTGTGTTTGGGTATGGCAGACGATGCTTTAAGTAGAATAAATGCGATAGAGATTGAGGAGTATGTGTGGATTGAAATTGAGTAGCAGAGTTAATATTATTATGATAAGAGAACAGTGTGGTGTAAAAGAAGATGTAGTGAGAATGGATGAAAGAAGATTAACAGAAGAGATTTATGAGGCAAGGGTGAATAGAAATGGGTAGTACCTAGGCGAATATTCCTATTAGGACATACATACATACATCTTGTATGAAATGATTAATGACAGTGGCAGAAGCTAAGGAGATATGAAAAGACCGTGGGAAATGGAAGGATATAGTCTGGCCTATCCCTATGGGAATGTGGCGTGATAAAAAATAAAGAACGCCTTAAAAACCAATAAGAATTTTTCGAGCACGAAAAATCTATTTAAAGTCTGTATATGAATGAAATAAAAAAAAATTAAAATAAATCAGTTTCATTCTAACCTTGGCAATGACGGCTTGCAGCTGCATATCCTTGCGATGCTGGTCGTCCATCAGCTGTCGATTCTCCATATGCAACTTCTCCAAACTGATCCGCATGTTGCTGAGTTCACGCTGGAGACTTTGCGCCTGATGAAACAACAAAATAATTGACTTTAAAAAAACATGCAACCACGTATAGATCTTCGCAATTAAAGTTGCGAATGTGCAATAGAGTAGTAGTCACTATGTTATGCAACGAATGGACGTTGGGGGCCCGAGGTGCTCTATGTGGACAGATGACATCAAACGTAATGTAGGGAGCAGCTGGACACTGGCGGCTTAGGATTGTTGTGTTTGGAAGTCCCTAAAAAGGCCTATGTCCGGCTGTGGACTCCATCGACTGTTAATGATGATGATGATGATGATGTTACGCAACAAACAAACACGCAAACATTTTTTAAAAAGTATTTTCGTACGGCAGTCCTCTTGCACGACTAAACTGGTTGGGAGTCATGTTCTCTATTTGCGCGTTCACGAAGATATAGTACTGGAGAGTAGATAGTCTCACTATCCAAAGTGACATTGTGTTCGGCAGAGCTCTGGCTCAACTGGTTGGCGAGCGTCATGTTCTTTTGTTGCGTTTTTGCCTGGTTGCTGATCGCAGAAGATATAGTACAAGAGGGTAAATAGAGTAGAGTAGAAATGATATACCTCACTATCCAAAGTGACATTGTGTTCGGCAGAGCTCTGGCTCAACTGGTTGGCGAGCGTCATGTTCTTTTGTTGCGTTTTTGCCTGGTAGCTGATCGCAGAAGATATAGTACAAGAGAGTAAATAGAGTAGAGTAGAAATGATATACCTCACTATCCAAAGTGACATTGTGTTCGGCAGAGCTCTGGCTCAACTGGTTGGCGAGCGTCATGTTCTTTTGTTGCGTTTTTGCCTGGTTGCTGATCGCAGAAGATATAGTACAAGAGGGTAAATAGAGTAGAGTAGAAATGATATACCTCACTATCCAAAGTGACATTGTGTTCGGCAGAGCTCTGGCTCAACTGGTTGGCGAGCGTCATGTTCTTTTGTTGCGTTTTTGCCTGGTTGCTGATCGCAGAAGATACAGTACAAGAGAGTAAATAGAGTAGAGTAGAAATGATATACCTCACTATCCAAAGTGACATTGTGTTCGGCAGAGCTCTGGCTCAACTGGTTGGCGAGCGTCATGTTCTTTTGTTGCGTTTTTGCCTGGTTGCTGATCGCAGAAGATACAGTACAAGAGAGTAAAGAGAGTAGAGTAGAAATGATATACCTCACTATCCAAAGTGACATTGTGTTCGGCAGAGCTCTGGCTCAACTGGTTGGCGAGCGTCATGTTCTTTTGTTGCGTTTTTGCCTGGTTGCTGATCGCAGAAGATATAGTACAAGAGAGTAAATAGAGTAGAGTAGAAATGATATACCTCACTATCCAAAGTGACATTGTGTTCGGCAGTGCTCTGGCACGCCATCCGTATCTGGCTCAACTGGTTGGTGAGCGTCATGTTCTCTCGTTGCGCATCCGCGTTGTTGCCTTGTTGCTGATCGCAGAAGCTTTGTTGTTCCCGACATTTTTCCGCGAGGTTATTTGCCTCAGCTTCCAACACTGCATAGTCCTACAAGAAATTCAAAATTTTTCACCTGGGAACCAAACTGCCCAAATTTTGTCTCAAAAACAGTGAATCTGCACCAGTGTTTGCACTTAAATATCTCCTACATTAATGCGTTTGTCAGGTGAATGAATAAAGGGGTCCGGGATTTCTGTGTGGCTTACGACCAGCCACTGTTTCGATTTTTGTCGAGAAATCAGTCTGATGAGGATATATTTCAAACTGCGGCATCATCTACTACAAAATGACATTCGCCAGCGATTTTGAAATTTATGCCTATGACCATAGACAAATAATCTTTAAGCTCCTTCAATAATACTTTTGGCAGTTTCAATGTTGTCATGATAATTATTGCCACCATTTTAAAACTTTCCTCTAAGACAAATAGTAAAGGGCTACAAATACCTCTCTTATGTGCCGAATTTCAGTGTCCCTCTGTCGCAGGTTCTCTATAGCACCCGCCCACATCGCCATCATCTGCTTGCGTTGTTCCATGCCCTCCATTACCTGTTAATATTTGTGTTATAACTTATAATTAACTGCATGCCATGAATACACTGTATGTATGAGTAGGTTCAGTGTGTTCATTGTGTGATTTGTATGGGTAAAAACTGTACTTTTGTATTAAAACTTTTTATTAGAACTTCTTTTGCTGGCAGGGTGGTAAATAAATATGGTCAAACCATGCCATCACTCCAGCCATAAAAATATTTATGATCAAAATGATCATCATAGTATGATAAGATCTCTGACCATGACCCTGATGATAGTATTATTACAATTAAATATTTTTACCTGCACAGAGATTCGTTCACAAGCCCTTTCCTCAGCACTGAGGTTAGACACCAGTTGATTGAGTCTGTCTTGCATCTGATCATGTTCTATTTTCAATTTTTGCCTCTTGGTCTCAAGAGCCTGGTAAAAAAATGAATAAATTACTAAATATTTTATTGACATGGTACATATACACTATACAGGATGTTTCATATTTAATGGATCAAACAAAAATGTTACCTAATCTAAAACAAATTTAAAAAGTATTCAAGAAACCTATTAAAATATTCTCTATCCTAAATCACATTTTTCAATGCGGGAGCTACTGTACTCGTAGTTAAGATTTTTAAGATTATTTGCCAAATATTATTAGATTTCATATTTTGATGCCAATTTGGTTAATAATCTTTTATTTGTTTCATAAAAAATAAATAATTGGAATAAGTAGTTAGTTTCATTTGAGGAGCCAATTTAAAATGAATATCCTGAAAAAATAATGTTTAAGATCAAAGTGGATCATAATCTTAAAAACTTATACACTTATTAATGTTTATAAATTGGTATCAAACTTGTGTTTTCTGGTCACTAGCTGCTGATCTATCATCCTCTTTACCATACCTTAGCTCTCGACAGATCATGCTTAGTGAACTGCTCTATAGCGAGGATGTCTCCGGCGCTGCGCTCGAGGGCCGCCCGCCATTCCTGCAGGGCCCCTCGCTCACCACACACTTCACTTTTTAATGAATCAGCCTTTTTTAGAAGTCGGGCAATGGTATCTGGAATATGTAAAAGATACAAACTTTATAAAGTTATAATATATTATGTATATTTTTAGCAATTCAATATTTATTGTAACTAGTCATCAAATTGAAAAAATATAAAATCCTATGTCAGCTCAAGACTCAGAACTCTGTTCCTAATTGTGCAAATAAAACACAACTTCGTTTCAGGCATTTGCTTGTCAAGTGTAAGTGATATAATTAACACCTACACCTAAGGCTGACTAGTGCAGAGCAACCCATTGTACAATATGTTCCTATCATCCTGAGATAAGTTGCTGTATTGTGACAATAAAATGTGAAGTTTTATAAATAAAATCAGGCTAGTCAACAGTTAATTAAAATTAATCAGTAGCTTTCTTTAAATTAGTTTATCAAATTTTACTAACTTTTGTATAGCAAAAACTAAAATAAAAACAAAGGACAGTATTCTGAATATAGATATATTCAGAATACTGTTCTTTGTTATATAGTACAGTTGATTAAAGTTGAATCATTATAATATTATGCACAATGGCCAACATCATGGCCAAGTGCAGAAAAAGCCAGGGAAGAAGAAAAAGATGGCACAGTTGAAATAATTATGGCATACTTTGAAAATTGTCAATCCGAGACACAGTAGTGTTGTTCTGTTTGCAACAGTCTGCCACATCTCTATCTAATCTGTTGGCTTCGTTGATGGCCAGCTGACGAAGCTTCACCTCTTGCTCCATTTGCTGTTTGTGGGCAAAGAGCAAACGCTGGAACAGAGAAGATAAAAGTTGAGAGGTGTCAAGGGACACCCGGATGGAACGAAGTTCCTTTCGATTAATTAGTGAAGGAATTGTAATAAAATTTTATTTTTTTTAAGTAATAATAATATTTGTTGTTGTACACCGAAACACCAGAGGGCGCCACGAGAGCGCGAGACAACATACAGCGCGGCCGCCCCCGCCGCTCACGCGCACACACATCAAAGGCGGCGGCAAGATCCTTTGATCAAGTGTCGTGACAACTTTTCGTACGAATTTTTTCCGTCTAGCCCCCTTTCACATTGCGCGATAAGGAACTTTGTTCCAACAACATATTCATGTCAAACATTTATTTAATGAGCCTAGTCAGTAAAATCACTACTACTATGTACTAGTATGTTATGACAGCATACAGTGTATTTTATCGAAGAATAAAGCAGTGTGGTGTGTCTAAAGTTCACATATAACACGCTAGATGGAGGGAGGCCGAGGCCTGTCATCATCATCATTATTATCAGGCATTATAAATATGCATTGAGAGTGGTTTAGGGAGCCTGGACTCCCCCTTGCAAGCTAAGTTATTTGTTAAATGATGGTATAATTTTAACTTAATAAAAGTAATAGGTGTAAAAGCAACATCTATTGCTGCACATCATACTTACAGAATTTTCTTGATATTCAGTCTGGACATGGTTTTTGTATTTCTTAAGATCATCTCGTTTTTGATTTTGCAAAATCAAAGCCTCTTTTAGGTTCTGTACTTCATTTTGCCTGTAACATATCAGCAATAAAAAATAAAGAATATGTAGTACCTCTAGTATTTAATATTGCCCTTAGAACTTGATATATAGGTAAAATATAGGTACAATTTCTAACTTTATACTACAAGTTGGATTTCTTATCAGTATTTAAAGTGGAAAATTGTTTCTTATATCGTCGACACTTATACCTATTAATTAACAGAGATTCCAAGTTAATATTTTCAGAATTAGCCAAGGGAATCCTTGTGCCCTGGTTCCAACCCAATTCTTCCAAAAGTTGGGCCATATATTTTGGCACCAAAGCTGCTTGCTCGCTCATTTTAAATGTTTTTACCAGTAAATGCAATCAAAGATAAAGTTTCAGTATAGTAATCATGGTAACTAAGTCCTGTTAAATCGAAATTCAAATAAAAAATCTTTCCGCCATATATGATAAATCAAGAAAATCAAAACAAACAAAACAATGCATATGTCAATTATCAAAGTGACAGATAGACAGACTATCCATTTTGTGATGTTTTACCGTTTTAGCCGTTTAACAGGTATAATCAATATAGTTAGGTATGTATAATTTACATTTAAATAATAATTTATTGTTTGTATTATTTACAATAAATTATTATTTAAATGTAAAATATTTGAGCATAGTTTAGTAATGTAGTTGCAGAAAATAATAAAGAAACTTGTAAATTTTGACGTCGCTGCATACTTCTCTTGCACAGTCGGGTTCCATAAGTTTTCATGAGAAAAATTCCGGTTCTACAATTCTTAATACTAACCATATTTACAGCAAATCTGTTCTCTGTCTTTTATTTAAAAATATTCGAAAAATAGCTCTGCTTTGTCTTTTATTCTAAAATGGAACTAGTTGCCTACTAAAAAATACTTGAATTAGTTGAAAGAAAAAGTTTTACTTGAAAGGAAAAGTTTGATGTGTTTGTTGGATGTGAGCAACGTACATTTCTCGAGGCGCTCTGACAGTGCAAGAAGAAGGGAGTATAAAATCAAAAATAACATAAGTTTTTTCTTCATTAAAAAAAACCTAAAGTACTTATTAAAAAAAAGATGAGACGAATATTTTTCATTCATGGATTCACCGTGCGGGTCATGAGTCCATTGTACCTATGATAGATAGAACGCTGAACATAGTTCGAGAGGGTGCATCCCAGTAGTACCCCATACCGTAGTTCTATAGAACTGGGATATTTTAATTAATTTCAAATTATATCCCAATAGTTCTATATAGTACTGTAGTATAGTTTTTGCTCTTGACTTTACTTAGAGCATATACGTTATTATTGAGAAACATTATGTAAATTTTATTAAGAAATAGCAACATTGTATTAACATTGTTTAGAGTTGTAGACAATCTATGCTAAACTGTTTTTATGATCTATGGTTGTCTACACTTCCTTCTTGTAATGGCCGTTCAATGTAAAAGTTAAGTACAATAAACTAAATATCGAATTCTCGTTTGATTTTAACAATAAGCAGCCCAGCCACTGCGCACTTATAATTTAACAGGTTATGGGCCCAGAACGCTAATAAAAAAAAAGAAAACGAAGAGCAATAATTATATTTAGTTATTTTGTGACGTGGAATCGGCAAATCTAATAACCTAGAAAATGAACGAGAAAAGCATGAGTGTTGAAAAATTCAACGGTGAGAATTTTCGGCAGTGGAAGTTTCAAATTAAATGTGCGTTAAAAGCGAAAGGCATCGATTTAAAGAAAATCACTACAACTGATACTAAAGAAGATGGCATGGCCATGTATATAATTACATCATCTATGGAATTAAGTCAAATTACACTCATAGAAAATTGCGAAAATGCATCAGAAATTATGGAAAAGTTGGAAGCCATTTTTGATCAAAAGTCTGAACTGAATAAAATGATTTGTCATGAGCGTTTTTATCAATACAACATGGCGCCGACGGACTCTATTGCTCAACATATTTCTAAAGTTGAAAACTTAGCAAAGCAATTAAAGGAAAGTGGTGAAAAAATAAGTGACACTGCCATCATGACTAAAATCTTAAGTAATTTGCCACCTAAATATCGTTCAGTGAGACAGGCGTGGTTGTCATTAGACCCTAAATATCAAACAATAATTAATCTAACGTCAAGGTTATTAGATGAAGAAGCAAGTTTAACAAAAGAAGAAGAAATTGAGACTGCTTTGATGGCTGGTAAGAAGTGTTCTAACAAATTTTCAAATGTTAAGAAAACCAATGTTTCAAATCAGAAAATTTCATCGGCTACTACAGAGAATAATACAAAGCATAGGTTTATTTGTTACAACTGTAATCGGAGGGGACATTTTTCGCGAGAATGTAAGTTTCCTAAGAAATCTGGGAAGAAAACCCAAGAGCAGAATATGTTGGCATTCAATGCTGAATGTTTACAGATAGAAAAAGATGCAAATGTATGGATTCTTGACAGTGGAGCATCTGTGCACATGTCATACAGACGTGAGTTGTTCTGCGAGCTACAAGAATACAAGAATGACAGTAGCAGAGATAGAATTGTGAAGCTGGGAAATAAAAAAGAAATAGAAGCCCATGGCGAAGGCACAGTGCTTATAAATAGATATGTCAACGGACAGTGGGAGCAAAGTATTTTAACTGAAGTGCTTTATGTACCTGACCTACGTCGAAATCTTTTCTCAGAAGGGGCAGCTACTAGAAAAGGCTATGTTATTATTAAACGGGACTGTCAAGCCTTAATTTTGAAAGAAAATACTCTGGTAATGACAGCGACACTAACAGAAAATAATTTATATGAACTTAACATAAAATCAGTTATAAATGAAAACTGCAACACTGTAGAATCAAATTTAAAAATATGGCATGAACGTTTGGGACATTTAAATGTTAAAGAAGTGCAAAACATGTGCAGAAATGGTGCATTACCAGTGACATTGACAGAAGAAAATATAAATTTTATCTGCGAAGCCTGTCAATATGGTAAACAAAGTCGCTTGCCTTTTCATAAATCTATTCGAGGCCAAACCCAGTCTGGTGACATTGTCTATAGTGATGTATGTGGACCCATTGAACCCGCTTCAGTATCTGGTGCGCGCTACTTTGTGTTATTCAAGGATGGTGCAACTAATTACAAGTATGTATACTTTATTAAACACAAAAGTGATGTCCTGAGTTGTTTTAAGAAGTATGTGGAAATTGTCAAAAATAATTTTCAACATAATGTCAGAATATTGCACACAGACAATGGAAGGGAATATGTGAATAAAGAGTTCAAAGCCTATCTTGACCGGGAAGGAATAACTCATGAGTGTACAGCCCCTTACACGCCTGAACAAAATGGCAGGGCAGAACGTGAGCTACGTACCATCATGGAAAGTGCAAGATCTATGTTATATGCACGTGATATCCCTTTAAAATTGTGGGCAGAAGCTGTGAATTGTTCTGTTTATTTGTTGAATAGAAGTTCATCCAGTCAAACTAAAGATATATCTCCTTATGAGCTATGGACTGGCAACAAACCATGTTTACAACATATAAGAGTGTTTGGGTCCATAGGATATGTTCATGTACCCAATGAAAAAAGAAAGAAATTAGACAAGAAAAGTAACAGTATGATTCTAGTGGGATATGATAACCTGAACTACAAGATGTATGATCCTCAAACAAATAAAATAACTATTTCAAGGAATATTTGTTTTGATGAGAATAATGTTCCATCAATAAGGAAAAATATTACTCAGATATATGTAAATCAAGAAGAAGAAGTTACTTCTGAACCTTGTGTGAATGTCTCCCCACAAAGAACAACAAAAGACTCTGATATTGAGGAGTATTTTAGTGATGAGAGCCCCAAGAGCTTTAAAGAAGATGATGAGTCATACAGGCCTTCTAGAACTCTATCAAGTGATGATGAACCTTATATTAACTTAAGGCCGAGGCGAGGCAGGAATGAGGTGAATCTGACAGAGTTTAGTTTACCACTCACTTATGAGCAAGCTATCACAAGTAAAAATAGTCAGAAATGGAAAGAAGCCATATTGGAAGAATTGGAGTCACATTCAGAAAACAAGACATGGGATATTGTACCAAGTAATGACAAAAAGACTATTACTTCCAAGTGGGTGTTTACTATCAAGAGAAATAACATTGGTCAAATTGAAAGATACAAAGCTCGTCTTTGTGCCCGGGGATTCACTCAAGTGTGGGACATTGACTATAAAGAAACATTCTCACCTACTGTAAGGTATGATTCTATTAGGTTTTTGTTTAGCATTGCAGCCAAGGAGAAGTATGAGATACAACAGTTTGATGTCAAAACGGCTTTCCTCTATGGTGAGCTTGAGGAGGTAATATACATGGAGCTACCTGAAGGGGTCCAAGCTGAGCCTGGAATGATATGTAAGTTAAATAAATCTTTGTATGGTCTTAAACAGGCATCTCGCTGTTGGAATAAGAAGTTTACTTCATTTTTGTTGACATATGGTTTTAAAACATGTCAATCATGTAATTGTATATTTGTAGGTTATTTCAAGAATTATAAAGTTATACTTTTGCTCTATGTAGATGATGCATTATTATTTTCAAAATGTAAAGAAGTTTTGTTAGTAGTAATTAAGGATCTTATGTTGAATTTTAAGATAAAAGTATTAAATTTAAACTCTTTTGTTGGTATGGAAATTGTTAAGTCCAGTGATTCAATTATTATTCATCAGAAGCAGTATACAGAACAGTTGATTAATAAATTTTGTATGTCAGATGCTAATCCATGTAGTACACCTGCTGATAATAATGTGGTCTTAACTAAAAGTTCTAATATTTGTCAAATTGATTTTCCATACAGAGAAGCTGTTGGAGCATTGTTGTTCTTAGCATCAGTTTCTAGACCTGATATAGCATTTGCTGTGAATATTGTTAGTAGATACATAAATAACCCGAATCAAAGCCATGTAAATGCTGTAAAAAGAATAATTAGGTATCTGATTAATACTAAAAATGTGTGTATTAAATATTATTGTAATAGTAAGTTAATTGGATTTTCTGATGCTGACTATGCTTCAGACCTAGACTCTAGAAAATCAAATACAGGATATATTTTTATGATGAATGGAGGTCCGGTAACTTGGTCTAGTAGAAAGCAAAATACAGTGGCTTTATCCACCACTGAGTCTGAGTTTATGGCGGCAGCAGAGGCAGCAAAAGAATTATTGTGGCTTAGGCAACTTTCTTTAGACATAGGAGAGTCACAAGGTTTAATATCTTTATGTATAGATAACCAAAGTGCAATTAAGTTAATTCATAATCCTGTCTTTCATAAAAGGTCTAAGCACATTGATATACGTTATAATTTTATTAGAGAAAAAGTTGAAGAATCTCAAATAATGAATATTAAATATGTAAGGAGTGCAAACCAGTTAGCAGATTTTTTAACAAAAGCGTTGCCTCCAAGTAAGTTTATGATAAATAGAAACCAAATATTATGTTATCTACATTCTATAGTGTGATGATAAAATTTAAGTGGGAGTATTGAGAAACATTATGTAAATTTTATTAAGAAATAGCAACATTGTATTAACATTGTTTAGAGTTGTAGACAATCTATGCTAAACTGTTTTTATGATCTATGGTTGTCTACACTTCCTTCTTGTAATGGCCGTTCAATGTAAAAGTTAAGTACAATAAACTAAATATCGAATTCTCGTTTGATTTTAACAATAAGCAGCCCAGCCACTGCGCACTTATAATTTAACAGTTATAAACTTTGTATTATTTTAAGTGATATTTCATTTTGTTTTCAACAAAAAAATGTCCTTTGCGACAAAAGCTAAGTTCTTAAAACCAAGTAGTAGTAGTGTCTAAAAAAATATTCTCTTAATTTAGAACTTACAGGAGTGTGACACATTAAATGTGTCCCATTTTACCACTTTGGAAGTACCTTTCGCGCAAACTATTCAGTTTAGAAAAAAATGATATTAGAAACCTAAATATCATTTTTAAATTCTATCCATAAATACCTCACACGTATGGGTTTAATGAAAAAAAATTTTCGAGTTCCAGTTCTAGGTACGAGGAACCCCCAAAATTTATTGTTTTTTTTTTATATTTTAGTGTGAAATGTTCTGTGATAATAGTATAGTTCTTATAGTTTCGGAAAAAGTGTTACATACAGACGGACAGAAAGTCAAAATCTATAGTGATTCCGTCGATTTGAAAGCTTATTTTAATCTTTCGTCATTCCCAAAATAATCTTTAGCAATTAAAGAAATAAATTGTTGTTGACACTTTGTGCAATTTAAGCAAAGCTGTATTCGATATGGTATGTTTAGATACTTCACCATAATGTGTATTTCAGTTTGTGTAGATACTCTCAAATTTAAGTGGACATTTATTATTGCAGTCAAAAGAGATTTCATATTATACTTATAAAAACTAAGTAATTTATATGTAACGAACAAACAAGATGTTGATATCGACATTTCTGTAATTTTGTCCCATTAGTTCTATATAAAACTAATGGGACACAAGCAGCACTAATATGGTGTATCAACAGTTCTATAGGACTAAAATTAGGGGGTACTACTGGGATGTATCCGTTCAAGACTTGCGGCATCGATGTAGGCTAACATGAAAAAAATTAAGAGACTGTATTTCCCTACAATTTTCTTGAATTCCTTAATGATTGGTTCATTATTATTTACTAACTTTTTGATATTCCATACTTTTTCAAATTTATTTTCCGCTATGAGGCGCGAGGCCAGGCCCTGTAAGAGCCCACGCCTTACACTGCTTCTGCAGGATTCCGTGATCCGAAAAAAAAATATTTTCATACGAGGCATCAAAACAGAAAGTGATCTGAGATTAGTAATTCTACTTAGGTGAAAGTTTACACCAAAATTACTCCGTGACAAACAGCCTAAAAGCTGATCCAAAAAACTCATGAAATTCTATGGAGCCACTTCCAAAATTCAGATTATCTAATATATAAAATTCTCGTGTCACAGTTTTCGTTGCCATACTCCTCCGAAACGGCTTGACCGATTTTGATGAAATTTTTTGTGCTTATCCGGTATCTATGAGAATCGGCCAACATCTATTTTTCATCCCCCTAAATGTTAGGGGAAGTCCACGCCTAAATTTTTTTTTTATTTTTTGACAAAATTTTTAATTTCTATTTTTTTATGATACAACATAGAAAAATACACACAATCCTTAATTTTCACCCTTCTACGATCAACCCTTATTTTTTAATAGCCATTAGAAATTACTAGGAAATTATTTATATGGCAAAAGAACGTTTGCCGGGTACAGCTAGTTTATATATAAAAGACATTAGATACATCAAATAAAAATTAGGTAATTTGTTTGAATAGTAGTGTCAACAGTCAAAACAAAAACAGTCTATTTGTAGGTATAATAATTAACAAAAATAAAGAGAACCTATCGTTAAATTTTATTGTTAACTTATAAGTAACTAAAGTTTTAAAGAAAGATAAGATTGGTTGCTTTATCCCTAGGTATACCTAGGGATAAAGCAACCAATCAGCATGTGCTTTTACCAAGATAAAGTTTTATTAGTAGTCTTTCCCTGAAGACTTTTATGATGTAAAATTTCTTGAAATGGCGCCAAAAGAATAAGCGCGCAATCCTCCAAAAATAACTCACGGGCAGGTTAGTTTCACGCTAACTCCGTAGCATATTGCTAATACCGGTGTTCACATTTTTTTGTGTAATTCATTTTATCATGAGTGCTAACGCTGCCTCCTTACCGTGTCCTATTTGTTTACATACTGGTGTTTTTAATACTGCGCAATCACTCAAAGACAGATTGATTTTCGTATCAACCAATAATATTTTGTGTCCGATATGTCAAGAAGAAGTTTCGGGGTTAGACAAACTGACTATACATTTGTTCAGCCACATTCAGATTGCACCAATACAACATAATCAACAACAACGTGATGAAAAATGTGTTACAAAAAATGTATCTCAACTGGATAAGCCACCGGGTGAACCGCAAAAAAAGACCAAAGTTGTGGCGTCCAAAAATAAAACAACCTCGCCTGCACCAAACACTCAAATGAAGTTTGTGAAAATTTATCCAAAGTTGCCTGTTATAGCGTTAAACACAATGCCGATTATAGATATAACGCCGAAAGCTGAAGGTAGCGTTCAAAACAATAACCCACTTTATATACCCGCGTTAAAAACTGAAACACCCATGTTGCCGACTACCAATAAATGTGATATATGTGGCCTTCAATTTGTAGATGCTAACATATTGAGAATGCACAAGTGTTTGATACATAACATAGAAGATAATTCTCATCACACTATCACTCGATATGATTGTCATCTTTGCTCGAAAAATTTCAAAATGCGGGGATCTCTTATGGTCCATTTAAGAGTAGCGCATTACGGGTTTGCCTCGAATCACAACTCTGAAACGAATACTGACACTGAAAACAAAGATACAAATGAGAATCACTTATCAGACGCTAAGCCTACTGACCTCGATCGGCGTGATGGTAAACAATGGCAATGTGACGTCTGCCGAAAATGTTTTACGACTAAGTATTTCCTCAAGAAACACAAACGGCTACATACAGGTTAAAATTATTGATGTTAGTGAATGGGATAATCTAATCTAACTAATTATTTTTTATTTACTTCAAAAAACCAGAATTTCGCCAGAACTACTAGCGAAATGGTTCTAGTTGGTAGGTTTCTACCTTCTACATACCGACTTATAATGTACAGTCACTTCACATGTGACCATGTTAATTTGCCATTAAAAAAAACAGTTGCTTTGTCCTCCATCTATGACCTAAATTAAAATACCTTATGCAATAATCAAGTGACTTTGTTGTTTTTTCTATTTAATATTATGGAAAACACTGACAATAGTATAAATTCTAACAATTAACTAATTATATACAATTAACTTCTATTTTTTATTTCATCATAATATGATTTAATCTTCAAAGTAGGTACCTCACACAAAATATATGTATTAGCGAGTCATATTGATTCAAAGACCAGCATCTCGTCCACAAAATACTAAAGTTAAATTATTTAGTGTTATTTAGTACCTTATACATAGTGTTATTGGTATCTATGCCTATGTGGCCTTAGCCTATGTGATCTACATGAGGTCCTGAGTTCGAATCCTGGGTCGGGTCACAGAATAATTCTGACATTTTCATTCTTCTATGAAATTCTCAGGACATTCTTAGCCCAGAGTCGGGACGTTGGTGGTGTTACACCCCTGTGCCTCGGAGAGCACGTTAAGGTGTCAGTCCCGGTCAATAGCGATCGTTAATGTATGATATATTATCACCAAAGCCCGCATATCTGTTTTGGAGCAGCATTGTGGGTTAACGCTCCATATGCCTTCTCCTGCACGGAGTGAGGTCTAACCCTGTAGTAGGCGATTAATAGGCTGACAATAATGATGATGATTTGTATTTCAGGGGAAACTCCGTACGCGTGTACTCAATGTAACAAGACGTTTACATTTCAACAGTCATACCATAAGCATCTACTATATCACAATGATGAAAAGCCACATACGTGTAACTTCTGTGGCAGGGCATTTAAAGAGCTGTCAACTCTTCATAATCATCAGCGGATTCACACTGGGGAGAAACCTTTTGCATGTGAAACGTGTGGTAAGTTGGCGGTGTTAGTTTTAGATATTTAAGTACAACTGTTGAAATAGTATCCAAAATGGAATATAACCTTAAGTCTTGTACCGTGGTCCGATGGGACCAGCCACAATCAATGTTGATACAGCCAATCTTACCAGTCATGTTATTAAAAAAAAAATCAAATAAAAAAATTGAAACGACTTCAAAACGTAATTCCGTTATTTAATTGCTTTTATTTACTTGAGCATATCTATAAAGTCAGTGCCATCCAAGTTTAAGTTTATTCAACAAAGTAGCACTTTGTGGGTTCTAGGTAACGTCCTTAAAATGAAAACCTTTGATGGTACCGACATCATAGATATGCTTAAGTAAATTAAAGCAACTCAGTGAGCATTTTCTTTCAAGTAGTGCACAATACCAGTCTGGAGTTGTTGTTATTATTATTATACCTCTGTATACATTTTATAATGGTTATAGTTACGACTCTAACTTTAACACCTTACGCTAATCACTACAGATTAAAATGGAGTGGTGGGTTTAGGCGCTATACATACTTTCCCCTAGAGGATGTATAGAGTAGATGATTAGGTATGTGTACAGTTTAGTTAACAATGAAATACACACTGATAATGGTGAATTAGGTCTGCATTGTCTAGTTATTGTATTCCTGAAAATCTAATAAATAATTCTATTTTTTTTTTCAGGAAAATGTTTCCGGCAAAGAGTTTCTTATCTGGTGCACAGGAGGATACATACTGGTGCTATGCCTTACAAATGTACAGCTTGTGACAAAAGTTTTAGATACAAAGTAAGAATACATAGATTTCTTCCTCTTCTCTTTCTTGTTTGGACGTCTCTCCGACTCGCGAACATTGGCAATCAGCTTTGTAAACTTTTATCTAAGTATCTTTTGCGAGGCGAAATAATTGTGCGTTCCACTCTTTGATGTTCCTCTAAAACCAACGCCTCTTCTACCGGTAACCTTTCCCATCAAAATGACTTGTAGACTCATATCTCTCGTGTCGTAGCACGTGCTCGAGATACGTGACTAGATACATAAATTTGCACTTTGTAAAGTTTTTTGAAATGATTATAAATTATCAAAACTAACATTTGCCTTCGCTATCGTTAATATAGATTTGGTTGGTCAACATAACATAAAAACTATTTGTAATACCACATAACTGTCAAAAATATTTTAAACCGGGAGTAGTTTGACGGCCTGTGTGGCGCAGTGGTATGTGCAGTTAAATTATAACGCGGAGGTCCTTAGTTCGATTCCCGACTAGGCCAATTATGATTTCCTAAATTGGACCAGATCTGGCTGGCTGGGAGACTTCAGCCGTGGCTAGTTACCATCCTACTGACACTCTAAGACGTACCTACCTCCAAGAGATTTAGCGTTACAGTAAGATGTTGTGTAGAAACCGAAAGTTGTGTGGAATTTATCCTAATCCTAACAAGTTAGACTTTCTTCCATCTTGCATCATCACTTACCGTTAGGCGTGATTGAAGTCAAGGACTAATATGTAGAAATAATAAAGTAAAAGGGTTAGAGATGTTTGTGTAACAAACGAACATACTCATATTCACATTTATTACATAATAGAGAGTGAAATTTTTTTATTGTACCTACTCCTACTGGAGAAATATATATTTCTAGAAAAATATGGTCTAATCATCCTCACTTAATCCAATCTTTATAAACTGAGATATGAGTTAAGCTAATAAGTTATTTAGATTGTAGCCAATCTCTAACCTCCAAAATTTTTATTTTTATTTCAGGTCTCACAGAGAACTCATAAATGTCAAGTTCAGCCACCAGGCACAGTTGTCAGGCGAATGGGAGATTTCGTTGAAAAACTCAAAAAGAAAAAAGAATCAGATGACAATGTGACTTCAAATAGCAATGTGACCGAAACTCATGACGACAAATTTGAAAACACAAAATATCCAGAAATATCTGAAGTAAATGCTGAACTAGCAAGAACTGGGGCACAGTTATCTTTAGAAGATATGGAATCTGAAAACTTCACGATACTTTCTGAAGCCTTTGGTGAAAGTAATACGCCATGCTCTAATTATTCTGCGGCATTACAGACCAATGCACAACAGGAGGAAAAAACTATTGACATAATATCTAACATTGACGATTTAATCGATTCTATTCCAGTAAATGAAAAAAGCATACCATCGCCATCGGATATTTTAAAAAAACTTTGTTTATCAAACGAGGATGAATTTTTTAACGTGAACCAAAATAATAATAATGATAATATCACCTTTGATATGAATAAAGATTTGAACGATTACTTGTAAAATAAAATTATATATGTTTAAATTATTATTTGTGTTACTATAATTAAAGGGACTTATCTAGTTAAAAAAAGTTAGAAAGTCCTTTGACAGTCATAAATTTAGCTAGGGGTAAAATAACGACCAGCTTTCCATTGTAATATAAAAACGTTAAGATCATTGGATGGTTATATCCAGATCTCAATATAAATTATAAATATAACGCTGCAAAAAATTTTGATCACGTCATACCTAGTTGAAACAATAAAATAGATCCATTGGTTCAATCTCACATAAGTCTAATTTATAATATTTATAGAACTACAACAATAATATTATTTAACTTAGTAAATATATTTTTAATAAATAAATAATATTTAAATTCATATTCCACAGTATAATAAAAATACAATACAGAAATAGTTAGTCTATTTCTATATCTAGGCTACCTACCTAAATTATATCTAATAAACAAATTATTTAAAATAAGTAACTAATGTAACTATAAAAATAACTTTTGTCCCTTAGAAGTTATGGAAAAGAGAAAAACAAGGATCACTAGATCTGTATAAAAAGCATTCCACATTTCTGCGCTTAAAATTTTATTTGCGACTTTTTAGATTTTAGTTTATTATTTTTACTTTTTGCCATTTTTGTTAAAAAAGTAATATGAACATGATATGATATTTATATTTTTGAAATGGTCTTTTTACGACCTTTCAATTGGAACCCATATTGCTATGATAAGAGAAAAAAAATACACGATACAACCATTATTTTGAAAATTTATATAGCCTATGTCACTACCATAATTTTGACAAATTCAACGACACCTCACATGTCAAAACTTGTGCTTGGTGTGCGCGTCGAACTGCATACATACTACCTACATTCTACGTACTGTACATCCAACATATCACAAACTAAGCCAGTGACATCGGAACAATAAAGCAGCTGAAGTGAAATATTTTGATTGTTAGGGTCCAAGGAAATTGCCTACTAACATTGAAATAAAAATAACGATACATAGAAAATCCCAAACAACTTGTGCGTGGTGTGGTGCGGCAAAAAAGCAGTGTTTTCCCGTATTTCCCGGTAGATTGATGACATCAATCGGGTTACAGATTGCCGTTGGATGTAATTGGCGTAAGACCGTAATGATTTGAAGTGTTTAGTAGATACTGGACATCCGTCGATTGATTTGGATATAAAAGGGAAAATTAAAACAAAAACACGAGTGATGAATTCCATCCAAGGATGAATTAATAAGATGATAGTTTTGAAAAACAATTATGAATGTAATGATATGAGTGTGTGCCTATGCAACTTTTATAAATAGGTACAATTAAGATGAACTAATAATAGTAACACATTACACACTATAATATATCATTTAATTAATAGTAACACATTACACACTATAATATATCATTTAATTAATAGTTTGTAATAGGTACCTATCATCAATTTAAAATATGAACAAGATGGTGACGACTGCAAAAATCTCACCGCTATCTCCCATTGTTCGCTTTCAGTGTCTTTGCGTATAAAAGCAATGAAAACTTTATTGTAGTCATTTGATTTAGCTACACAATAATATTTTCTAATTTTATACACAATTCCGACACTTATACATTATAAAACCGATCTAAATCGTAATTTTTCGATTCTATCGGTTTTTATTTCATGAAGTTGGCATTACAAGTTTTTGTATGTGTGCACCTTCTGTTTATAAAACTTTTGTATAGCATAATGTAATTAAAGTGTGTCTGTGTGAAGGTTTGTTGATGTGATTGTGAAATGTGAATTGTGAAAAAAACACGCGTTGGGACCAGCCAGCTGTTTTTGTTCTCTAGTGTTTGAAAATTCGTGTAATTCATTATGGATCAAAATTGAACAGTGTCATTAGTCCTCACGCGGTGTTATTTCGTGAACTGAAAGTGATTTCATTACGATTTCCGAAATTTAGGTGGTGTTGATAAAATAATCGATTTGAGGTTTTTGTCAAACAACAACTATCTATAGGTACATACGTTGTTAGTAATTTATTACGTCGTATTTTAGTCTTCTTGCAATGTATGTGCTTTAACCGAGCCACGGACTTGTGTGATATGATATGTGATATCTGAAGATTTCTCGTCAGACATTGTTGGGTAAGTTGATTCTCAAACAAAGAAATATTTTGCTTTTCAATATTGATGTTTACGAAGGCCATAACACATTTGTGGCAGGCCTTGGAATTAATTTATTCTTATTCACCTAATACCTACCTGCTTGTTAGTGGGTACGTAATAATATTGAGTTTTTTTTTTACTATTTTTAATACTTATTAAAAATTGACTACAACTTAAGTATTTATTTACAGGGATAATGTTTGAAAAAAAAATTAATAACTCCATAATTACATGATAGAACATAAATTATTATCTTATACAACCTTTACAATCAAGTTGTAAATGTGCACATTTCAAGATGATTGTAAAGGCTCATGTTATATCACCTATGGTAGAACAGGAAACCCATCTGCCCAGTAGTTCCACCTATTCACCTACAGAACAAAGTCCTGAGTTGGGTTTTAAAATATTTTATTAAGACATTTTATTCAGTCCCAAACTCCCAAATTTGAAGAAATCCTTTGTCATATAAATCACTTTTCTCCTGGGGCTGACTTTATACTGATCTATTTTTATCATGAACCTTTTATAGAGATCACACCATCACACACACCAGACACACCATCCTTAAATATATGTTAAGCCTTCAGTCCTGGTCACAATCATCAACATCTGATAGTGATTGTTAATTTATGAATTATTATAGTATGGTCCTTATCTCTAAGCAGTGTGCCTTTCGGCATAGGCTTCCTCCAGCGACTTCCACTGCTCTCGGTCATTTGCGACCCTTCTCCAGTTAGGTCCAGCTGTTGGCTTCAAGTCGTCCTCCCATCTGAGGAACTCGCTAGAGTACTAGTCTGTCACCTGTTTGCTTCACTTCCCTATTGTGTTTCTAAACTTATGACCTGTCTATTGCTATTTCTGCTGATCAACACGAGTTAGAATGTCGCTGATCCCCGTTTTGTTTCGAATTTCTTACCCTATCCTTTTTCCTATGACCGGCCATGCTCCATGGCCCTCTGGCACCTGGCGAGTTTAGCACTTTGAGCCAAAGTGAGGGCCCAAGTTAAACAGTCATACGTTAGGCATAGCAAGATGCATATGTTAAAGGCCTCCCTCTTATTTGCTATACTCAGTTCCCTGGATTTCAAATTCTCCTTCTGGGACTAATACCATTTTCAGCCAATGGCTGAAGATGGTACCATTATCCTAAACTTGGCAACCTGCATTGAAACAACAAAGTGGGTTCAATGATGAACAAAAAACTGTTCCTTGTAATATGTCTCTAAAATAGGTTGGTGATTACAGCCGCAAAGTTGTGTCCTGTATTCTATTATTGTTTTTACAAGCTGGGGTCTTTAGTTTGGTCTCTGAGCCCCCACTTAAAGGACCCCATACCTGCACTGATTTCCATGGAGTGCAAAGATACTTATCTCTTAATCTTGATTACATGCAAGTGTCACCAATTATAAAACCAATTTTTTGTAACCAATTATAAAAAAGGCCCAGACAAAACAAAGGAATGTGCATTTGAACTGTCAACTAATTTGTTATTAATTTTTATATTATTGTGTGCAACTTATTGCAGCAACCAGTTGTTTCCACTTTAATACATAGAAACCAGTATTATCTCTGCAACACATTGTCTGCTGTTGTTGTCTGTGTTTAGCTATAAACTTGCACTTATTTAAACTTAACTCGGGATAAATAGAAGTGACTAACTAACAGTTTCAAATGCCCCTGATTAAAAAAGCCCATAACTCAGCCAAGTTTTTATTGTGTTTCAATTCAAATTATAATTTTTAGGATGCAGAATGAATGCATGCGAATAATATTTAACATATCTGCTAGTGGTAAAACAATCCTTTGTTTTTAATGCTGTTATGCTGCCTGTTGATAAGGGATGATGCTACGTACGGTTATGCGCTTGCCTAGAAGCTATGCCTATTCACTCTTGACTTAAAATACCCATGTTGTAGGTGGTAGGGAAAACGGAAGCCGGAAGGGATTCCAAATTTTAGCAGTGCGTATGAAGAAACCAAACCGCTAAGTAAGCATTCACACTAGTATTATAAAGGATAAAGTTTTTATGTCAATGTATACTTTTTTTTATTCATTACAAGTTAATCTTTGATGGCAGTCACACCTGATCGTAAGTGGTGATGCAAAAGATGCAAGCGGGCTCACTTGATAGGAGTAAGATGAAATCCACACTCCATTCTGTTCCAACACAACACCAATACCAGCACGATTAACCGCTTTGTGGTACTGTTATTAGGATGGTAACTATCCATGAGCGAAGCTGTTTGGCCAGACCTATCATATTTAGAAAATCTTCGACCCATACCACTGCGCCATGGAGGCTGCTGTGTATGATTTTGTTACTTCTTTTTCGTAACTACTAAACTGATTTGAATAAATTTGTAATAGAGGTAGATTATACCCTGGATAATTACATAGGTTACTTATAATCCTAGATTCTGCAGTAATGTGAAAGATCTAAATCCACACAAACAGTCTTGGTCATCAACTAATAATAAATAAAACTATGTGAAGATTTAAATGAAATTTTGCACAGAGATAGATTATCATCTGGAACAGTATATTTCTACTAGCTATCCCTATTCCTATGGGAACAGAATTTACCCAGCAGCAATGCTAGCTTTGAATAATTCCCGAATTAAAGTTTATTTACATTTAAAAATAGATTTATTAAGAAACAAACCTAAAAGTGTAAGTTGATACAATTAAGACTAATAACTATAAACAATATATAATAGACTTACAAATTTTAATAAACTAATCTATATACATTCTTTTATAATATAAATAAAACATTGACAAGAACTTAGGCATCATAATATTCCTCCTTCCTATAGAGTGGCAAAGTGCTCAGTTGAAGTTGGCAGCTTCCAGTTAGGTAATTTACATGATTAATGTTTACCCTTGCTTTCACATTTGTTTCCTTTATCGCCGTCATCATCATTATTATCATCACCATCATTATCATCGCCATCATCATAATTATTATCGACATTAATATCATCAACATCATCATCAGTGAGATCAGCGTTATTATTATCGTGATTAACGCCGCCACCGTCAAAATCGTCGTTATCATCCTGTGATAAAGGCTCACGACTATGCTGCTTCAATGAAGGTTGAGTGTTTCTCAACGATGATAAACTTGTTGATTTTAAGACAAATAACAATATTTTAATTATGTTATTAACAAATGTTTTTGGAAGCGGTGTGTTTTTGTTGCACGGCGCTGGGTGCGGGTACGTATAACGGCGTATCGGGGCGCCTGTATCGATCGGGCCGCGGCTGGGCCCTGCCCGACACTCTCCTTACCTTTCTACGCGCATTCATTACTGCGCACCAGTGTTTTTCAAATTTGTTTCATTACTGCCTAATATTTAACTTAAAATTCCACACATTAAAATTACACACGCCGTAACTTATTTTTGTTAAATAAGTTAGTATTTGTTTTTTAATACTCGCATCTTCGTTTCTAATACTGTTAAAACTGTTTCTTCAGCTAATATTTTTTTTCAGCTTTGTAAAAGGACTGAAAAAGGGGATGGCTCACAACCTAACCTGTTGCATTTGTATAATAATCATTTTGGTTTCTCTGTCTTTTCTAAAATTTCTCTATGTCTCTAGCTTCTCTATGTCTTTTCTAAAATCGTACATTGCGACGAATATTTTAGCTAACGCTATTTCAATTTGCTAATATTTGCAACTTGAATAATAAACTACGTTAAAATTAAGCTTCTTTGCCCTGAAGTTGCAAAACGCCGAACTTATCTATCTGTTTGTCTTAGTATTTTTGTATACTGTCCATACATCATTGAGCCCTGAGCGCTCTAATTTTGATGAAATTATAACTAAGAAAATAAAAGAGAGATAGAGGCTCGGTTGGACTTTTGAAATAACGATTGTCTGTTAAGCTAGATGAATAATAAGTGACGATGATAATCTCCTTGATGAATATTCTTCTTGAAAGGCAGTTAAATCGACTCGAATGCCGTGACTGCAAACGACGTGACGCTTTTGTTGTGCCATCTACGAATATTAATATAAACTACAATGAATTCAACTTATTTTATTGTTATTTTTTTAATTTATAAATTTTAATATTAACATACAGGGTGTTCCTAATCGGCCAACTACTTTTAAATAGAGTGCGCCATTGGTTAATCTTAACACGGCAATAAAAAGCACTGTAAGTACACAGCTAAAAGGTTTCCACCCCCAGGGGGTTGCTATTCACACTTTGAAGAACACTGCAATGCACTCGCGTACAATGTTTCAGCGCTTATCTCATCCCGCTACCCTGGTATAAATAGGCGCTTACCTACTCCAATTAGTAGCCGAGCTGTGACGGGAGATACATTTTTGTTTGCATTCATAAATACCATGCTTATTATGAAAACTACTCGCGAGACTAGATTGTAATTAATTTGCATACGTACGTTTGCTCGTTGTAAATAAAGCCCGAGAAAAATCTTACTAGGTACAATGAATCCAAAATAGAACCATGTTTCGTTCTAAACAAATAAACGAAAACTTTGATTGAAATGGGTTTAAATTAAAGTAGACGTCTGCAGAATTCGGTGACAGCATAATAAGCAACAAAATTTTGCCATTAATGATTGCCCAAATTTTTATGGGTCTTACGTACTGTAAGACCCATAAAAATCTGTGTGACAACACTCCAACACAAGTTGTTCAGAATTTCATACTAGGATAATCATCATATAGAGTGAGCTATTAGGTAGGTTTCCCTGTCTATATCCAAATTCCAACACCTGAATAGCACCTTTGGTACTAACTAACTTTGGCCCCAGTAAGTATTTTTGGCTTTGAAATGACCTCCAATGTTAAACATTTCGTTAAGTTACATGATTATAATGTAGACTTTGCTGGGTTCGATATCGGACGAGCCCCTAAATCAATTTCTCTTATCTTCGCCCATCAGTACCTTTAAGCAGTACTGGGTAAAATTTAACTGTAAACGTCACCCGGCTACCTCTCGAGTTCTGACTCTACACCGACTAACATGTTTCCTTAAAAGCGCATAGTGCGTAACATTAAATAGCCGGGTCCACACCGGACGATCCATCGATCCCGCGATCCGCGATCCAGGATCGCGGAGCGTGGATCGTGGATCGTGTTATGCCGATCCACTCTTGGAAACTTGCGATCCCAAATATGCGCTCCAAGCGATCCTAAGGCGATCCGTGATTCAGCCAGTCTAACTCTTGTACGATATGGAGTCACACGTACAACGGCGGCGTCTTGCCGTTGCAGCAGTAACTTTTATTTTGCTTAAATGCTTGCGCAAAAAATCACAAAAAAGAAAACGACGGTTTTGGGTGAAACAAATTTACAAAAATCGCTTGGAATCTGGGACTCAGCTGTACGCAGAGTTAGTGTCAGATAAAGTTGAACACAATTTTGCAAGAATGAATGCTAATCAATTTGAGATATTGTGTTCATTATTAAATAACAAGCTAAGAAAGAATGATACAAATTATAGAGATGCCATTACTGTGAAGGAAAGATTATTACTAACATTGAGATTTTTAGCAACTGGAGATTCGTACGTCAGTTTGCAGTATCTGTTCCGCATTTCCAAACAGTCTATATCGATAATTATTCCTGAAGTTTGTGAAGCCATCATTGACCTGTTAAATGATTATGTAAAGGTAAGTAAAACCATACTTTATTACTCAATAAAAAAGTAGTGTATTACAATCATAATTTAAAGAAGTAACATGTTTACAATTATTAATTATTTTTTGAAAACATGATATAGGTAGGTACTTATTTAATTCGGTGGTGACTGTGGAAGTGAATAATCCTGAGGTTTCAGAAACTGGGACTGCGATGAATTGGAGGCTAGATGAGCAGACGGTGATGTCTGTGGAATTGGAGCTGGATAATTTTGAGGTTGTAGAGACTGGGACTGTGATGAAGTGGATGCTATTGGTGTGCCAGGGTATGAATTAGTGTAATATCCATAATTGCTATCCCCATATCTTCCTGTGTCAGCTTGAAAAATAACTTGGCATATAGCATTTTTGACATTAACTAATGTTACTGCATCATATTTCCGCAATTCAGTAGATATATACTGCCCGAAAGCAATGTAAGAATCAGTTTCCGGTTGTGGTGGCTGAGCACATTGTTGCAGAAGTTGGAAAGCCTCTGAAAGAGTTTCATCTGATATGTCATCTGCATTATTAGAAGTAGTTTTCTTTCTTTTTTTTGTTCTTTTGTTTGTTCTTTGGACACTGGATTGTGCATTCTGATCATTCTGCTCTCTACTCTGATCTGTGTGGTGGTTGGCTCTCTCCGGTTGTGTGTCACTAGTAATGTTACTGTTCTCGTTTTCGCTCACTGTAGTATTAACTTCAAGTTCCCCATCAGTCGTATCAGATTCTACCTGTAACAACAATTATTATTACTATTTACTGCTTATTCTTATTTTCAGCTTTATTTTATAATTAAGATCTCCTTTATTTTCAGGTGCCGTCAACTAAAGAAGAATGGCGTACAGTTTCTCAGCAATTCGAGAATAAGTGGAATTTCCCACACGTGATAGGAGCGATGGACGGCAAACACGTCGCTATACAATCGCCTTTTAATAGTGGCAACGACTTTGATAATTACAAATTATTTCCTAGTATTGTTCTTTTTGCATTAGTAGATGCAAATTATAGGTTCCTGTATGTGAATGTTGGGACTAAAGGCAGAATATCAGATGGAGGCGTGTTCAAAAGCACAAATTTATATAAAAAACTTGAAAAAAAAGAGCTAAATATTCCTCCACCGGAGATATTGCAAGTTCCCTATAAAATTGAGGTACCCTATAATATACTAGGTGATAAAGCTTTTCAGCTTAATGATTATACTATGAAACCATACGATGGTACACGGGAAAGGGGTTCTTGTGAAAGAATTTTCAACTACCGACTGTCAAGAGCACGTAGAGTAGTTGAAAACGCGTTTGGAGTACTTAGTTCTGTCTACAGAGTCCTGCGTAAACCTATGCTTTTGGAACCAGAAACTGCGACTAAAGTCGTGCTGGCAACGGTTCATCTATATAACTACTTACGCAGTAATCCTAACTTTATATCGCCAGGAACGTTTGATACAGTACAGGAGAATGGAGATGTAATACCTGGAAGCTGGCGAAATGAACCGCCATCACAATCGCTACAACCGATGGCCGTCGTACCAAGAAGAGCAACAGAAAATGCCACTACAATACGGTCCCACTTAGCAAGACACTTTGTTACAAACCATACAATAGTTTGGCAAAATGAATATCAGTAAACTAATAGCTCACATGTTCCAATGTATCGCGTGTGGTTCCGGGTTCATTTTTATCCGCCATAAAGTCGAAGTCATCATACGCAAACCACTTTGATTTATATGTATCTTGAGCACCTGAAATAAACAAGTTACTCATTAAAATAACCACGTGTATTTCTAACAGCTTAAATGTAAAAAGCGAAATCACGTGAAATCCACAGTAAATATTATGATGTAATTACTTATAATAAAATATATAATTTTAATACCTACAGATAAAAAGTAGCTTTGTTTTCTTACCGGATCCAGTTATACGGCTTTGCTTCTCTCTGTGTTTCTCCCTTCTGTAGCCTCCCGCCAGAGATCGCATTTTTTTCTTTAGGTTCTCGATCGACTTATTCCCCATTTCACGAGAAATCTGACACCAAGCATCATCTCTAACACCTCTATTGGTGTAATTAGAATCTTTGGGATCCCATAAACATTTAAATTCTTTATAAAGCGATATCAAACGGCGACTTTCTGAGATGTCCATGGCGAGGTGGATCGCGCGAACCAACACAACCGTCCACACCGCGCGCATCACGCAACTGAGGCACCTTTGAGGCTGGCACAAAAACCGACCGCACACGGATCGCGCGAGGTAGGGAGCGCGCGCTCCAATACGTGCGCATGGATCGCGCGCGGCACGTCCACACCGCCTGCATCTTTGGATCGCGCTGCTGCCGCGCGCGATCGGAGCGCGATGGATCGTCCGGTGTGGACCCGGCTATTGACATTTAATTGATCATTCAAGCATCAGGCGTGACTGAAATTTATGCGAAAGTGGCATCCGGCTGCCGCTTCAATTCTTGTCAATTTAATAAAAAAATCCACCTTGTAATCTGTCCGAATACTCGTTGCAATACTTACTAATAAAATATAAACATAAAAAATTTAAAAAACCCCCGATCCAAATTAGAAACATGAAAAGAACCTGTCAAGACAAATTCAACGAGCCCAAACTTGATGGGTTTACTAAAAAGGTAGACCAGGGTTACGTCCCTACCTTCGAGCCTTATCATCAAACCAGCTCAGTGGTTCCAGAAGACATTAGTGTTTCACATGTCAGATCACACACATGCTTTCAAGCAAACTGAGCGTGTAACATTTCAATCACACCTAACAAACGACCAGATGACCTTGAAGACCTGAACCGATTTCTACCAAACATAGCTAAGAACACTCTCGACTGATATACCTTTAAAATCGGATCATCCGTTTGGGAGTTACGACGCCACAGACAGACACATACACATTTACACAGACACGTCAAACTTATAACACCCCGATCGTTTTTGCGTCGGGGGTTAAAAAAAGTTAATATCCATAACTTAATGACATAATTTTAGTAGTTTTAAAAAATAGTCAAGTCACGTAATATATTTACTTCAGGATTTCAAAATGACTGCATACATTAGTCAAGTAAACGGTAAGATTGCTTAGTGTTTAGTAGTCTCTTATGTAACTCGACACTGCACAGAAATAGACACCACCACCTGTCTCCCACCAACATCGGAAAATAGTGTCCGCAATCCTATATAGATGTAAATATAACGCTTCGCCCGCTGCAGATGGTATTTATCTTATCTCGTGAGCGATACGAATCATGTCGAAAATGGTGTGTGAAATCATCCGGGCAAACAAATCTTTACGAAATACCACTGACCTATTGAATTATCACTATATCTGTAAAACTGAACACTCGATTCACTTGATATTTACCATAGTTACTACGTGAGCCTAGCTCACTAGACTCACTAAGAACGGATTTCTCGATTTTTTACTTCCGGGGGCACGGTATGTACGCGGCTGATACCGCTAGGTACAGCTAGTGCGTAATAAGTAGGTATTGTAGAATCACAATATTGATGATCTTTCGGAGGATTTAGGGTTAAGGTTAAGGGTAAGGTTAAGGGATAAGAGTTTTAAATTGGATACCTCATTCGAATTAAACGAATGTGTAATTATAAAAAAAAGAAAAAGATATGGAACGGTTTAAATTTGCAAATATTCGAAAATTATAGAGAGTTCACAACGAGTCCTCTAACAGTGAAGATGGCAGAAGGAACGTAGGAAGATATACCCTACCTTAGTTAGTGTGGGCTTATGGTACGGTGAATCGGACTTACTCTCCCAGTGTTGTTGGGATGGGAGGGCTATGCTACCCAGGCAGTCGATTCTTCTCTTGACTAATAAAAGTCTGTTCTCCTGATGTGGTGGTCTTCCAATCTCCGGGGCCGTAACAATATATTTAACTAGCGGAAGCCCACAAATGCCTGATAGATCCTAGTAGTTTGTCGATGTGAGGCCATGGGTCCAGCAATCAAATATTGAGATTCTTTTCTTCCAAATAAATCTCAGAAGTTGAAAAGTGGACTGTGTTATATTCCTGTGTATCGGAGAGTACAGGTTCTGGTCACTATCATTAATATTTGATAGCAGTAATTATAGAATCAAACTTTATCACCCTGTCCGTCTAACTGCACCAGAGCAGCGTCAAATACTCTCCTGTATTGAGGGGCCATTTATATAAGTTGAACATGATGATCTTAGAACCGTTAGAAAATTTGTATATCTGTATGCAACTTCAGTGCGATGATTCTCTACTTCTGGTCGTTGATTGAGTTGTGGGAACTGCCGACCAATGTTTTTTGGGGTTGCGGCTTCCGCTACTAGAGATAAATTAATTTAAAAGGACAATGGGTAAAAGTTTACTCACGCTATAGCAAATTGAGACCATTTGAAAGGTCATTGAAAAATATGTATAACTCGAGGAAGCGCGCAGTATCATCCGAATAGTTCTTGTACGCGACGCAACGATAAATATTGTAATTTATATTTCCTTTAAAATAATAAAGGGCGAAAAAGGAACGTAGTTGGTGACAGCTTTGGCAGATGTCAAACTGAATTGACACTAATTCGAAAGAAACTACTCCGAAGCCAACCGCCGAAGCGTCAGCAGCTACTTTCCCGAAATAAGCCGTTTGTTACCTGGAAACCTGTGGTTTTACTGGCACAAGACCCCAACAGTTCTAGTTCCCGTGGGAATTTTGGGATAAAGAGTGGCCTGGGTGTTAATCCAAGGTGTCAGCTAAATCCATACCAAATTTACACACATATACTCACAAACTTTCGCTTTTTTAATAGCAGTGTGATTAAAATTTAAAAAAAAACTTAGTAGTTAATTGGAGAAAAAGTTATTCGTTGAAAATCTCCCATTATTTATGCAAGTGATTCAAATAAGGGTCTAATATTTCTTTATAAACCCAATTACTGTAGAATAAGTCCATTGACGCGAGACAGAGATCCAAGCAATATTGCTCATTGTCCTTTGGTGTGGAGTATTCCCAATATCGCTCTGCAGCGTAGTGCAACAGCAATGGGGAAGCAGTACGCATGCACGCACTCAGCGAACATGTTTATGTTTGTTTAACACGTTACATTTCGTAGCTGATGTCTGGCTTTATCTGTTATTTGTGGTCTGCTTATAATACCGTTACGGAAATGGGAGCACCGAGCTAAAATCCGGTGACGTTGTGAGTACGTGGAGGCGTGTTCTGTGCTCGTCACGCTTGGTATTCTCTTATTTTAAGTCTTTCGGTTGTTGTTAGTAACTCCGTGTCCTATATTTGTTTATATTAATGAAACAGCGGTGGATTTGTTCATCATCGGTCTATTTGAATGGTTCACTAAGGGCCAGTAGCGCGTTTTTAGCTCTCTCAAAGAGGTAGTGACGAATAGGGAGGATGACTTATATCAAAATTCTTATGTCCAATGTTCTTTTTTAAACTAACAAATAAAATTATAAAAAGCAAAATTTTTAATAAAAAATATAACCGACTCAAAACGCAGTAAAAAGTAAAAAATTAAATGTATGACTCCTAGATACGCTTAAGTAAATTAAAGCAACTGAATGACACAGTTATTTTTTACTTTTTAGTGCGTTTTGAGTCGTTTCTATTTTTTGTTAAAAAATTTTATTTCTTACTTTTTAGTGATTTATCGCCACGTAACGTACTCGAACTATACTGCCATAGTATATTATACGGCACTAGTAGCCAAAAAGCTACCGATACCGAGACAAAAACCGAAATCGCTGTAAACGTGCCTCCAAAATTTGAAGAGTTCCTTCAATTTCCCTAGGATATCATCATCAGATCCTAACATAATGACAATGGGACCACCTTAGATGTATGCCCTTTCTAATAAAAAAAGAATTATCAAAATCGGACAACTCTGTAAATAGTTATGCGTGGTCATACATAAAAAAAATATATACGTGTCGAATTGAGAACCTCCACCGTTTTTTTTCATCAGTTAATAAAAAAATATTTAATCAACCTAATAGGTTATTTTTAAAAATATTTAATCAACCTAATTTAAAAAAAAATATTATTATAAAAACAAAAAACCCGACTGCTTAGAAGTTATGAACTGAAAAAAGAAAAACAAGGATCACTATATCTGTATAAAATTCTAAATACTTTATGGTGCTGCAGGCGGGGACAAATTTTGGTAGATCTTTCTTTCCCCGCAGGTTAAAGTATTTTGTCCCTGTTTTTATCTAATAATAATTTTATTTGAGACTTTTTAGTTTTAGTTCACGGTACACTTAGTACACATTTTGCCATTTTTTGTTAAAAAAGTAATATTACGCACTTTCAATCGGTACCCATATTGCTAAGATAAAAGAAAAAATACACACATCCTCCCCTTTTTCCCCCATTTACAGCCGCCATTTTGAAAATTTATATAGCCTATGTCACTACCACGATTTTGACAAATTCAACGACACTTCACATGTCAAAATCCAGTCGGGTAATAAAATAATTTGATAATATAGTTTGGACTTTGCTTAATGGCTGCAATGTATCACACATTTGTCTTTTGTTTAATAATCTAAAGTTATTTGTGTATAAATATATTCATTTGATACTTGATGCTAGGTAAGATATTATCGTTATACCAAATTTTTTTTTGTCAAACAAATATCAACCTACCACCAGGATTAGGTTTATGATTTAGATTCATTTATGCTGAAGCTATGAGTAATATAACTCTTCAACCTTGTAAGCGCGTAAAAGGTTTCGGCTAAGCAATTTCCATTGTTACTTGTCTACCTGCGCTATACTGAAAAAGAGCACCTTAATTTTATTAAAATAAATTTTATAACAAAAAATAGAACCGACTCAAAACGCACTAAAAAGTAAAAAATAACTGTGTCATTTAGTTGCTTTAATTTACGTAAGTATATCTATATATAAGTCGGTGCCAGCCAAGTTTAAGGAACCTTTATTTTACTTCTAGTTAACGTCCTTAAAGTAGAAACCTTGGTTGGCACCGACTCCTAGATATACTTAAGTAATTTAAAGCAACTAAATGACACATTATTTTTTACTTTTTAGTGCGCTTTGAGTCGGTTCTATTTTTATTTAAAAAATTTTATTTCTTACTTTTTAGTAATTTGTCGTCAAGTAACGTACTCGTACTATACTCTCATAGTATATTATACGACACTAGTAGCCAAAAAGCTACCGATACTGAGACAAAAACCGAAATCGCTATAAGCGTGCCTCCAAAACCTCCTCCGTTTTTTTTCGTCGGTTAAAAATCCATCAAAAATGTATTTTAATAAAATTGACAAGTGCTATTGCAAATCTCTGTTTCCAAAGCTGGAGAATACTGTTCTATATTGGAGTAATTTGACGAAGTTAAATAAATAAATAGAAGACGTAAACTGTCAGAAGGTGATTTTGCATGACATTTTCTGTCAACATCAGCTTTCACTCTTAGAGAAAGAGACATAATAAATAGTGTCGACCAACAGCGATGAGCCTGAAAATATCGTTCTCTTTAATTGCTATGGACGAATAGGCATTTAAATAAAGAATAACATTGTCGACCAATAACACCGTAATCGATAATGTTTTATTTTCTCTTCACAAGACATACTTATGTCGATTGACGTACCTACCGATCCTAAGTCAAAGTCTAAAATAATTACGAAATTGTTAATGTAGGATTAATTGTAAAATAAAAGACTCATTGGCAATGATGCGTTAACTAGTACTAAACTCAAATGTTTGGAGCTTCGCCAAAAGGTTGCCTGTCTGTCGGTTTTTTACTAGACACGTTTCGGAGAAAATGTGCACAGGAAATGTTTAATCTCGTTGCCCCATGGCTGTTTTATCAGAGGACTGCCAGACATCGCAGAGATCTACACCGTTACGTAGTCGAATCGCGTAGTGATACGTCTTTGTCGATACGGTGGTTCGTTGCCACTAGTTCCATCAAAAGTTCCACGATGGAATTAGTGATAATTTTTGATATCACTAGTTCCATTTTGCAGGGAATACGAACACAATGGAACTAATGTTGATTTATTTTATGGTTCGTTGCCACTAGTACCATTAACAGTTCCATAATGGAACTAGTGCTGATTTTTTAAGTCACCACCGTTCCGCATTATTATCTTAAGCACTTTCGGCACTTGCGAAATTTTTAAGGGTGTAACAAAATAAGTTGAAACACTTAGGTTTTATTATAATTTTATTCAATAAAATCAACAAATATTTTTTTCTGACTTTAATTGGTCAATGCTGCATTAAAAAACTAGTACTAAACTTCAAATGAATGAAACGTACCAAAAGATTGAGTCTGTCGAATTTTTTACAATATAAGTTTGGATGAAAGGAAACTAAAACTAACCACGAGTAACTGGTAGTAAAACTGTGAACCGTTCAAACGTAACGCGGCACGGCAAGACATTCAATATTGATTTAAGTAGTCGATATCCCTTGGACGCGTACTGGTTCCTCATTCGTCATACGCATTGCTGAAATTCTAGCTTCTGTTTTACCTACCTACTACAATACCTTCAAGCTAAGAGGGGATAGGCATCTAGGCAAACGTGTATCACCTTAGGCTGCATCATAGCTTACCATTAGACGCGATTGCTATCTTAGCGCTAGCCTATAGCATTAAAAAAAATAACTACATAAACTTCAAGATTGAATGAAAAGTAACAAGATATTAAGCTAAAGATATTTTTACTGACACAGTTCTGTATAACGTTTGCATTGAAAGGAAACTAAAACTAACCACGAGTAACTGGTAGTAAAACTGTGAAACTTTAAAACGTAACGCGGCACGGCAAATGAGATTCAATATTGGCCTACTTACGTGAATTGCGTAACGACCGACCCTAGACTTGAACTGAATTTACTAGTCGATAAGCCTCGGATACAGATTCAGTTACTCAATTCGACGCGATCTAAATCACATGACGAAAACTGAAAAGTAGAATTCTCTGTACAGGTAAAAGAGGCATTTTGTTTTGAGGACTTTTATTAAGACTTGTCGAGGAATCCTTGCTAATATTATAAAGGCAAAAGTTTGTTTGTGTAGATGGATAGATGTTTGTTACCTTTTCACGCAACAACTACTGAATGGATTTTGGTGAAACTTTACAATAATATAGCTTATATATCAAAATTACATATAGGCTACATTTTGTCCCGAAATTCCCACGGGAACTAGAACTATGCGAGTAAGACCGCGAGTGTCCTCTAGTAAAGTTATAATAATGTTAAACTTAAAACTAGCTCTTTGGTAGTTAGTAGCAGATTATGGCGTATCTACTGCGTAACGAATCAATCATAGAGTCAATTTAAACAGACTAATATATTGTCTACGAACACATTGTAGATAATTCAAAGGAACTTTAAGTTGATAATGGGCTAAACGATCTTTTGATTAACATATCTATACTAATATGTATTATAAAGAGGTAAAGTTTTTAAGTTTGTAAATAAAGTTCTGTCGGGGCTAATCTTCGGAACTACTTATCCGATTAAAAAAAATCTTTCACCAGTAGAATGCTACGTTATCGGTGAGTGTCATAGGCTATATTTTATATTTGTATTGTGTATATTAACCGAGTTATCACAGTTTTTGTCGCGCAAGTCGAATCGTAAAAATCTGTTAAATCGGCTTTATGCGCGAACGCTGCCTTAACTATTGAGAATAATTGAAAGCAATGTATTGGGACTTTATGTATCTTAAAAAGTTCTACAAAAAAGTCCGCGACAGCATATATCTATTTTTTATATTTTAACAAATATATTTTCATTAAAATTAGAAGGGTATCGCGGGCGACTGCTAGTACAACATAAACACGCAAAGGAACGTTCACTCAACACGTGTACATGTAACCTGAAAAGCAACAAATGATCCAACGTTTTGTAGTGCTAATAACTACACAACGTTCACCGATAATCCGTAAAAAAGCGTTCTTCGCTCACGGAGCATGGCGTTATGCAATCCGCCAGCAGTCACGGAACCTTTTGGCTCCATGTCGATATTACGACACCGTTGCTTTCTCCAATCGCTGACAATTGAAAGCTACGGGCCCTGTAGCTTTTCGATTATTTATTTGCCATTCGCCATAGTTCAAGGCTATTATGCTAACCGTTATTATTTCGGTCGCGCCGTTTCGCTTAGCTAACTCGTTTCATCAACACATGTAGTTCTTCAGCTACGGCGTTACCGGAAACCCGTATTGCAGGTTTTACTGTTTACGTTTCGATGTATCAAACATGTTACTTTGTTGTTATCGGGCCTTGTGATAAATGTTATGTATTTAGAAATGCATTTACTTTTGTTTCAGTCACAGACAACGTCTTCGGAATCGTCCACTCAGACTACTGATTGATTTGAATGCGGTTTTTATGTATTATATCGCGGGGGAAAATTGGCAGGAGCCCGCTTGTATACCAATAGGTAAATAAGTGATAATTAGGCTTTATTTATGGTGGTTGCTTTGACCGTGGCTAGTTACCACCCTGACGACGTGAAGTTAAGCGTTCTGCTACGATGTCATGTAGAAACCGAATGGATCCGGTGTGGATTTCATTCTATACTTAACAAGTTAGGCTGCTTCCATCTTAGATTGCATCATCACTTAACGTCAGGTGAAATTGCAGTTTACGGCTAACTTGTAATAAGTAAAAAAAACGACCTCCGTGACGCAGTGGTATGCGCGGTGGATTTATAAGACGGAGGGGTTCGATTTCCGGCGGGGAAGATTGAGATTTTTCTTAATTTGTCTTGGTCTGGCTGGTGGGAGCCTTTCGCCGTGGCTAGTTACCACCCTACCGACAAAGACGTATCGCCAAGCGATTGTCGTGTAGAAACCGAAAGGGGTGTGGATTTTCGTCCCACTCCTAACAAGTTAGCCCGCCATCTATTCCATCTTAGACTGCGTCAACACTTAACATCAGGTGTGATAGCTGTCAAGTGACAACTTGTAGTCGATAAAAAAAACAAAAAGGCTAATTGTTCGATGGTTTATTATTTTAAATAAGATTTGTCTAAATTAACATTATTGTTATGCATGTTTATGATTTATTGTTCCAGGCAAACACAATTACGGAATTATCTAAGGATTACTAATAAATATATATATACATATTTAGTAAATATATTAAAGGACATTCGTATCGATAAATGTAAACAATTCAAAACGGCGGAACTATTGTTTCAGTCATTACTGCATGGCATTCTTTGTTTTGATAACGAGTCTTACCTACTCGTTAATTACAACTCTTTTAATTAATAACCTACCTATTACGCGTTTCTTGGATATTGTGTACTTTTGTATCACAGTATGGTAAACTGGTTTAAGTTCTAACAGTTATGAAATTAACTGCTTATCTTTATAACGAACTCTACTTTAGGTAGGTCCATTTAGGTCCTTACTTGCAATCCAGATGAAGATTATTTTCTTATACATAATGTACAAGAAATAACACGAAATTCAGAAAACACAATTATTACAATAGGTCAATAAGTGCCTCAAAAAAGCCTTTTTTTATTGACTACAAGTTGGCCCTTGACTGCTATCACACCTGACGTTAAGTGATGATGCAATCTAAGATGGAAACGGACTAACTTGTTAGGAGTAAGATGAAAATCCACACCCCTTTCGGTTTCTACACGACGTCGTACCGGAACACGAACCGCTTGCCGGTACGTCTTTGTCGGTAGGGTGGTAACTAGCTTCGGCGAAAAGCCTCTCACCAGCCAGAAAAGACAACATAAGAAAAATCTGCCCCGCGGGGAATCTAACCCGGGACCTCCGTCTTATAAATCCACCGCGCATGCCACTGCGCCACGGAGACCGTCAAAACTAACGCTAACTATATTATGCATACATACATACATAACATCATGCCTCATTCCAATGGGGGTAGGCATTGACTACATCCCACCTTTTGCCACGGTCCTTGCATACTTCCTTAGCTTCCTCTCTCGTTAATCCTTTCATACAAGTTTGTCGGTTTCGGGAACTCTTACTACTACATTATAAATTGAGAAAAAAATTAAAGTTTGACAAATCTGACTTAAAGATTTTACAGAAAATCATAAATGCTGTTTTAAGAAAAGTGTTTAGCACCCCTGAGTCACGTTGTTTGGTTTGTTTACATTTAGTTAAATGCGTAAAGAATTCGTCTACAGTACCTATTTTTCAAGCATTCCTTTGGCTTTCACAGTCCATTTCCTGTTTCTCTTAGAAGTTTAAAAACGAAGCCCTTTAAAACCAGCCCCATTTTTAGAACGTTTCAGTGTAGGTTCCTGCATCAGTTTCAAGATAAGTAAAGGTCACCCCAATCCCTTTCTTTACATCAGTGCTTTATGTGTTTATATTCTGTTCTTTGTTCTTATGAATGGATATTTTTACACGATATTTAGGTCACTGGTTGTTAATACGTGTCTTTATAATGATCGTACGAGTAGATATGTTTAACTATACTAAAGCCAACCTCGATGTAGAATGCTTATCAACAAACAAATTAATGAAAATTTTGAACAAAAAATAAAACCGACTCAAAACGCACTAAAAAGTAAGAAATAACTGCGTCATTTAGTTGCTTTAATTTACTTAAGCATATCTATGCAGTCGGTGCCAGCCAAGTTTAAAGAACATTTATTTAACGTAGTAAAGCAGTTTGTGGGTTCTGGGTAACGTCCTAAAAGTTAAAAAAAATATATACGTGTCGAATTGAGAACCTCCTTCGTTTTTTTTCGTCGGTTAAAAATGAGGGTAGAAATCACTTACTAATTTTACACCTAATTAACATGTTAATGACGAATTTATGACAATAAATTAGATTAGTAAGCTTAAAACTAATGAATATATTCAATATCTTTTAAATAAGATTTTATAAAAAGCAAAACATAATTTTAAATTTATTAGGCGTAAAATGTGTTGCATTTTGTACCTTTATTTTAAATTTGTTTGTTGATATGCTTTTTACATTGCTTTTGGGCTTTAGTATAGTGATTATTACGATACCGTGCCCAAGTTACTAAGAGTCCATTGTCTGTCTGTCCGTCTGTCATGAACCGTGATAGCTAAACAGTTAATTTTTTTACAAATCATGTAGTATTAACGTTCAGTGGGTTTTTCAAAATAAACTGCACTTATTACGACTTTCTATATATCATTTATTATATATCACTTATTAACTAGTACAAGAACATTATTATTAAGATAAACCGTATAGTTACTTTATGCTTACAACTCTTCAGTCAGCGAAAAACAAGGCCGAATATCTGCGAGCATGCTTTTTTATATCGAACTACCCGTTCTTTTAGGAACGAAATCATCATTCATGTCATTCACACGAAACATCTATCTCCTGCGAATGACATGAATGGCTTTCATCAATACACTGTCTCTTATTATTATATATCAAAATATTAGTAGGATTTATAATTGCTAACAGTCGGCCTTTCCTGACTTATACTCACGTCCCGGGAGTAATACCTACTACCAAAACTTTACAAAAATTTAATTTTTGAAGTAATTAAAACAGTTATCGTAACAAAAGTAACATTAATATTGATGTTTAACAAAATAAAAAAAAATAATAATTATGTAATACCTACTAGGTAATTAAACACTTTAGTTTTAGTGACATATCTAACAATATTAAGCACACATTCAATTTCTTATTTCTTATTTATAAATATAAAGCTCCTTAATATACTATAATTATCAGTTGAACAACCTCTTTACAACCATAGCACGTTCACACAGCAACTTATTATTAGTTGAGTGACCCCTCTAACTATGGTACAAACTAATTCATTTTAAAGTGACCCCTTTAACCATGGTACGTTCACAATAACTTCCTATTTAAGTGACCCCTTTAACCATGGTACGTTCACATACTAATCAAGTGATCTCTTTTACCATGGTACGTTCACAATAACTTCCTAATTAAGTGACCCCTTTAACCACGGTACGTTCACATACTCTAAATAATCTCTTTTACTATGGTACGTTCACTATAAATTACTAATTAAGTGACCCCTTTAATCATGATAATATGTTCACTACAACTTAATCTCATTATACATTTCAATTAAAACCTTACAATTCTCAAAATTAGATTACAGATCTGTTAGTTACTATTTTTCAATTCTTTTCAAATAACAATCATAATTATTTAGAAAACTATATAAAAATTCCTTATTATTAATTATAATGTAATCTCAAAATAATCTTAATACAATTGAAATAATAACCATAATTATTAGAAAGCAATACAGAAATTCTTTACCATTAATTCTTCATTTACAACCATATCATTATCATATCTTAAAACTATTAACAATTTACTAGTCTGATACATTGGAATAGTCACTAGATTCTTCATTATTTCTATCAAAAACTAACCATTTATACATTTTATCTACCGAAAAAGTACCTTTAAATTTTCTGCTACTCTTTTGAGACAAAGGGGTGTCTTCTACTATATACCTATCATTAGGAAGTACTTCTATTACTCGATAAGGACCACGAATTTTGGGGACTAGTTTTCTACTGCTACCAGTTGACGGTACATCCCTTTCGACTCTCACTAAATCGCCAACATTAAAATGAGTTTTAGTTCTTTTTTTGTCAAAGCGTTCCTTTTGTTTTGATTGATTTTTGGCTACGTAATCTGATATTTCATGTCGTATTATTTCTAGATTGCCAGTGTGCTTGTTATTGAAATTATCATTACTATTTTCGCTAACTATGTCTTCGTCGCTACTACTGTTATTGATAATATTTAAATTTATTAAAGAGTCGGAAGTCCCTACTGGATTTGTTCCAAAAAGTGCTTCAGCTGGTGTTTTCCCAATACCTTTGTTAATTGTATTATTCAAACCCCATTGTATCTCAGAAACGCATTCGTCCCACAACCTTTCAGACTTGCCATAATTACTAGCTGCATGAGCTGCTAAAACTGTTCTGTTATAACGTTCGACCTGACCATTTGCGCGAGGTGTGGCTATAGCATTTAATATGTGTTTTACTCCAAGCTTTTCTAGAAAATCTTTAAAACGTTTAGATGTGAATGAAGTTCCCCTATCTGAAATTAGCCGGTTTGGAACAGAAAAAATATGAAAATAGTTTTTTATGGCTCTGATTGAGTGAACAGACTTAGTGCTTTTGACTGGGTATAGCATAATAAATTTTGTGAATGCATCTATAACAATAAGTAAATAAGCATTTTTCTTTTTGCTGCGCACAAAAGGGCCTAAGTGATCTATGTGAATAGTATGAAAAGGGTGATTAATTTTTGCAATAGGATGTAATTCACCAGCCTTTTTACCAGACGGAACTTTATTATGTGCACACTCTAAACAAGAATCTATGTATTTTTTTACAAAGCGTCTCATTTTAGCAAACCAATACTGCTTTCTAATTTTATCATACGTTTTATCAAACCCGAAATGACCTATATTGTCATGATTTGCTTTAAGAATTTGCCACCGAACCCCTTTGGGTACCACCCAGCGGTCCCCTTCGTTGGTTTTTCTGTATAAAAGATCACGTTTAACTACAAAATTATCTTTTATTTCTACCAAATTTTTAGTTTGAGGGTCATTTAAAATATCTATAATACGCTGTAATTCTATGTCATTTTTCTGAACGGTAGCTATCCAATTAGTGTCTACATTTAGAATATCTAGGACTTCCTTGTTTATTATAGGATTACGACTAAGAGCGTCTACATGGCTCATTGTAATACCGGGTCTGTAAACTATATTAAAATCATACTCTTGCATAGCTCCCCACCACCTAGCAACTCTAGATAACATATCCTTTTTTTCGAACGTGGCACGAAGCGAATTACAGTCTGTAACAACGGTGAAAGATATGCCTAATAAATAAACCCTAAAGCGTTGCATTGAAACTACTACTGCTAAAGTTTCTAAATCATATGAAGTGTAACGACTCTCTTCTGGGGACGTTTGCCTGCTATAATAAGCGACGGCACTAAAGGGAGACTCTTTATTTGACCTTTGGAGTAAAATGCCTGCAATCCCATTCTTAGACGCGTCAGTGTGTAATTGTGTTTCATATGTCGGATTATAGAAAGTTAGTATCGGTCGTTGAACTAATTTTTGTTTTAACGTTTGGAATGCACTTTCTTCACTACTACCCCATTGCCATTTAACGTCCTTTTTCAATAACCTTGTTAATGGTTGGGCAATCATCGAAAACCCTCTAATAAATCGTCTAAAGAAGCTAGTGAGCCCAAGAAACTGCCTTAATTTATGTTGGTCGGTTGGTATAGGAAAACATTCTACGGCTTCGATTTTATTTTTACCTGGCCTTAAACCCTTTTCGCAAACTTCAAATCCTAAATAGTCTATCGATTTTTTAAAGAAGTTACATTTTGATAATTTTAACGTCAAGCCAGCTTTGCGAAATAGCTCTAAGGTACTAGTTAATCTTTGAAATCCCTCTTCCATTGTTTTAGATGGAATTATAATATCGTCCATATATGCGAACGCTTCCTTAAATCTCGCATTACCTAAAATATTATTGATTACCCTTTGAAAAGTAGATGGCGCATTGGCTAACCCAAATGGCATTCTATTAAATTCAAAATGGCCGTCCGGTGTGACGAAACCAGTTAAATATTTTGAGGTTTCTGACATAGGGATCTGATAGTACCCGGAAGCGAGGTCAAGTGTAGTATAATATTTGTTCCCAGATAAATTATCTAATTGGTCGTCGATTCGCGGTAGGGGGTAATGTTCTTTAACACTTTTTTTATTTAACTGTCTAAAGTCGACACATAAGCGATAATCCCCGGTTTTCTTTTTGACTAACAATACGGGGGACGCATACTCTGAATTTGAATCTCTTATTATTCCAGAATCTTTTAAATTATCAACAATATCACGAACTACTTCTCGCTCTGAGTAGGATAAACGATATGGGCGATAAACTACTGGTGTGGAATCCTTTAAGGTAATATTCATTTCTGTTCCTGTTACACATCCTAGTTCGGAAATGTTAAATGCAAAACAATCTCTAAATTTATTTAATAAATTTGTTAGTTCGTCAATTCTTGTAAATTCTCTACTAGTACTTATCATCTTATCAGTGATATATTCTTCCGATGTATAATTATTTTCGATTCTATTTATAAATAAAGACCTAATTTCGTTACAAGGCGAAACTCTAGCTAACAAAGAGTTTCGATCCAAATGAATGTACGCTTCACTAAAATTCTTTATAACTAGTTTTCCTAACCCATTTTTTAATTTTGAAACGCATTCTAATACTAGATACTTCTTTTGTGAATTAATGCTTGTTTCTACATATATCTCGCCGCTGTATTTTGGTTCAGAATAAACATTAACTTCTACAAGATGCATACTTGCTATTGTAATTAATTCCGAATTATATAATGAAATTCTACTTTTACGTTGTGTTATTTTATCTATTAATTTTAATTCATTTTTAGTTTTATACATTATAATGTGATCTTGCTCCGTAAATGTTTGACCTATTAATAATGGTTCACTCAAAAAATTGTCGGGCACAATAAGAACATCAGTTATAGCATCAACTGAGTCTATTTTTATGGGCAGAGAAATTTTACCTAAACAATTTACCAATGAATTGCCGAATCCTCTCAAGACTGGCAATTCATCAGTTGACCAAGCTTTATCTAAACTTCTAGCTATAGATTCTTTAATCATCGTACACTGACTTCCAAAATCAATGAAACACGAGAGACTACGACCTTCAACATCCGCCATTTTAAAATATTTCCTGTCACCCTTTTGATTCAACGATACACGTGAAACGGATTTATTATTAGTATTCATACCGACACGAGGACTATTTTCTATCTTAACTATACATTCACTAGTTTCGTGCCCGATTTTTTTACATCTTTCACATCTCTTAATAGGTAGTGGACACTTGAAAAACGCATGGCCCTCCACTTTACAATTATAACATCTTATAGTACTTGAGCCATGACCTGTCCTTTTTACCCGTTTATAATCGGATGTACTTGCTTGCATGCTTGTATTTATTTGTTCAGGACGTCTGCTTGTTTTTGCATTTCTTAGGTAAACTAATAACTTATCAGGTTCCCTAAACTGAGCCGCTTCGGCACTAGTACGAATGGATCTATCTTCAATACCAAAGAGGATGCAATCAATTGCATCTTTTCCCGTTATTCTACATCGATTTAACAAAACCATCTTGTCATAAAAATATTCTTCTAATGAATCATTAAAACGAGCCCTGCAAGCAAGCATTTCCGTTAACAATTGCCCGAAATTTTCTTCACTTGGAAATGCTAAACATAATTTATTTTCCCATTCTGACCACGAAAATTTTACACTTGACAATCCCTGATACCATCTTTGTGCTAATCCAACTAACTTCGGTAACGCATAATACACTATCTGCTTATCGGTCCAACTGTAGATAGCTGCGCATTCATTTACTTTTGAGATCCACATATGTATAGTTTGATTTCGCTTAGACGGATCAAATTCAGGAACTACATTCATCACAGGGAAACGTTCACAATTTTCACTCTTAAAACTTTGCACAATGTTAAGAAGCGTAGAGAATAGTTCATTATTTGAATTACCTCCGTTGTTGCTAAGGCGACTCGTGGACGGCCGCGGTGAGCGTACTCGTATATCAGGCGAGATGCTGCGAATCCTCCTGCGTCTACGTGTGTCCCGTGTCGTTGATCTATGATGCTGTATCGGGCTACTGCTGCGTGACCGTGAAGAATCCGAACTGATACAGCGTTTGCGAATCCTTCTCTTGTTCTCCATTGTTACTCACCGTATGATTTTATGTTCTCCTTGGGCGTAGTCCTTTTACCGGGATGATATTTCTTTTGTTTATCTCCCCGGCGATCCCACGTCTGAACTATTAACGTTCAGTGGGTTTTTCAAAATAAACTGCACTTATTACGACTTTCTATATATCATTTATTATATATCACTTATTAACTAGTACAAGAACATTATTATTAAGATAAACCGTATAGTTACTTTATGCTTACAACTCTTCAGTCAGCGAAAAACAAGGCCGAATATCTGCGAGCATGCTTTTTTATATCGAACTACCCGTTCTTTTAGGAACGAAATCATCATTCATGTCATTCACACGAAACATCTATCTCCTGCGAATGACATGAATGGCTTTCATCAATACACTGTCTCTTATTATTATATATCAAAATATTAGTAGGATTTATAATTGCTAACAGTAGGTATTTCTGTTGCAAATAGAAAAAAAGTTTAAGCGTCCTATACAGCGTTTTGTCGTTTTTTGCTCAATAAAAGCCTTCGTGCGCAAGTGCGACTCGCACTTGGCCGATTTTAATGATTTAGATACAAGTGTTTGGTTTGATACTTTAAGACTAGAGTGTATATTGTGCACAAATTGATTTCAATGAACACGGCGTGTGCTATTTTAGTCGCGCATAATATAATAGCGAGATGGTCGACAAAACTGGACTCTGTCGTCTACCACGACGAACCTGCTCTGTAAACTTTATTGATTTTATCTTGGTACCATGCTATACATCGCTGTATTTCTTCATATGTGGAAAAGGAAACACGATATAGCCGCAGCGCTGGAAGCAGTTTGTACCGTGCGACCTTGCTAGCGGTAAGACTAAAAGGAAACTGGTTTGTGGAGCACTTGCCAACCAACGGCACCGTTTTGTTTCTTATATAGCGTGTCCAGCTCTGAAACCTCGGCTTGCCTTTACGAGTATGTAAACAAACTTGGTTTCTCGGGTCCCTACTCTCTAGACAGATTATTGTTGACTGCGAACAATGACTTTTGCAACCATTATATACTACGCTCTATTTATATATGGACTTATAAATAATAATGTTATCTTTATGTACCTACGTGTATCTACATATATCTTTTAGGCATAACATTATCTTTGGAACCGCTTGGTTTTGTACCAAGTTATTTTATTTGTGCATACAAAAATTATTTAGGGTCTGAGTTCGCATTTGACATGTCGCAGCGACAACTGATAACGACATGTCGGTTATGAAAGTTATTCATAGAAATGTATACGACCCGTATCTATACTTAAGCCAAACTCGATTGAGAATTTGAGAATGCTTGTCAACAAACAAATTAAAAATGAAGGTAGAAATCACTAGTCATTTTACACCTAATTTTTTTAATTAATTTATTAATGATGAATTCATGACAATAAATTAAATTAGTCAGCCTTAAACTAATTAATATATTCAATATCTTTTAAATAAGAATTTATAAAAAAACAAACATAATTCTAAATTTATTAGGCATAAATTGTGTTGCATTTTCTACCTTCATTTTTAATTTGTTTGTTGACAAGCATTCTCAATCGAGTTTGGCTTTAGTATAGTGTCTCTGCACTAGGTACCTATGTCGCTTGCAGATGTCGTCATCGGTCGGCTACGAACTCGTATCTTTATTATCAAATCGTAATGCAACAGACATAAGGAAGAGGTTTGAATCTACTTGATGAATTTGCGTGTGTGAAATTTAGTCTTTGACGCCATGCATTGATGTGTTCTGGGTACGGTTCTCTTAACAGTATAACGTTAGCTTGACAGACCCATTCTATGGCAAACTCCTACACTTCGAATTATTTAGATATTGGGCATAAAGCCCTCGCAAGTTGCTAAGAGCAAAGGAGTATCTACAACTGCTAATCTTGTAATGCTTTCTAATATTGGTAATATTGCCAAGCAACGAAACTTATTATTTGGAAGCGAGACTTATGCCGTGGATTGCAAATACTCGTACATAGGTAGAGACATATATAGATTGTAGTATATCTACTCCTTTGCTATTAGCAACTTTTGAGGGTTCATGACCCTTTACTGCCAATCTATGTATGGTTTGGAGTACAGTTTTTATTCTTCTTCTTCGTCGTCACACTCTTGACAGAGCGGTCGTGGCCGTTACATCAGCAGTGGTGGCAAGCTCCACAACTAGTAGCCATTGCTCCTGTACTGCAGCGCTTCCATACTACAGCCAAACTCGATTGAGAATGCTTGTCAACAAACAAATTAAAAATGAAGGTAGAAATCACTAGTCATTTTACACCTAATTTTTTAAGTTAACTTGTTAATGAGGAATTCATGACTATAAATTAGATTAGTAGGCTTAAACTGATTAATATATTCAATATTTTTTCTATAAGATTTTATAAAAAACCCAAAACATAATTTTAAATTTCTTAGGCGTAATTTGCTTAAGTATTTGCATTGTATATATTAAACCAAATAAATGATCCGAAGTCAGATTTTTTACATTTAATTGCATAGTTATTACAATAAAAAATCAGGTCAATAAAACAAAGCTGATCGTGTATTACGTGTTCGTAACTTCATATTAGTAAGCAATTAATATTTAGTATCCGGTCAAATGTTGATAACTGTGTACGTAAAATATAGGTAATCGAGTTATATTGTTGCAGTGTAATTATTATCAAAAGTATGATTTAGAATGGACTTGATTCCAGGCCTTTAAATAAATTTTAAAAAAAAGTATAAATTATTTGTGAGGTGTGGTTTGTAGAACATACCTGTTCCAAATTACCCTGCTACCATTTTGTCTGACTGCATGATCACCTAACATTATGGGCAGCCCCAAAATTTTACGGCCGTGCCATGGGCGGCTTTAAGATTACTAGCACAGAAAAATTAACGCTAGACTGGCAGTTGTTGCATTTTTTCCGGGAGGCCCATATCAGCGTTACAGTGGGGGCAACATTTTCAATTTTTGCCCCACTTCAAAAAATTTCAATAACCTGGGCTGATTATGGGAGATCATAGTCAAATTGCTAACTTGTCAATTAATAAAATAAAAAAAAAATATATCTAATTTTTTTATGATTGAAATCAAATGGCGTTAATGTTTTACCAGATAGGTATTTCACCAATTAAGATTTTGGTTGTAGCTAGTTTGAATTATCGCCTTTGCGTTCGCAAGGCTTCAAGCGCGTCGCTGTTATATAAAATATTGAATTTCAAGTACATACGTATTGTATACAATTTTAAGCACGAGCACAGTATAATTGGCCGCATTAAAATTTATCTATGATTTTCCATCGCAATTCGCGGGGGGCCCAATCAAAGGGTCGTCGGGGTTGTTGAACCCGTAGGGATCCGGAGAGTCGCGGCCCGTGTGTTTCGGTGTCGGCGGGGGCGCGGGCGCTGCACCGCGGTCGATGACTCCCCCTTGCCTCGATGCACTGCTGTGCGATACAGATTGATTTTTAACCGATTTAACTCGTTAAAACTGTCTGTGAATGTCCTCGTATCCACTCGACGTTTATACGAAAGTACCTAAACGAGTTTGCGGAAAAGCCAAGTCAATAGTTCCACGGTTTATGATTGGGTGAAATCCGATAGGTCTAGAGTTCGATCCCTGTCTGTTGGACAATTGTACCCTCTGTTAGCACAAGTCTTTCGCTTTGTTGGCTGATAAAGGAAAATATCAGTAAATTTTAAAAAGATATTTTTCCGAGTCAGAACAAGACAAAAAAAAGTTTCTACACAGAAAAAATGCGTCTAAAAGGAAATTATAACGTTCAAAAACCATTACAAGCATATATATGACGGCGTAAAAGACACTAGGTGACACAAAGTTGAAATTCAAAAAGAGCACATACAAATCTATATAATCATCAATTTTCAAAACTCTCGGAAAACTTTCCAACTAAATCCTTTTTTGAGTCCCAAATGGTTGTGAATATAAAAAGTAAATAAACAAACTTGGTTTTACGGAGCTCTAGTCTCTATACTAAAGCCAAACTTGATTGAGAATGCTTGTCAACAAACAAATTAAAAATGAAGGTAGAAATCACTAGTCATTTTACACCTAATTTTTTTAATTAATTTATTAATGACGAAGTAATGACAATAAATTAGATTAGTAAGCTTAAAACTAATTAATATATTCAATATCTTTTAAATAAGATTTAATAAAAAAACAAAACATAAATTTAAATTTATAAGGCATAAAATGTGTTGCATTTTCTACCTTCATTTTCAATTTGTTTGTTGACAAGCAGTCTCAATCGAGTTTCGCTTTAGTATAGACATTATATTTTGTTGACTACGATAAAGATAGGACAAGACACAAAGCAACCCTTCGATTTTACATCGGTACTATTATGAAAGAAAGACCCTCTGCCGCGTCTCTGTCTGAACGCAATTATTTTTGTGCAAATTGGATGAAATACAAAGATGATTGTAGAAGATGTCGGAATAAATATAATTGAGAGCGTTATTTGTGTAAGGCTACGAGCCTTACTGTTATGGTATCTAAATTAGACAATTCGAATACCTAATATAGGCGTTGGTTTAAACTTTGCTAGGTTGAGTACGAATCCTAACTTTGCAAATCGGGGAATATTTCATCATATACGAACCTACCTGAAGGTAAAGTGCAAAGGATGCACCGGTACCAGTTACCTCGAGATTTCGCAACCTTTGACGTTCCAAAAAAACAGGGGCCCACTCCGCCGGGTTTTAGTGGGTCTCATTGGTTGCTTCTCAGCAAACGAGACCCACTTTCCCGGGCGGAGACTGCGCAGTTCTGTCTTGCGACCGGGATGAGTAAATGCATTTCCCATACTAAAGCCAAACTCGATTGAGAATGCTTGTCAACAAACTAATTTAAAATGAAGGTAGAAAATGCAACACATTTTATGCTTAATAAATTTAAAATTATGTTTTGATTTTTTATAAAATCTTATTTAAAAGATATTGAATGTATTAGTTTTAAGCTTACTAATCTAATTTATTGACATGAATTCGTCATTAACAAATTAACTAAAAAAAAATTAGGTGTAAAATGACTAGTGATTTCTACCTTCATTTTTAATTTGTTTGTTGACAAGCATTCTCAATCGTGTTTGGCTTTAGTATAGATAATGGATAATTTAAAAAAGAAATGTATCTATGAACCGTAAGAACATTATATTTGGTAGGTATCTACATAAATTTAAACACACATGATCGCATAAGACACCTCAAGTAAATTCTTAGTCACCTCAAGTATTTTATAAGTATTAACAAATTGACTTCATTATTTAAAATAAATTCTTAAACCATTAGTGCGTGAAGATGTTTTTCTGACACCTTGATTGAAAACATTAGAAACTAAATTGTTACTTGTTAATCAACCTATTAATAGCATTCTATTAGTGTTAAACTAAACACTGTTAAAGTTACACGGTTGTCGGCTGACGTTGTAACGGTGTAAAAAAAACAACCAACGCATATACACAGCACAGTTAGATTATAGTCTGCATTTTGAATTTTAACCAGCAAACTAACCGCAAGCATTAAACTTAAACTACTGCCAACCGTTACTAAGTATCTGTGGAATAATAAACTATTTCTCGAGACAAGGAATATATAATCACAGAATAGTGAAAGTATTATGTCTATTGTAATAATCTAAGATTTAAAAAAAATGTATTCTGAATTTTTACTTTTTATATGTGACCTAGGAGTGTATATATTTTAAATATGTCCGCAATTTCTTTATGATTTGAATGAAATTTTGGTTAAAATTTAAGAGAAAGTTATATTAAAATAAATAGTTTGTATGTGTTAATATATAGGACCTTGCTTAAAAATATTTGGGTAGGTACATTTTTAAAGGTTCACAAATTAACAATTATAAAAAAAAAATTTTCATTAAAAACAACACGATAAGTACAATTTATAAGAAAAATTGAGTGTCATAACGTAAATCGATATTAGTGGTATCTCTAAACTCTACAAGATATAGCCTTTCCAAAAAAAGAAATCGAGCATAAAGGGAGACGAAATCTAGACTTCTTAATATAGAAAATATGTTAAAAAAAGTGCCAGTTGCAACTGTAAAGTTACGACTTAGGGCGGTGTGCATAGACTTTACTTTAAACGTCGGTTAAATGAACGGCCGATAAACACGGAGCGTTTATTTACTGTTCATCACATGCATTTCAACCTCGGTTTGTTAACCGGGCGTTTGAACGAATGGTCAATGAACAATTTGTGAAAAATATTATTTAACCAAATGTAAATGTTTACTTTTGAATAGGACGGACGCATATATCAAAGAAATCTCAATTTGGCATCGTTACAAATTTTGTAGACACAATTGATTGAATTAATAAATTAATACAAAAAGATAAGAATATCACAGAAAATAAGCGGATAGACAGAACAATAAATGCTAGGAAATCACTATAAATCAAATATAGATTAGATAATCTAGAAATGTATCTGTCAAACTCTGTAACCGAGGGATAAGGGATAACCGGGGAATGCGAGCTCGGTTAAAATAAACGCCCGGTTTACGTCCTTAACCGGCGTGCGGGTTGTCGTGAACAGTAAATTTATAGTAACCGACGGTTAGCTTATGATAACCGAAATCTTGGTGCACACAGGCCTTAGCAGCAGCGGACGCTGCCGTGGTAATGGTAAACGGGTAAAAGGGTGTCTAGTTAAACAAGTAATATTTTTAGTGTACAGTCCTACGTGTCCTGTCCTATGATTTTTGTAATGATTCTATTGCTCTGGTTAATACCTGTTCATAGATAGAGGTCTGTGCTCAACCGCTCAGTCTCAGCGACAGGGTGTCCACTGAAGTCTCGAGGTAAGCGGGATTCGCACGTGTACACTGCAGTCAGGTTGTCGACCGCCGGCCTTGGGGTGCAGCCCCTCGCAGCTAAAATCACGGCTCGACCGAATTGCACCCTGCACCTCACTACACAACGTACTTTATCGCGTAACATAAATTAGTTATATTGTATTGGGATAAATCCCTGCTCAAATTAACTGTCTGTGAATCTCGTTTTCAGTTTTGCTCCAAAGAAACGAGTTCACCGATCGATTTTTTTTTATTTATTAATCGCGGACGAACGTGCAAGCAATCATTACCAACCCTATGAACTACGCCAACAACGAAAGAGTTAAAAATGCTTAACCCGCTGTTAGGTATTCGTTCATCTGTCCCTTAAATAACCCAAGTAATTGCTGGGTACGATTACGAACACCAAACGAAATTGATTCCAAGTTTATGAATGTTGAATAAACTGCAAGCTTTGCGGAAGTTCGCAAAAGTCTTTCAAATGTGTAGGTCAGTCAGAAAATACTCATATTCGTTTTACTCCATTATAATTTTTTTTTATCGACTACCAGTTGGCCCTTGACTGCTATCACACCTGATGTTAAGTGATGATGCAGTCTAATATGGAAGCTGTCTAACTTGTTAGGTGTGGGACAAAAATCTACACCCCTTTCGGTTTCTACACGACATCGTACCGGAACGCTAAATCGCTTGGCGATACGTCTTTGTCCGTAGGGTGGTAACTAGCCACGGCGAAAGCCTCCCACCGGCCAGACCAAGACAAATTAAGAAAAATCTCAATCTGCCCCGCCGGGATTCGAACCAAGGACCTTCGTCTTATAAATCCACCGCGCATACCACTGCGCCACGAAGGTCGTCTATAATACTCTCGTCATGCGTTTTGGTCCGACAAAGTACTCTAAACATTGGTTTTACTCGCCGTACATGCACACATGTATGCATCTTCAGGACATAATGACTCGACAATTTTTAATTGCTTTACAATTAATTGTTACAGTAATTACAGCTACCTACAATGTACCTATTTATAAGTCGAGAGTGCTTAGACAATGGCTAATAGAGGCTATCGTCTAACTCTAACTTCATGCATCTAAAGGTCGGACTCAAAATTTAGAAGTCTATACTAAAGCCAAACTCGATTGAGAATGCTTGTCAACAAACAAATTTAAAATTAAGGTAGGAAATGCAATACATTTTATGCCTTATAAATTTAAAAGTTGTTTTGTTTTTTTATAGAATGTTATTTAAAAGATATTGAATATATTAATTACTTTTAAGCTTACTAATCTAATTTATTGTCATTAATTCGTCATTAACTAGTGAATTAAAAAAATAGGTGTAAAATGACTAGTGATTTCTACCTTCATTTTTAATTTATTTGTTGACAAGCATTCTCAATCAAGTTTGTCTTTAGTATAGAGTTTGAATTTCAACAGGCGAACACTATTGTGTGGGTACTCACACCTAACAAATCGTTTCCTTTTTGATTAGTTAAAATAAAAGAAGCGTTGTAGCTAAGATTATTTAAGAAATAACGTAATTTTTTACTACGAGTATCTATGTCATGGGGCATAATATATATGTATAAATGATATAAGTATATGCCTTTCCGCAAATCTTGACCTTTCTCGTTTTATAACAATGACTTGTTAATTTCTTGTAAATTGGCGAGTCGTATAAACACTCGGCGTCAAGGAAGGTCACCGCTCAATAGCAACAAACCAGTAATCGTGTTTTAGTTTTTTAGTTTTAAATTCGCATTGCTCTGATCGCCCGAAATACCTAAGAATAGTTTGGCACCTATCTGCTTTGTTTAGACATTATGCTAAAGTCTGGCCGTTTCATTAATGCATTTTGGTACAATGAAATTGTTATCTAATAGACTATTAGTTTAATAGCTTCTGTAGGTCAGACTTTGGTCGACAAATCAGTTTATGAAAGTTAATTTGTCCATGCTTCTTAAGTAGTCTACAAATATCTATGATAAGCAACTTCGAAGTTTAAATCATAGTAGGTAGAGGAGATGCAGGAACAAGAATTCAAACCTCCTTCCAAGTATTTTATAATTTCTTCGAGATAATAATATGAGAAATAATTTTCTTCGCTACACATTTAGTTCGTGGGCACCATACGCCAGACTCCATTAGAGTTTTTATGTTTCTCGGCCAAGGGTTGCCACGAAGTTTAGTGTCTTGCCATTTGAGGGCATGAATTATCTTACTGTCCCAAAGAAAATATTATAAATTTTATACTTCGAAGGTATCTTCTAAAGCAACCATGACCCAAACTCCATATTTGACATATTGCTCTTCGTACTTTCGACGATAGATTCTTGGAGGCAGTTGGCCATACTTTCTACTGCATAGAATATAGGATAACTAAGATCGTAAATTCTAAATTACAAATTGTATCAATCATTTTTAAAAGAGCAACTGCTGTGTTTTTTTCTGGTTCTTCTCGCAGAATGTGCCTTCCGAACCGGTGGTAGAGTCACTACAGACTTGTCAGACTCAACTTTTCAGAAGTGCACGTAAAACAGTCTACTAGAAATAAATTAACTTGATTTAATTTGATATTTGCTCTTCGTATTTTCCTATAAAAGGAAAAGACGCTGACAAATTTTTAACGACAAATGTTTTGGTTATCACAGGCCTTTCTCTCTATAGTCCGTTACAATGCTATATCGACTGTTTATTTTGCTTTTATGTAACCAACTGGCAGGTGTCCGAAACACAATCTTGCACCGACCGTACAAGAAGCTGCTAAGCCGCGATTGTTTAGTTGTGAGGTTTTGTGTAAAAATGGCAGGTACTTTTTATTGTTCTTTTTTCACTAGCGTTTCATTGAAGAATATGTATAAGGAAGTTGTCACTTTTATCACATCAGTTAGTTTGTCAGGGCCAGTTAATTAGGAATCCAATAAAATAAAGTAAATCGGTCCGTTTATATTATATCTTCAATTAAGATAACAAAGTTTATCTTTATATAATGGGTAGGACAATTACTCTTGAGATAATCATCATCATTATCAGCCTATTTACCGCCCACTACAGGGCCAGTCTCCTTTCAGGAGCTTGGACCACTACACTACTCTAATGCGGGCTGGCGGGCTTGAGATAATACGATACACAAAAATGCTGCTTGGTTTCTCCCAAGCAGTATTTAGTTCATCTGAAGTATTCCGGGTAAGTACTAGTACTTACCCGGAAGCTCTATCACAAAAGGTTCTGAAATGCCTAAAACTTATGCCATTTGTGCATTAGATACAATGCATGCATTTTCTTACCTATCTTATTCTTATATCAAACTCAACGTGGTACAATAACTCTGTAGGTATTGTAGGTAACATAATCCATGAAAACTATTTAAATTTGTCATTTTAGTAGTTAATATGGAACGAACATGTTAACGTGGTTATTTTTGAATTTATGAAATTAGTATATTTAAGTAGATGGTCTAATAAGATTATTTTTCATCTCTCTAGTCCCACATTTGTGATCGGAGATGCGATGCTGCGAGTAGAGCGAAGAGCTGTATTGCGACAGGTTTATTTTAAACGGGTCGATGTCTATGTTGGTCTGCCTTGTGGCTACTACTAGAAATACCGTTTGCAATATTTATCGTATAAGGAGGGCTTAGGATGACTTAGAACTGTAGTATAGGTAACAAGAAATGTGTTGCATAGAATACTAGTGGTTTTCCTTAATTCTACTATACCTCATTGTAGTATATTTTATTCAACATCAAGGATAACACTTGACAATGATCTTACCTGATGATAAAAGATACCTAGTAACTAAGAAGTGGTACAATTTTAGTAAAATAGTTTATATGGAACGATAAATCACTTTGGTTTTCTGCTGGTGGGATATTTTCTAGCCACGACTAAAATTACTTATCTGTACCTGTTCTATCCCAAAAAAAATGCAATCATTCTGTGAGTCCATTTGAGCCAATGTATTTGAATAAAATGAATATACTGTCAACCGAAGTTTGGACTTCATGGCTAGGCATGCCATTCTCAGTTTCGACAGACAGATCTTCAAAAAGTTCCTTATGAACCGGAAGTTTCGGCAATGTATTTTCGGCAAGAGACTTTATACGGAGACTACCAAAAACTATATTCAATATTGATCATAAGAGAGCCTTCGAAACGACAGAAAACAAATGCATAATTTTTGAAAATCAGACAAAAATTTTGCTTCCAACAGAAAGGGACAAAGGAAATACTCGTCCGCTATCGCCGACCAGTGCTTTGTTTACATTTATTCTGTTAATGGCTCGGCCGCAGTACATGCCTAACTTCCCTGGGCAGTAAAAATTGGCAAATACAAAAGTAGTTTCTACAAATCAGACCTATTGACATTGGGGTATTTATGGTATTTGGTAAAAAGTAGACAGGTATAATAAACGTTCAGAGCTACCCTTTTCGCAACGTTTCTTGTGGGAGAGGATACATTTTTTAGACATTTCCGCTTAGGGGCCTCATTTGTACATGTAGAGTACTACGTACGACCGATTGAGCAACAATAGATATCACTGCTCCATTTGAGTGACAGTGAGTCCAGTTTTTCTCAGAAATTCATACTTACATTTAGTAGGTACCTATTTATATATAGCGTGACACAGTAAGTGATATACGTGCCTACTCTATGCCTAGGTATGTGGTTTATATTTCGGTTATGAGGTCAAACAGTTGTCGACAACCGACATATTTACATAAGGTATAACGCTCTTGATTACTTTATCTTCATTCTTTTCTTTCTTTCGAATCTTTTATTAAGACAGCTTTGTTGGTCTCATTGGACCAACCCAACAACTTCTGTACTCCTCGTCTGTATCTATGATGTATTAGAGTCTCTATCTCTCTTTATCTCTTGTAAACCGTTAGACGGAGATACATTGAGACGAATGCTTTAACCCTTTCACCGCCTAGGTCGGATTAATCCGACAAACTGTTCCGTGTCCATTGCGCCAGAGTCGTATATATACGACCAAATACCAGCGCTCGTTCAGTCGGCTTTTTTATTTTATTATGTTGCGTTCTATTAAAAAAAAATAGTAGATTAGGTAAATAGTTAACTAAGATATAATTTACACTGTAATAAACTTTAAATTAATGTTCAGACATCTTAAAAATAATTACTGAATTTATATGTAAATCTGATATTTTTTTAAGAAAATATATCCTACGCCCGTGACGGAAATATCCGACAATACTACAAGTTTAACCGATACAAAAATTCAAAAAAATCGAAATATTTCTCTTTGTATTAACTAATTTACCATAAAACAACAGCTACAACATTTAGTAATAAAATAATTAACAAAAAATTGTGTGTAATTTAATGAATTTCTTTGAAAATAAATAAACTAAGAAGTGAAATGTTCCCGACCGAATGTGATAGTTCACATCACTAGCCTACATGTTTAGAAACAAATGTTGTTAGTACGCCAGCCACGGTCGGATATAGACGACTCGCTTCTGACGTCATAAACGTGTGCCGGTTTCTGGAATGTTCCGTCAGTGATGTACGTGCAGAACTGTTTACGTGTATGTTATCGATGAATATTATGTGTAGCTTCAATTAATTAATAATTTATTTGTATTAAAATATGACTACTACTGAAGAATTAATACAAATCCTAGAGGGTGATGAAGATGAAGAATTCCAATCAGATGAAGAGTTTAATATTGATGAAGAGGTATGTTTTTGAGTTGTATTGTATTATTTTACTTTCAAGTTTTTAAAATAATGCGATTTACACGACGATTTTTTTAATGGTGACTTTATATCTGTAGAAGAGATGTCCAAGTAGGAAATTAGTAACTTTATTAGAGTGAGTGAGATGCGCGGCGTTGATCGCTCTATTTGAAAAATAATCGTATTACAAAAGCTTCTTTGGTCGCTTTATTGTCGTAGTCCGTAATAAACTCGATTGTCGGTCGGTGTTATGTATACCGAACTTTGTAGATATCAGTTCTTTTGTTTACAAATTGGAATTGCTTGCACGTGTTGACTGTTGTTAGTAGGTGTTGTAGATTATTATCTTTGCTACCTACTTATTCCCGGAAAATAAGCCTTACCCTATCAGAATTTATTACACTACAACTATTTTATTGCATCATTTCAGATAGACGAAAGCAATGTCACCGACGACATTAGTTGGACGACGCAAATGTTACCCGTAAAGATAGAAGAATTCGACGACTTCGTTTGTGGACTGTCGCCTACTGTAAAATTGGATTGCACCTCCACGGAACTACAATTTTTCGAACATTTTTAATTTATAATATTGAAAATTAATAAATGTAATTGATCTTTAAAGGTTTTGTTGTTTTATTGGCTTACCAAAAATACCTAGGGTTGGATGACATCATAGGATAAGTTCTACATATTTTAGTAAGTACCTACTAATATATCGCGACCTATAGAGCGAAAGGCTCGCAAATGCAAATATCGATGTTATAATATCGACCCCACAAAAACTTGAGTATTGAACATCCCTATTTATAGTAGGTATTTATTTTATAATTCATTATGCCGGGCGCTGAGGGCACGACAACTGCTAAAAAGCCGGGCGGTGAAAGGGTTAATCATACAGTCGAGTTATAAAAACTTGCTTACGGAATAGCCCTACTGGTTGGCAAACACTGGACCGTCAATTTAGCTGTTAATACCATATAATAATTCAATGGTTGAGACCGAAATTGTGTCACATTTTTAGATCATGCCAATTTGGGTTGCGGTTGCCTTGAAGGGGTCTAATACATTTTGATGGTAGCAGGAGTTGTACAAGGATTAGATATAAGATGCATCTGTTCCATTACAGATTGAATTGTAATTGATTTATTCCATTTCCAATGGCTTTGGGAGGGACATTTTTAACATTACTAATTGACATTTTAATTTTATTATTTTGTACTTGACTTTTATTAAAAAAAAATAATACATCTTATCTAATTTAATGACTGCAATGCATATTATATCTTTAATTTACTGTTTTTTTGTATTTACTATCTGTAATTATGTGATTATTTTTTTGGACATACTTTTTTGATTAATTAATTATGAGACCTAAAATGATTGTGAACTTTGTGAAAAAGCTTAATATTCACGCTCACAATTTACAAATAATGGACTGGATGGAATTAATAGAATTAATTTATTAGCCGTTGGTTTTCCGGAATAAATAAATAAATAAATTATAGATAGACACGTCAAACTTATAACAACCGCCTTCATTACATCGAGGGTTAAAAAGATTATATAAATATTGGCCGGTGGGAGACTTCGGCCGTGGCTAGTTACATATCTTACCGATAAGGACGTATCGCGAAGCGATTTAGCGTTCCAGTACAATATACTAAATGGATGTGATTTCATCATACTCATAACAAATTAAATTGCACCGTCACTTGCCATCAAGTGTGATTGCAGTCAAGGGCCCACTTGTAATTAATAAAAAAAAATATATAAAATCTAAAGGAGTTAGGTAGAAACGTAGAGTTCGCCGTAACGTAACTCGATACCTTAGGTTACTTAGGTAGCACAGCAAGTCTAGCAATACCTATACGAATATTATAGCTTGCAAAGTTAAACAGGCGTAGGTGTGAGCTACTATAAATGCAACAACATTTATTTTTATAATTTAATATTGGTTCTTCATAGCGTTCCGACGTTTATATCTTTCGTTCAACTATCAACAGGTACTTAACATAAATAAGAAAGTTATCGGTACGTCTACGTAATAAAAAAATATAATACAATTTATTTTTTTCAGTCATGTATTGTCGTATCTGCATATTTTCTTATTATGTTATGCGTTGTTTTCATTGCTCATTAATTTATATCATGTTGGCTACTCTGCGTTAGTGCGTACACGTCAGTGTTGTCAGTAAGAAAAAATGCATACCTATTGGTATGAAGGTTTAGTTTATATATTTTTAATTTATATTTTATTGTGATTTGTTCACTATTTAGCAAATACTGTATTAGAAAAGTGTGTACTACTGTCACGTTATACTTTACTCTATTGTACATTTATTTTGTACATTGACGAAATACGAGCTACGAATACTGTACAAAACACTAAGGCCGGTCTCAGTACCGATTGTCGATCTTACATCTGATACAGTTTGAACGTCTAATTAGAGTAGCATGCGAATATTGGTCGTATAAATAACATGCGCCTTATTATATACGGCCTCATGAAGCAGTTTCTGTATTTCTTCGCGGTACAAAATAATTGTACATACATAAATCATTAAAAAAATATGCCATGTTGCGGATAAAAATAAACTAATTTCTATTACTATCACACTATGCAAATACTGATAAAACATACTTGTGACACCAAGTTTTTTTGTTTTTCTGATTTATAAAAATAACATTTTATGCAAAAACCACTTATACTATATGCCCGTGGATAAAATGCAAACAATTTTATTCACAGAAGTTCTTTTTATCTTATAATTATATTATTTGGTTGGCTCGATCCCCAATGACGAGGTTTAAATATTGACAGTAAAAATATTTGTTGCTTTATCGTAATACATACCCTTTTAAAAATTAAATACATAATAATGTTCTACAATAACCACGAAATTAAGCTCATTCGTTTACTTTTTATTTAAAAAATATTTTCAAAACTACTTCTGGTAGAAACTCATTATAATATCGAAGCATTATCTTTGTAAAAAACTGTGGAAGTTATCAATTTGTATTACTTTTATGACAATGCAATAACTTCGTATTTTAATGGAAGTATTATTACATAGTTTATTGCATCAAAAAGTTACTGACAAAGAAATCAATAACATTCATGGTAGTTTTTAACTCTTCACATGTGGCAACACTGCATTCCTTTTGTCAGCCAGCCAGCTGTGTACGAATTGAAAATAAAGTCGAAAAGTGTACCTGTCCTTGATGTGTCATCCATTGTGATAATTTTTGTGAAACGTGGTGTCAAAATCTGTAATTTATCAGTGAAAAGGCACGTCTGTCGTTCGACGGAAATTATATTTCCACTTTATAACATTTCACAACAAGAATTCGTCAATACTACGAATTTGTCGCCTGCTTCGGTGGCAGGTAGTGGTACTAATTAATTGTTAAAATGTTTATGTAACGCAGCGTTGTGCAGACTGCTAAGGTCGCGCTTTATCTTTGTTCCAGTCGATCGGCGAGCGGCAGCAGCTGTGACGCAGTAGCCAGCAGTAGGGTGTGAGAGTGCGCGAGTGACGGTGATCAGTGGCGGTCGGGCGGTGATGTGTTTGGGAGCGGGGGACAGTGCATGAGGCCGCGGAGTAGCGCTCGACCGGGCATGGTGCCGGACAGGTAGCGGGCGCGGGCGGCCTGCGCAGGCCCCACACAAGCAGCCGCGTGTGTTCTCCAGCGTCGTCTATGGCCGAGCAACACATTACACCGTCGTCGCACTCTGCACTCACGAGAGAGTCCAGCGGGTAATTATTCTTATAAATTTTATAACTGTAGTGAGTCAGATCCCAGGATGCCAACCAACTCCTGCAGGGCTATAATGTAACCAATGTCATATCTCTTCTATGACTAAAGTCCCTGGCTCTTTCTTTGCATTGGGTCAAAAGGGAGCAATGTTTTTGATTTAGCGCTATTTGGACGATGTTATAAAGTCAAACATTATAACCAATTGATAGGTTGTATTTGTCAGTTTCTCTTAAAAGAGATATGTCGTCTGTCGCATCATTGCTGGGATCTGAGCAATTAAATGGCAGGTGAACAAACACTGACATCAAGTGATTACAGCTGCCCATGTACATTTGCAGCACCAGAGATGCTGGTAATGTGTTATCTGAATTTGTTTATCTATATTTTAAATAACACCATATGATTAGGAAACCTAATAAATACTATTTAAACTACAATCGCTATCATCAGCTGATTATAAAGACCCATCACAGAATTAGGCCTCAGTTATAAAAGAGGGCTTTAGAGGTATGGTTAAAGTGATAATGTTTGTATAAGATAATTATTAGGAAGATGTTGGAGTATAATATATCTAACAAATGGCTTGGACTTTGAAAATTTCTTGAAAGAAAGAAACCTGACGTCCTGATCTGAGGCCACACTCTCATAGTAGAATGCCAATGTTTGTGCTGTTTGTATATTGCTGTGCTGAGTAGATATTGTTGAGAGCGGTAATAAATAAATAACATATTACAATTCAAATTAAAACTTAGATATTTAAAGTAAATATTTATTATTAAAATAGAGTAATATATAAAGTATGGCAAAATAATTTCAAACTGAGTCATGAATTCATACATTGTGGCATAAAGCAAAATGTTATACTAATAATAACATGAGTTTTTAGTTGTTTTTATTTTAAATGAAATTTTTTTTAAATAATAAATTAATAAATATTAAAGGACAATTGCACCCATCGCTATATAGTAATATATAAAGCCGTGTCCACACTATGTAGATCGACTCTGTCGACCCGGTCGATCGATAAAATCGCTCGATACCTTCGACTGTGTCAACTCGTCTAAATTGCCTCAGTAGATGTGGACGAGTCGACCGACAACCATTATAAATTTTTATATATAAAATATCCTAATCGTCGCCTGCGGAGATTTTGGGTACGGCCTAGCCTCGTTCGTTCGTTTGGGTATCACTCCAATTCATTTTCAATAAAAATGTAAGCACTTGAACAACAGTATAGCACTATTCTATTTTTTAAAACGGCAGTGACAAGATCGACACGTCCACACTGGTGCCTTCGACTCGACTGTCTTTGATCCGGACCGACCTGATTCGGGTTGCGTTCGACTCGACTCGACACCGCTCAACAATGTCTAGCGACACGTCCAGACTTGTTCGACATTGTCGATCGACTTTGTCGATCGGTGTCGATCGACATAGTGTGGACGCGGCTTAATATTTGAAAGTAAACATGATATCAAAAAATGCTGAGCCAGCAGAATTTGAACCCACATCTCTTTGTCATTGTGGTTCTGGACATTTATTTACATAAATTATAATATCCTAAAGTGAGGTTACAACTGTCCAATAAAAATAAAGAATATTTTAATAATACTTTGCGTGTTCACCATCTGCTTTGTGTTTTGATAAACAAATGAAACATTTGGAATGTGAATTTAGCATTTGACCCAATAATTTTGACATTTTATATACAGTGATGCTACAGAGTTGATGTAGTGAGTGTAAGTCTGTAGAAATTCATATAAAGTATATAAATAAGGACTTGGGACCATTCAGTGGCTCTAATGAGTTATGACATAATTTGCTTGTAGGTACAAAATGAACTTGTGCCTAACCATGATATAAGGATATCTATATATTAGTGATCCTCAACCTTTTTTTTTGTTGTGGCACACATTTAATGATTTCAAAATTTGGCGGCACATAGTTTATGTCAAAAATTTTAACCCTAGAAGCCCAATCTACGTCGTTTTGACGTATAGGCCGAAGAAAATTTTCTGTCTTTTTTGTACGCGCGATCGGATTGGTGCGTACGTCCGAACCAACTTAGTAGCTGCCGAGGTCTATCCATAGACGGCTGTGTCAATTCGGTAAGTGCCGCCATTTTGTAGTAACAACAGTATTGCACGTCTATTTGACGTATGTTTGGGCTTTATGTTATTTTTGCAAATATTACATGTTTCATTTTATTATATTTTATTAGTTAGATAACGGTTTTTTTTTGTAATATTTTACTATTATTTATTATATTTTAGCCTAAAGGACACAACGGCGGCTCGTCAACAGTTAAACCAGGATGAAATAGCGGTTATACTGGAAAATGAAGAGGATTATTTACCATATGACACTGACTCTGAAGATGAAGATTGCGTGTTCCAAAACGATGTACGGAGTGATGGTGAAGACGATATGGTGGACTAAATGAGGATTTGAACCCGGCGAATAGGCTAGAGGCGGATCTTGCGACCGGTGACCCTACTTCGGAAGCGGCTAATCAGGAGGTAACATCGTCAACTTCACACAGAATTGTTACTTTACCTCAGCGTTCGATTTGTGGAAGAAATAATCATATATGGGCCTCAACAAAAGGACAGTCCACGGGCAGGACCTCTACTATAAATATTGTTCGTGCCAATAGAGGACCCACACGAATGTATAGAATCAGAGCAATGGATGCAAACTCGTTTGGAGGCACCTACTCTAAAGAGGATATTACGCGATAATATCACAAATGTTTTGAAAACTATGCCTCAGACTGTAACAGATACTTCCTGTGATGAACCAGAACTAAAAAAAGGCGTTATTATGGGTTTTGTTCTTATAAAAAAAACAGGATGACCAAAGTACAGTGCAAAAAACCTGGATTCGGAGAGCACAATATTGATATTTGTCAAGACTGTATATAAAACTATTTTTTTTTCATTTTAACTATTTAGTATTGATAAGAGTTAATATCACTCTAAGAAAACAAGTTTAATTTTAGTTGATCTTGGTGAAATTTATTTAATTTTAAGAAAAACTAAGGGGATCACATTTTTTGTTAATTTTTTCTATGTTCCTAAACTTATTATTGTAAGATAATAAATAAATAGTAAACTTTGCTCATTTATCATTTTTTTATTTCATTATACCCTATTTTCATAAAATAATATAAAAACTTAATAAATATATAAAAAAATATACATATATAGCGATTTAATTTTTACACGTCATTTTTACGTATGATTGGGCTTTATAGCTCCTAAAATATGATTGGGCTTCTAGGGTTAAATACACGAAGACCCCGCTTTGCGTCGCTAATGTGTTCCTGAAAAATGTGACGCAAAGTGAATCACAAATTTTGAAAGCAAATAATAAAATAATTTATATTTTTATATTCATGTCAAAAATATTTTTCTTTTTAAATGATATAATTTAATAATATTAACATTATTATATATTTGCAAAATTTGGCGGCACACTTTTGAAATTTGGCGGCACACAAAAGTGCCGCGGCACAGTGGTTGAGAATATATATTGTTTAATATATTGCTATATATTGTTTAATCCGAGATGAACATACTTGCCTAGAAGATCCCCATTCAGTCTCGTTAAAGATACTTTGTTACTTTTTGATTGAGTGTAGGTCCATAGAATTCATATTAAAATACAAATAAGGCATTGGCACCACCCAGTGGCTCTGATAAGTTGTCATAATTTGTTTATAGGTACAAAACTAACTTGTGCCTAACCATGAATGCTTGTTAGGATGTTACTATGTTTTTTTTTATCTACTACAAGTTATATAATAATATAAATATAATAGGTATAACTATCTCACCAAACTTCTAGAGCTATTAACACAAGACATATGTATATGTGATCATATAAAACAGACTCATATAAAGTGTCGCCATTCCATTGTCCTCCTCTCAATTTAATTTTTTTATAGTTTCCCATCAAACAATATACTCCATCTCGTCCTGTGTACTGAAGATCTACAATTTTGTTAAACATTGCCCGACATTACAGTACATTAACATTAACAATATATATTTATGGATACTGATGGGTATAGTTTGATAATATGAAAGAATACCAGTTCCAAAATGCTGACCCCTATTCAGTATGTATAATGTAACACGAATCATTTTTATATATATAGATATATAATAGTTTACCTAATTGTGCTGTATAAGGTGTTGCAATTTCAGAGTAATCTGAATCTTTGACGCACAGTGTTCTAGCAATTCTGTACAAAGCAATGGCAACAGACTTGTATTAAGAAGAAGCTAGGGAAATATGCAAGGACTGTAGCAAGTGCAAGAATGTGGTCTCTGCTTATCCCTCATGGGAATAAAGTGTGATGATGAGTAATATACATACATACATAACATGATACCTTTTTCTCATAGGGGTAGGCAGAGACCACATCCTTCCACTAGCCATGATCATTGCATATCTCTCGCTTCCACCAATTTCTTTAATTCTTTCATACAAGTTCATTAAGATTAGGTTTATATTAAGTAAGCAAGCAAATTCTTGATTTATATTTAAGATAACAAAAAATATAACCGACTCAAAATGGACTTAAAAGTAAAAAATAACTGTATCATTTAGCTTTAATTTACTTAATTATTTCTTACTTTTTAGTGATTTATCGTCACGTAACGTACTGTTATAGGCATTTGTAGCCAAAAAGCTACCTATATTTACACAAAAACCGAAATCACAGCAAGTGTGCCTTTGAAATTTGAAGAGTTCCCTTAAATTTTCTCAGGATATCATCATCAGATCCTAACATGATGACAATGAGACCATCTTGGAAGTGTACCCTTTCTCATATATATGTGTATCGAATTAAGAACCTCCTGCATTTTTTTTCTTAAAAATACATACATTTTCAGCAGTATAGAAAACCTAAATTAAATTACAGTGTCATCACTAATATGTTGCAATCTTTAGCACGGCACTGTATTAGACAAATTAGTATGACCTTAATAGACTAATAGATAATGATGACATAAAATGTAATGAAAACATGTAAATGCATTGGTTAATAAGGTAATTTTGAAAATCTGTAGAATATGTGGGTGTAGATACAAATTCTAGGTCAAGACTGGTGTAAGGAAGTCCTTAAAGGGTTTTGTCTGGTAATGGAAAGTTCAAATAATTTTGCTTGGAGAACAATGAATTTAAATTATTGCACATTCCTGTACAATTTTCTTAGGCTTTCTTTCTATTTCCTTTCTTGTTTTTGTAAATTATTTCACTTAATAAATAGGAATTTGTTTGTGTTAATTAATGGAGGGTAAAATATTGTGTGAAAATTAGTTAAATTGTTGACAATATGCAGAATGGCCTTGGATTATTTACCTAGCTATGAAAGATTGGTTAGGCTTTCAAGCATTCAGCTTTTTTTGTTCTAAAAATATTTTCAGTAAAAATTCAAAGCCTTAGGTAAGGCTGGTAAGTTGGTGGTGTTACACCCACTATCTTATTGAGCACATTAAGCTATCACCTCCAGACATTGATGACATCTGATTGTGATTGTTACCTGATTCACACATTGTGTCACCCTAAGCTCGCTAACTCCTCCTTTAGCCACAAATTACAAGTAATTATATTTAAATAAATGTATTCTTATTTTTCTGAGTTTGCTTTCACTTTTGTTTGGTTGGTATAAGCACATATAGGGAGGCGAAAAGTGGACAAAGTGACCCTGATCTGATCATATAGCCTCTACATACATTTCACTCTGAAACCGGAGCATCCACAGGAGATTACAATGAAAAATCTCAAAAATAGCAAAATAAATGGAGTATTAACTATTCATAATGAACTATAACATTGTAATACCTGCTTCTATCCATAGTCTAAACTAAGCCTGCTTAAAATGTACAAACTTGAATCAAATTGTTGGACCTAAGAAACAATATGCCTAAAAAGTCTCATCTTTACTCTAGGTATCTTTGTATGGCATGTGTTTCGTTGTACTTCAACCCAGATATGGGATCCAACCATGTTCACAATAATGATCTCATTCAACTTAAAAATATCATCTGTCCCAATGTTTGACAACCCCTCTCACTCAGTTGGTAATGCCTTAGCTTACTACGGAGAGGTTTCAATTCACAGCACAGGCCATCACAAAATTTGATAATTATAAAATTGAAGCTAGCTGGCTAGTTACCAGTCTAATTATTTTATGGATATGCTTGCGCTTCACAACTTCTTGCCTGATGGTAAGCACTGATGTGGTCTAAGATAGGACGCACTTGCCTAGAAAAAGCTTATCTCAATGGCAATGACGTGCCGCTTAACGTTTTAGCGTTCCTGTATTCCTGGATTTGGAAGTGTGATTCAAAAAACATACTTCTTTCAAGTTAATCTGCTACCGTCTTAGACTGGATTACTAAATAACATCAGGTGAAATCGCAACGAAAGGTCCTTGTCATTAAATAAAAACTGTATGCTATGTAACTGTAAGCTGTCCTCCTATGATCTTTACAATCTTTTACTAAATCAATAATAATTAGAAAAAATATTTTGTCCCTAAAAAATCTATGTTTCCAAGGTAAATTGTCATCATATAAAAAAGTATCTTCCTTAAAAATTTATCTGTAGAAAAGTAGGTAGTCTTAAAATAAAAATTGTAATTTTGACAGTTAATCTGTTCACGTCTGTTAGATGCCAACTTTTCAACATGGCGTACCTCAATGGCGAAGCAAATTACAACAACTTACTTGTTACATTGTACGATTTTCAATAAGGCGTATTAATGTAAGTCACAGCAATTTTAATTTTTTTTTTGCAATTGGTTGGTGTAATAATATTTCACAAATCAGCATTATTCTATTTACAATCGTCAGGTCACATGTAATTCACGGAATAAGTAGGGTACATTCAGACGGAAAGTTGGTCCTAAACTCGTAAGCATCAAAAATATTACTAACTAATAATAAAATGGTACTAATATATGTTATACCATGTTGATACAGTTTGAATTTTGAAGTTTTCGTGGCTTGGACGAAGTTGGTACGGGACAGTAATGTTTATCTATTAACCTACAAAATGGGTGAGAAATTAGTCTTCTTAATTATCTAAAGTCAGGAAGGAAATGACGTAACACGATAGTCTAACGTTAAAATTGTTGTACTACTATTACATTTTATTATGGCATATGAACAATGGTTGTATTTTGTATAAAATTAGGTGAGTAATGTCTAGGTATGAAGAAACACGAGATGAACGTAACAGATGAATTCGTATTATGTTGGCTGTATTACTTTTTGACCGATGTGCATATGTGGGTACTAAATTGTTGATAAGGTCTCACAAGAGGCATGCTTTGAGATACTTCCACCAATTCTTTCGCTAACTCTATAAACGATGTCTTAGGGAAATTGTCCAATACCCCCAAAACCACGATTGGCTTGGCCAACTGGCCTATTTTCAACTGACTAGTCGGCACAGACTATCGAACAAAAGTCAACACCTTACATGTTGTGTGTATGGATTGGATAGTAACGTTAACGTATATTGTGTATGATACAGGTCTTCTCCTAGCAGGGTGGTGGGCGGCCGGTGGTTACGTCAAGTGCGTAAAGTGAGCCGCAGTCGCCGCAGCCGACGCAACGTAACGTCGCCCGCGCCGCGTGTGCACCGCCACTCGTACAAGGGCACGCTCGACGCTTCTGACCTGCGCACCCACGAAATTGAGCTGCGAAGAAGCTCACGCCTTGTGAACACTTTGCCCCGTTCCGATTACTCCATATCCGAACGTTGGTCGTACGGAACGGACGTTTACGAAACCCGCTACGACACAACAGACGGTGACAACTCAAAAGCGCCCACGACTCATCGCAAACGCAGCCGGACGTCTTCGCATGATAAGAGAAAACACAAGACACACACCGCCACCAACAGTAACCCAGACGAGTGCGTGGCCTACTGCACGCGTTCACGGACTGCTCTTAAATCTTGTGAGAGTGTTAGTGAGCAAAGACCGACAGTTTTCAAAGCGGACGCACACCCGCGTCCCTCGTTTAATCATAACGCTTCAGAATCAACGAATCATCATCAGCAACAGCTTTTGACTCAGCCAGAAGGTGGCTTGCTCCCGTTGGACGATCGAGATTTTGCATATTCTCCGTTTAGCTCCTCGACTATCACCGAGTTACTCGACTCTGATTATTCCGTATACAGTCCTACCGCTAGCCGGAGGAAAGGTAAGAAGAGGAAACGGTCGACGCATCGTTCTCTGTCACACAGGAAGAGTAACTGCCTGATTGATTTGGACGATTGCAAGAAGAAGTTTAAAATAGACCCACTCAAGGAATCCGCTGAGACCAGTAGTAGAGACAACATAGCCGAGAGCCGTCTGCCCGTGTCCGAGCTCGAGAGAAGCGCCACGCAAGCTATTTACACATATCAACTGCGCAACAGACACAATCGCGACATCGAGGCACCTACCTCAACAGTTGTCACTGATAACACAGGTAATGATGCACTATTTTATTTACAAGTCTGTATTGCCAAAATGTCACAATGTCCGATTAAAAAATAAAAAATAAAATTTGCTTATTTTATAACAGTAGCAATCAATAACTTTATTACCACTTCTTTCCTTATACCATTATAAACATCTTTCTTAAAGGGTCACAATGTCAAAGTAAAAACCTTTTACTTATTTGACAGTTAGGTATAACTTGGTTCATGTGTTTTAATAACTGAATATGTTGTATATAAGGTCGGACTTGCTTAGCTTATCAGATATTGTTATCATGCATCAAGTGCATTGATTGTAGATAATAAGTATAATTGTGTTATTACAGCGAGACCGTCGACGAGCGACGCTCTCCACACGCATACGGCGACAGAGCAGAAGAGCGCCACAGATTACAGGGGAAGGACTACTACTCCGCCACCATACAAAGATTTAAGAGGTAATTGACAAACAATTTTTCTAACAAAAAATAGAACCGACTCAATACGCACTAAAAAGTAAAAAAATAACTGTGTAGCAAGTTTAAGGAACATTTATTTAATGTAGTGAAGCAGTTTGTAGGTTCCAGGTAATGTTCTTAAAGTAAAAACCTTGGCTGGCACCGACTCCTAGATATGCTTAAGTAAATTAAAGCAACTAAATGACACAGTTATTTTTTACTTTTAAGTGCTTTTTGAGTTGGTTCTATTTTTTGTTAAAAATTTTTATTTATTACTTTTTAGTGATTTATCGCCGCGTAACGTACTCGTACTATACCTTGACAGTATAGTATATATACGACACTTGTTGCCGAAAAGCTACCGAGACTTACACTAAAACCGAAATTGCTGCAAGTGTGCCTATAAAATTTGAAGAGTTCCTTCAATTTCCCCAGGATATCATCATCAAATCCTAACATGGTGACAATGAGACCACCTTGTAAGTGTGTCCTTTCTAATAAAAAAAGAATTATCCAAAACGGACAATTCTATAAAAAGGTTTGCGTGGTCATACATAAAGAAAAAATATATACATGTCGAATTGAGTACCTACTCTGTTTTGTTTCGTCGGTTAAAAATTTAAAAATTAGTCAAATTTTAATGTACTGTAATTTTTTTTTACATTAATACAATCTTAACATCAGGTCTCATTCATATAGGGGTAGGTAGAAACTACATCCTTCCTTTTGCCACTGTCTTTCCGTACTTCCTTAGCTTCTTCCACTCGTACAAGTTTTTCTGTTTAGGGTACCCTTGACTTGGTCATACTTTAAAATATCCTGAATTATTTTTGTAAAACATTTTTTTCCATATTGTTGATTCACTATTATGTTATTCTACTTTTATACGGCACAGTATACTTATAATTATGAAATTGTTATAGTGGCAATAATTTTATTTAAAATATGTCTTGTTACTGATTGGTATGGCTAAAAATCTACAAAGAAATAGTAACTTTAATTATCTATTATTAATTGCATAATTTATTTATGGTATGAAACTGTAATTTAATATTACACTTTTTGTATTTACAGAAGCTAGCTCATCAAAAGCTCACAGTTCTGACAGCAAGCTACTAATTGTTCCGCGTGATCTCCCGTACTTACGTCAAACTAACGCTCGAAGGGTATGTAACATATTTTGGTTCCCTATCTTAATAAATATATCCTAGGGTAGCCTATCTCTGTATCTCAGATTTCATTATATATCACTAACAGTTAAATAATGTTACATGTAGCTATCAAAATATTGATTAATTCACGTCGCTCCATGGTACATCAAAAACGATCGTCTGCATCGTGAACTGAAAGTTAAAATTATAAAGACAGAAGTTGCTGACTCAGTGAAATCGTACCAAAAACGTATTAAAAATCACCCAAATAAACTTGCAAGGAACTTAATGTATAAAAAACCTGGTACAACCTTTAGAAGTCTCAAGAGAAGAGCACCACAAGATGTTTTGTTATAGACTGTATAAAATATTAATTGGGCAAGTCAATGGATCTTGCTCCAAACACTCCCTAAAATAAATACAAACCATCCAGCTGAATGTCTCAAGACAGATTGCAGGAATAATGAGAGTCAAAAAAAAAATTCACGTCGCAGTACAAGATGACAACGCATGCACCTCTATTATTAGACCGTTCTCAGCCTCCTCCGAGTTAAACGTTTTAAGCCAATCTTATGTCGTGACATGGTAATGCCTCTTTGGTGTGTATGTAATATGTTGTCTGTGCATGTATGCTGTAGTAGTATAAGTATAGCTTATGTGCTAGAAGTTGTTACAACTGTTGTCCAATAGTGTTGTTGTTGGTACACAGAGTATCGCAGCTGCCACGGGTGCGACCCTGGGTGCTTGCTTGACGAGGGGGGCGAGTACTACACAGCGTCAGAGACAGGACACTGCCTCTAAAAGACAGGTACATTGATTGCCTTGCAGGTCTAGTCTGGTGGTGGAGTGTTCAGAGTTTTTCATAATTCATAGGCAAACTTAGGAATTTGGGGTATTACTCTCACATGCCTCACTGAGCATGTTAAGTCTTTGGTCTCTATTACTGTACTCAACATTTGGTAGTCATCGTTAATGACTTAAGCTAATCCCGCGAACTCTAATCAGAGCAGCATAGTGGGTCTTTATTTCATGTCATCTACAATTGAGGCGGCCTTACCCTTTAAAGTTTCACAGCCCCGAGGGGTCCCCTGGCAACCGTCAGGCAAATAATGACAGCTGTCATTATAGCTCCGTCGCTAACCGGGTAGCCGCGGGCCTCAAAGAAGGTTTGAATGTCAGGCCCACAGGGGTTAATAGGCTGAACATGATGAGCAGTAGTTCCATATTCAGATTTTATCATACTGAGTTCTCTAACAAAAAATGTCCGAAGCCTGGGTCTGAGCATGGATTACTTAAATTCGGTTGTTTTTGTTGGGTATGGCTGAGGACAAACATATAATGTTGCTTTCAAGGACTAACTTGTAATTAAAAAAACAACTTATTATAAAATGACTGTAAATTGTTGTGTGTGGTGTGTGCAGACGGGCGGCGGCGAGGAGGCCAGCAGCAGCGCGGGCGGCGGGCGGCGAGCGCGGACGCGCGACATGCCGCAGCCGCACACGCCCTCTACCAGACGCGACAAACGAGGTGCGACACCGTCACCACTCTCATACCCCACGGTGTTCCTACTCTTCACCTGATAATTGGACTAGGGGAACGAAAAGCCGCTTTCGAGATCCTCCATACTACCCAATCAATCCCGAGCGTTGACACTACACACACTATTTTATACAATTATTATTTTAGTATTATGTCCAGCCAATACCAACAAGACTTTCCTTTAGAGTTAAGTTATTGTTATACTCGAATTGCTGTAAGAAGGTGCGGCTGACAGTTGTCAGTATGACGTTGACGTCAGTGACTAGGGATGTGATGCTTAGAAATTCATGTTTATCGCTGACGATACTCGCAGCATAAATCTAGCTCTTTTTAATGTTGTAAAAAAATTAGGCAAATTATTATTTGATCGTTATTTATGAGGAGACTTTTTTATCGCGGTTATACTAATGCATAGTTTCTAGGGATTAAACTTTTATTGACTATAGTCTCTGCGATAATTTTTTTGACAACTACAAGTTGGCAATTGACTGCTATCACACCACTCCTCCTCCAGCCAGACCAAGACAAATTAAGAAAATCTCAATCTGCCCCGCTTTACCATTTGGTACAGGTTAATAAACCCCAAACCAATCCAACCGCAACAGCGAGTTGATGAACTGGAAAACGGAGTGGATATAAAAATGTTAAAGTTGGTGCTTATTGCCTTAGTCCGGCGTCAAAAGGTACCAATTCCTACCTATGCTCTAGAAGAGATGACAATAGGTCTGACCTTGGTCCTTAGATATAATGTTATTGGGCCCAAATAACACGTATGCTTTTAATTTCAATTCCTATTTTGAAGCTTTATAAAATCAGCATTTATAACATCAGCGTTGCGAACGCAGCATTACCTATGAAATAATTGATTATTTGATTGAATGATTTGATTGATTGAATTTAAATACTTTTTTTCCATATTCCCATTTAATTTTCAGTCACGCCGCAAAAATTAATACCTACTTCACCGCCATTAACGGCAAATAACATGTTGGCACTGTTACAAGAGGCCATCAACAAAGATTAACCTGAAGGCTGGTCGAAGGTCGTGAATAAAACAAAAAGGGATATTATGTCTGATTGGGATCGTGACGTCCATATTAACAACATAATTAATTCATCTATACATATAAATAAAATTGCAGTGTCTGTTTGTGCATATATGCTTACCGTACATACACCAAAATAACATTTTTTTTTCAATTATTGTCTGTCTGTCTGTTTATTTGTTCTGCTTAATCTCTGAAACTACATCAGTCGGATTATAAAAAAACCTTTTGTATATGATAGCTCGACTCATGAGGGGTGACATAAGGCAATTTGTATCCAGATATTACCACGGGACCAGGAACTACGCGGGTGAAATACCGGGAGACCGCTAGTTGTTAATAATATTCGTCATAGATTCAGATGATGAATTTAGTGACAACTCAAATTCTGATATAAATTTAGACGAATAAAATATATTTCTTCTTTGCAACCTTTTGAGTAAATTTTCCCTGATGTTCTGTTGTTTTATAAAATTATAGACTTTTTAAAAATAAAAATTGTACTACAATATACGTTTATTATTAAAAAAAATATCGACTATTCATCGTAGAAGTACGTCCCATCACTAGATACGTCTATGGCGTTACGTTATACGTTACAACACTTTGCTTAATTTGTCTTTCAATTTGATTTTATTTGTAGACTAGAACATTCTGGCTGGGTTTAACGATTTTAAATTTAAGTTACTACAGCTATTAACGATTTAATATATGTATTACGAATTTGGAACAGTTGAAATACTAAGTCATAATTTGTAAATCGCTTCAACTTTCAAGAGTGAAACGGAAAGTTAATGACATATGTCACAGGCACCATCTTAGAGCGCAGGCACTATAAGTTAAGTTAATGTTTATATTTAAATGTCAAAACAACAGAGTTCACAATGATGTGGACGCTAGTTGGCGCTGTAATCGTGCACAGAGCGAATAGTGAAAACCACTTAACCTTTAACCAGTGATGTGAAACCTCACTGGTTTCGTAAGGATTTGCGAATTCAGAGATTTGGCTAGTTCCCCCTTCTGTATCAGTAGCTTTAATGTTAATGCTAAAATGTCAGTGGAAGAAGACAGATTTGTTATCGGTTGTTTAACATTTAAGCAATACTGTTTTATTTAAAACCATACTAAGATGTACATAGGCGATTTAATTCTTTTATTTCTTAAATAATTATACAATTTTTTTTAAAAGTTTGAATGAGCGACGAATACTTCGAACGTTGAGGGACTCAGAATTATTTACAGAATCACTGGTGTAGGTTTCCACTATCATCACCATGAGTAAAATGTATGGATATTACATAACATATGAACTGTCAGCAGGTAAAAGCAGTCTGGGTTCGTGTGCCAGTACCGGTGGTGCGTCCAGCCGGTCCCATCCTCAGCCTCTAACCACGGTAAGCCAGCTCTTCAGTAAGCTTACGGTGCTCCCGAAACTATGTATCCTCGGGTAGAGATAACGACAAATCGTCGCTCAATAGCGGAGAAATCGGATAAATAGCTCTATTTTCACCTCAACGCAAAGATATTGGCGCTACTGGACGACCATGTTTTTTATTCATTACAAGTTAGCCCTTGACAGCAATCACAACTGATGGTAAGTGATGATACAATCTAAGATGGAAGCTAACTTGGTAGCAGTAGCATGAAAATCAACACCCCTTTCGGTTACTGCGCGACATCGTACAGGAACGCTTAATCGCTTGGCGGTACGTCTTTGCCAGCAGGGTGATAGCTAGCCATGGTCAAAGCCCTCCACCAGCTAGACCAGATTAAGAAAATCTCAATCAGCCCTGCTGGGAATCGAATCCAGGTCCACCGTCTTATAAATTTACTACACACCACTGCGCCACGGAGGTCGTTAAAATGTCTTTTTGTCTACGCGATATATATCTCTTTGCGCATTTAAGCCTGTTGCTCTTGTGTAGTCTATATATTCAAGTGATGTAGGGACATCACTTGAACTGTTTTGAATATATTGTTATTGCCACTACCACTTATTAAAAAAAAAATCTTAAATCTTTCTGATTACCTGTAGCAGTAAGAATCGTCAGCTGTATTTAACGAATGAAATTAGATTCATTTAAGTAGTCTACACAATCACTTTTTAAAAAGTCGTGCCTCAGTGAATAGTGACTTTATAAAGGTTTATGGAAATCAATCAATTGCAAACATGTAATTTAATGAGTAAGATCCTGAGCGGCAGCCGGCTGACGTTTTCAAATTCCTTTTACCTGCCTCAGTAGGCTTAAAAGACGTACGCAAAAGATATATGGAGTAGGGAAAACGAGAAATGTCGCCCAATAACAGGGAAATCGGAAACGTAGTTTTGTCTTACGCTTCAACGCGACGAAGGCGTGAGCTGAGTAAGTATGTTTGATGAAGCGCTATTTGACGACGTTTCTCGTTTTCTTTAGTCAATAATTCTTTTCATGTGTCTCTTAGGCCTACTGGGGCCTGAATCGTAATTGAATTATAACTAATTATATATATATTATATTACTGCAGGGTGCCATTGCGTCCACGTCGTCTACGCCGCCGGTGTCTGCTTCAGCTGCATCTATGCCTGACAACGCGTCCAACGATGCCAAGCCCAAGGGCAAAGGTAAAAATTCATGTATTTAATATATGTGCTAATAGTGTTATTACTAATATAATTACTGATTGAGAAACTACTTATTACTAATTATTGCAATATTTTAAAGAACCAAATAGGTTTACTGATTTAAACTATCATATTTATATACTTTTACAGTGAGTCACTTATTATCATTTATATATTTCATAGATTAAAGACTACTAGATGGAGTCATAACGCGGCTATAGGTTCAAGAGCGTGACAGACTAATTTCATTCGGCCTTTATTAGAAAGTGACACAAGATTATTTTTTGTCCCTTTCCGCGTGTTCGTTTTTATTGTTTGTCAAGAGTGGAGTTTGTGACAGACAAGGGACATATCTGAGCAATTATTAGCTTTTTGTTAAATTTGCTGATAAATAATATAACTTTGCGGTTACGATATTAATTTAAACGTTATCGTGGTATGGTGGGTCATAATATTTTCGGCTGCAACAGTCGCAGCGAACAGAAAATCGAAGGAATTACGTTTCATACGTAAGTAGGCACAAACTTCATTGATTGATGATTTAAAGCTTAGATATGTTATTTTTTAGCAAATTTCATGTATTATGCGTTTACTAAACTATATTATATAAAGTAATATTTCGTATTTTACGATATTTTAAAACATAACGTTTTATGATGTACTTTTAATGTTGACATGTCATGTCAATAAAGCTGATTTGCTGTCTCACGAGTGGACACGCTATGGGCTCTATCTAGTTATCTATGATATATTTATATTTCTTTAATCTATGATATATTTATTTCACCAGCAGTATGCGCAGTATGTATATGTCACTGTCAAGTCAAGTTAAGTGTGCTCAACGCAGTAAAAAAAGATTAGTAAAATAAAATGAGGCTAGAGAAACAACAATTATAAAATGGTGTTGAAGGTCTAATGAATCCTGTACAATATTCATAGCTTTTGCATTGCTATGAAGATGTTATTTAGATGCTAACTAAATGTGCATGTTACAGCATCGTCATCGGCGGAGGAGTGTGCGGGCGGGGTGGCGGGCGCGGCCGCAGGCAGCAGCGGCGCGGCGGGCGCTAGCGCCGTCGCTGAAGAGTCCTCTTCTGAAGAGGGTGAGGTCGGCCGCCTGCAAGCGCTGCTGGAAGCGCGCGGCTTGCCGCCACACCTGCTCGGAGCGCTCGGGCCGAGGATGCAGCACCTCTTGCACAGGACCGTCACTGCTAACTCTGGTGAGCAAGTTCTGAAATCTGTCACTGCGGGTAAAATTGCATAGGACATACGTTTTTTAATGCGTTACGTTAATTTGATGCGTCCAGTAAGTTAAATATTTAAGTAAGTTTGGGTATCTTTGGGTAGTTCAGAGTGAACAAGCATCTTGAAGGTAAGCACGTTTCCCCGCAGGCTGCATCTTCGTTTACCACCAGGCGCGATTGCAGTCAAGCACTAGCTTATAATTAAATTAAATTGTAGTTGAAGTTGGTGAGTTGACGGTAAACCACAGTTGACGAGAAATAGTTTATTTCTTAAAAGTACATGTTATAAGTTGGATGCCATGATCTTATTTATATATAATCGAGGACGCATAGTCGGCAACCAAATCGATGTACGTGAACCGTACAACCTGCTTAACCTTGATTCTGCCATTTCTTAACTGATTTTGAAAATTATTATTTAATTGCTAGGGGCTGTGCGGAAAAACTTAAATTTTTAAGATACCCAAAATTACAGAGTACCAAAATACATCTTTGTGTTTCTGGAAGTCGGTAAAATATTTTTTATTTATCAAATGTAACAAAACAGTAGTGGCACATTTGAAATTGAAACTATTTGTTATTCACCAGCTGCATCTAAAGCGGCCCAACTGCTGGTGGGTCTGCAGGCGACGGGCGACGAGGGGCAGCAGCTGCAGGCCGTCATAGAGATGTGCCAGCTGCTGGTGATGGGCAACGAGGACACGCTCGCCGGCTTCCCCGTGCGACAAGTGGTGCCGGCGCTCATCAACCTGCTGGCTGCTGAGCATAACTTCGATATGGTATGCTGACTGAGCACAACACTCTGTACTTACCTTATTACGTACTTAATAATATGAAAATGGGATTAAATGTAAATCTTGGGGTACGCTTAACAACAGGGTAGACATTCCTACAACAGGAGCAGGCTTATAGCTAGTGTACACTAGTTATGTCTCAATTACTAAGGTCACTAGAGCCACAATCGTGCACTAATAATTTTTGACAATCATTACTACAGTTAATTGAATATGCATATCTGTCCACTGGGAGAAGTAGAAAAAAATAGCCATTAAAAATATTAATTGTTTATACGAAAAAAAAAATAGGCTGTACAAAAATGGACATAGATGCTTGTCCAATAGAACATATCTAAAAAAATTTAAAAATATGTGACTTTCAGATGAACCACGCGTGCCGCGCGCTCACATACATGCTGGAGGCGTTGCCGCGCAGCAGCGGCGCCGTGGTGCTGGCCGTGCCCGCCTTCCTGCACAAGCTGCAGGCCATCACCTGCATGGACGTGGCCGAACAGAGCCTCACCGCGCTCGACATGCTGTCACGGAGACATTCCAAGGCCATACTGCAAGCGGTTGGTTTCATTATTCATTCACGTACATGCTGGAGGCGTTGCCGCGCAGCAGCGGCGCCGTGGTGCTGGCCGTGCCCGCCTTCCTGCACAAGCTGCAGGCCATCACCTGCATGGACGTGGCCGAACAGAGCCTCACCGCGCTCGACATGCTGTCACGGAGACATTCCAAGGCCATACTGCAAGCGGTTGGTTTCATTATTCATTCACGTACATGCTGGAGGCGTTGCCGCGCAGCAGCGGCGCCGTGGTGCTGGCCGTGCCCGCCTTCCTGCACAAGCTGCAGGCCATCACCTGCATGGACGTGGCCGAACAGAGCCTCACCGCGCTCGACATGCTGTCACGGAGACATTCCAAGGCCATACTGCAAGCGGTTGGTTTCATTATTCATTCACGTACATGCTGGAGGCGTTGCCGCGCAGCAGCGGCGCCGTGGTGCTGGCCGTGCCCGCCTTCCTGCACAAGCTGCAGGCCATCACCTGCATGGACGTGGCCGAACAGAGCCTCACCGCGCTCGACATGCTGTCACGGAGACATTCCAAGGCCATACTGCAAGCGGTTGGTTTCATTATTCATTCACGTACATGCTGGAGGCGTTGCCGCGCAGCAGCGGCGCCGTGGTGCTGGCCGTGCCCGCCTTCCTGCACAAGCTGCAGGCCATCACCTGCATGGACGTGGCCGAACAGAGCCTCACCGCGCTCGACATGCTGTCACGGAGACATTCCAAGGCCATACTGCAAGCGGTTGGTTTCATTATTCATTCACGTACATGCTGGAGGCGTTGCCGCGCAGCAGCGGCGCCGTGGTGCTGGCCGTGCCCGCCTTCCTGCACAAGCTGCAGGCCATCACCTGCATGGACGTGGCCGAACAGAGCCTCACCGCGCTCGACATGCTGTCACGGAGACATTCCAAGGCCATACTGCAAGCGGTTGGTTTCATTATTCATTCACGTACATGCTGGAGGCGTTGCCGCGCAGCAGCGGCGCCGTGGTGCTGGCCGTGCCCGCCTTCCTGCACAAGCTGCAGGCCATCACCTGCATGGACGTGGCCGAACAGAGCCTCACCGCGCTCGACATGCTGTCACGGAGACATTCCAAGGCCATACTGCAAGCGGTTGGTTTCATTATTCATTCACGTACATGCTGGAGGCGTTGCCGCGCAGCAGCGGCGCCGTGGTGCTGGCCGTGCCCGCCTTCCTGCACAAGCTGCAGGCCATCACCTGCATGGACGTGGCCGAACAGAGCCTCACCGCGCTCGACATGCTGTCACGGAGACATTCCAAGGCCATACTGCAAGCGGTTGGTTTCATTATTCATTCACGTACATGCTGGAGACGTTGCCGCGCAGCAGCGGCGCCGTGGTGCTGGCCGTGCCCGCCTTCCTGCACAAGCTGCAGGCCATCACCTGCATGGACGTGGCCGAACAGAGCCTCACCGCGCTCGACATGCTGTCACGGAGACATTCCAAGGCCATACTGCAAGCGGTTGGTTTCATTATTCATTCACGTACATGCTGGAGGCGTTGCCGCGCAGCAGCGGCGCCGTGGTGCTGGCCGTGCCCGCCTTCCTGCACAAGCTGCAGGCCATCACCTGCATGGACGTGGCCGAACAGAGCCTCACCGCGCTCGACATGCTGTCACGGAGACATTCCAAGGCCATACTGCAAGCGGTTGGTTTCATTATTCATTCACGTACATGCTGGAGGCGTTGCCGCGCAGCAGCGGCGCCGTGGTGCTGGCCGTGCCCGCCTTCCTGCACAAGCTGCAGGCCATCACCTGCATGGACGTGGCCGAACAGAGCCTCACCGCGCTCGACATGCTGTCACGGAGACATTCCAAGGCCATACTGCAAGCGGTTGGTTTCATTATTCATTCACGTACATGCTGGAGGCGTTGCCATACATCAGCGGCGGAAAGATTGTTTATAGCAAAAATATTATTTTGGCCTAGTTTGTTCGCGTTTAGAATGCAGTGAGCGCCAGCCAAGCCCCGCCCCCAAACCAATCAAATCTTCAGATTACAAGGTCGCGTTCACAGTGACCAGTTGAAGGCATAACTTCGGACCGTCCTGGAGTTTCATTGTTTAGGGAGCGGGGTTGAACTGCATTTTAAACGCGTCCGAACTGTAGTGTCGTATTTTTAGATTTATTCTCTATTTCTCAGAAAGAGTATTTAATACATGTTTGTTTGTTTGTTAGGGAGGCGTGTCAGCGTGTCTTACTTACCTGGACTTCTTCTCGATCAACGCGCAACGCGCCGCGCTCTCGATAACGGCCAACTGCTGTCAGAATCTCACTCTCGACGAGTTCCGCCTTGTCAGAGAGTCACTGCAATTGCTTGCTAATAGGTAACATTAACACATAATAATACCACTGGGTAAACGATGTAGGGCTATGATGCGACTGGAGATATATTTCATTTCGTTTAAGATTTAACAACAAATGTGTCCCAACGATTGGTTTTATCGTGCGTCGTCCTATAGGGCGCAATCGAAAATATCAGTTTAGAATATCAGATGAATTCACGAGATTTTATCTGGGAGACGAATATCTTAGCATTCCATGGATTCACCGTGCGGGTGCCGGGTCCATCGCGTGGCTGAGAGAAAAACTCCGAACAGAGCTCGAGACTTGTGACTCGGGTGTAGGTTTAAGGGTACCCTTAGTGACGCGCGTCAACACTCACCTCCTCTGTTCAAGTTATTCTCCCTGCCCAGCCAAATTCGGAAGGACCCTACTAGAGCAGCTTTGGACACTCGTTCCAATATAGAGCTTACTGCACTTCTAGTAAGGCCAAGGTCTTTTAGCAGGTTAGAGAGAGAGTTCATATTTAATTGTTACACGTATTATTTTTCTTTCACAGGCTCACAATACAGGATAAGAAATCAGTGGAGTGTGTATGCTTAGCTTTCTCCCGTCTAGTGGACAGCTTCCAAAATGATCCAGCTAGACTCCAAGAGATTGCTACTCCGGAACTACTTACCAACTTACAACAGCTTGTGAGTATAAAGTTAAGCATTTTAAAGCCACTAAAATCTACGAGGGGTGATCCAAAAGTAATGATAATTAATATTAAACAACGTGATTATAATTAATTTTTTATTTTATTTTTCTACATAGTCTCCTAACAACTTAATATATTTAGTCCATCGTTTTCTAAACCTAAATTTCCCTTTGAAAAAAAATATTTTTCTTGACTCTCCAAAAAAGCCTATACAGCGGCCATCACTTTGCTATCGTCTTCAAATTTCTTGCCTCGGAGGTATTCCTTGAGCTGAGAAAAGAGATAGAAGTCGCTGGGAGTTAGATCTAGCGAATAGGCAGGGTATTCGACCAATTTAAATCCTATTTCTTGAATAGCAGCCATCGCAACTGCAGCTGTGTGAGCCGGTGCGTTGTCTTGATGAAACAGCACTCCAGCGCGCAGCTTGCCGCGTCTGTTTTGTTTGATGGCCTCCCGCAATCTTCTTATTTGGTCTGCATAGTAAAAGCCTGTAATCGTGGCTCCCTTTTCCAAGTATTCCACCATTATTACTCCTTGTGCGTCCCAGAAAACGGCCATAACGTTCCCCGCCGAACTTGACACTTTGAATTTCGTCGGCGTGGGTGGGGAGGCTCGTTTCAAAGTTATTGACTGCTGTTTCGATTCAGGATCGAAATGGTGGATTCAGGTCTTGTCCATGGTCACAAGCTGTGGTGCAGCCGCCGCTCATCTCTGGCAACGTGATAAAAAAATTTTCTGGTCAAGTTGGAACTTTTCAAGATTAGCCCTCGAAATGTCAATTCGTTTCTTCTTTCGATTGTCGGTTAACATTCTCGGACCCACCGTGCTGACACCTTTTCCATATGCAATTCGTTTGTGAAGAATCTTTGGATACTGCCATATGACATCCCTGTGACCTCAGCTACGTGCCTGACGGTCACTGGCTTCGCTCTGTCACCACGCTATTGTCGACACGCTGCTGTGCTTCACCGGCTTATTCTGCATCAGGAGGTAGATATCGTCCTTCGCAAGGCTCTCTTTTGCTGGTGGTGCAGCCGCAGCTTCATCTCCTGGGCCTTCATCGTGTAACTGTGGAATGATGGCGCCGAGCTGGCGCTGGCTCTGCACCAGCGCTCCATCGCCGACACGTCGCTGTGCCTGTCATTGGCTACCAGTCTGCACAGGAGGTAGAGACTTTATAACGGCTCTAATTTAGTTTTTCTGCATGTTGATGATCTCTCTCACATCACGGTGCTACGCCTGCTGTGGTTGATGATGTGCGCCGGGCCCGCAGTGGCGCTGGCTCTGCACCAGCGCTCCATCGCCGACACGCTGCTGTGCCTGCTCACCGGCTCCAGTCTGCAGCAGGAGGTAAATATATAACTCTCTCTGAAGCTGGTGGTGCAGCCGCCGCTCATCTCTGGCAGCACATTCATCACGGTGCTACGCCTGCTGTGGGTGATGTGCGCCCGTGCCCGCAGCTGGCGCTGGCTCTGCACCAGCGCTCCATCGCCGACACGCTGCTGTGCCTGCTCACCGGCTCCAGTCTGCATCAGGAGGTAAGATATCATCGGGTCTCAACTCTCTCTGAAGCTGGTGGTGCAGCCTCATCTTGGCAGCACATTCATGTTACTCGGTGCTACACCTGGGATTATGTGCAAGCGTATGGCACCAGCGGCCTGACGTTACAAATACAATGGCTCCATTACAAATAAAATATCGACACACTTCAGTGTTATCTGCCCGGCTCCAGTCTGTTCAGGAGAACATACATGTGCTACACCTGCTGTGGGTGAGTGTCCGCAGCTGGCGCTGGCTCTGCACCAGCGCTCCATCGCCGACACGCTGCTGTGCCTGCTCACCGGCTCCAGTCTGCATCAGGAGGTAAGATATCATCGGGTTTCAACTCTCTCTGAAGCTGGTGGTGCAGCCGCCGCTCATCTCTGGCAGCACATTCATCACGGTGCTACGCCTGCTGTGGGTGATGTGCGCCGCGTGCCCGCAGCTGGCGCTGGCTCTGCACCAGCGCTCCATCGCCGACACGCTGCTGTGCCTGCTCACCGGCTCAAGTCTGCATCAGGAAGATTCATCAGGTCAACTCTCTCTGACTGTGGTGCAGCCGCCTCATTTCTGGCAGCACATTCATCACGGTGCTCTGCTGTGGGTGATGTGCGCCGCGTGCCCGGAGCTGGCGCTGGCTCTGCACCAGCGCTCCATCGCCGACACGCTGCTGTGCCTGCTCACCGGCTCCAGTCTGCATCAGGAGGTAAGATATCATCGGGTTCAACTCTCTCTGAAGCTGGTGGTGCAGCCGCCGCTCATCTCTGGCAGCACATTCATCACGGTGCTACGCCTGCTGTGGGTGATGTGCGCCGCGTGCCCGCAGCTGGCGCTGGCTCTGCACCAGCGCTCCATCGCCGACACGCTGCTGTGCCTGCTCACCGGCTCCAGTCTGCATCAGGAGGTAAGATATCATCGGGTCTCAACTCTCTCTGAAGCTGGTGGTGCAGCCGCCGCTCATCTCTGGCAGCACATTCATCACGGTGCTACGCCTGCTGTGGGTGATGTGCGCCGCGTGCCCGCAGCTGGCGCTGGCTCTGCACCAGCGCTCCATCGCCGACACGCTGCTGTGCCTGCTCACCGGCTCCAGTCTGCATCAGGAGGTAAGATATCATCGGGTCTCAACTCTCTCTGAAGCTGGTGGTGCAGCCGCCGCTCATCTCTGGCAGCACATTCATCACGGTGCTACGCCTGCTGTGGGTGATGTGCGCCGCGTGCCCGCAGCTGGCGCTGGCTCTGCACCAGCGCTCCATCGCCGACACGCTGCTGTGCCTGCTCACCGGCTCCAGTCTGCATCAGGAGGTAAGATATCATCGGGTCTCAACTCTCTCTGAAGCTGGTGGTGCAGCCGCCGCTCATCTCTGGCAGCACATTCATCACGGTGCTACGCCTGCTGTGGGTGATGTGCGCCGCGTGCCCGCAGCTGGCGCTGGCTCTGCACCAGCGCTCCATCGCCGACACGCTGCTGTGCCTGCTCACCGGCTCCAGTCTGCATCAGGAGGTAAGATATCATCGGGTCTCAACTCTCTCTGAAGCTGGTGGTGCAGCCGCCGCTCATCTCTGGCAGCACATTCATCACGGTGCTACGCCTGCTGTGGGTGATGTGCGCCGCGTGCCCGCAGCTGGCGCTGGCTCTGCACCAGCGCTCCATCGCCGACACGCTGCTGTGCCTGCTCACCGGCTCCAGTCTGCATCAGGAGGTAAGATATCATCGGGTCTCAACTCTCTCTGAAGCTGGTGGTGCAGCCGCCGCTCATCTCTGGCAGCACATTCATCACGGTGCTACGCCTGCTGTGGGTGATGTGCGCCGCGTGCCCGCAGCTGGCGCTGGCTCTGCACCAGCGCTCCATCGCCGACACGCTGCTGTGCCTGCTCACCGGCTCCAGTCTGCATCAGGAGGTAAGATATCATCGGGTCTCAACTCTCTGAAGCCCTTAGGGCCTACGCTAAAACTGACGCGGTTGCACGCTCGCGGTCACCCGCGGCGGGCGACCGCCGCGGGCCACAAAACCGCGCGCGGGTACCCGTCGCGTGCGCCCGTCTCAGTTAGCGCTGCTAGTATAATTTTATTCAATAAAATCAACCAATATTTATTTGACCGTAGCATCTAGCGGCGCTCGACTGATTTGTAGAACAAACAGCGTGTGCCCGTCGTGGGCGCCCGCGCCGTGTACCCGCCGCGGAATCCGCCACCCGCGCCCGCGCTCCGTCACGCTGTTCATACTATTTTTCATTATACAACCGCGAGCGTGCAACCGCGCCAGTTGTAGCGTTAGCCCTTAAGATCTAAGTAGTCTAGGGTATCTACGCCGAATATTACCGTATCCACTATCCATATATCCTTGCACAAGCTATAAATGTTAAGTTTAATTTTTGTATTGATAAGTTTAATTCTTATCAATATCATAATATTTTAACCATCGATTTCGATGATGCCCCTTATTTAGTAATTGTTACAAAATAAACATTGTCCTTTTTGAATGTCATAACTGATATTTCATTATGCTTATTTGCAGCAAGTGGAGCTGATTCCACGTCTTCCCCAAGAGTTGTATGAAATAACGTGTTTGATCGGCGAGCTGATGCCCCGCCTCCCTACGGACGGGATCTTCGCCGTGGACGCCCACCTCGACCGCCCATGGTCCGCGCCCACCGACCGCTCCGCACAGTGGCAATGGAGAGACGACAGAGGTATAATGATTTTGATTCATGCATCTATTTTGTACCTTTATAGTTTTTTCCTGACTCAAATGGAAAATCGTTTATTCTTGAAAGGCCATGTACCATTGATTCAGATGGCAGGTTTTGCTGAGAAGTGTTAGCAAGACACAATTGTAGCTCAATAGTATAATAGAGTATGAGCTTATTATAGAACTGGCTTTATGCCCTATAGCATATACAGCTTAAGGTTCAGTTCTTCTTTTTCTTACAAGGTGTATGGCGCTCTTACTCGTGGGCGGAGTGTCGCGCGCTGGAAGCTGGCGCTGCGGCAGCTGAAGAGGAGGTGTGCCTGAACACGCTGGGCCGCTCCTACACCGTGGACCTCACGGCCATGCAGCAGCTCAACGACCACACGGGCACGGCGCGCCCCGTGCAACGCGTCGCACCCACGCCGCCCGCCGCCGACGCGAGCGCCGCTAACGCCGCTGTGCCCGGTGAGCTGAGTACCCTGCTGTGTAGCTAGTGCATCAATAGTAACTCTGCTAGAGATTAGACCGAGGGTTAGATGACAGGTGCAGGGGTCACTGGAGGACTAAGTCCGAGTAATAAAGTCAGAGGAGTAGTAAGGTTTACCTGGTAGTACGAGACTTGTAAGTCGTAAATAAAGGATCAAAATACAATGACAATGATGGTGCTTATAATAATTTTGATAAATTTCTGCACTCAATTTGGAAAATAATGATACATTGTGTAATTTGTGATGTTTTGCTAACTGAGTAACGCCGTACGCCGTCACTCCGGAGTGGACCAAGTTTGTCTGATAGAGATTGTATTGTTACCAGACCCGCGCATCGCCATGGTGCGCTGCAACCCGTCGCTGGTGCGCGCGCTGCTGGGCGTGCTGCACGAGGTGTACTGGAGCTCGGCGGGCCCGGCGCTGCGCGCGCAGGCGCTCAAGGCCATCCTGCGCGCCGTGCACTACGCGGACGCGCCGCTGCTGAGACAAGTGCTCAAGACTCAGGTGCGTTTTTTATTATTTTTGGTGACTTATGTGTGAGTGTTCTTAGACATGTTTCACGTGCACATTACAAAATAAAGTGTTAAATTAAAATCGGTTGAGCTGTGAAAAAGCTTAGGCTGCTTAAATATAATTTTTGTGTTTTGTTTTCTCTAATCGGGGTCAGGTATTCTATAATAAATGATTGAGTTGTTTGACTGAAAATGTTTGACGTGCAGGTGATATCGTCCCACATCGCGGGCATGATGGCATCTAGCGACCTGCGCATCGTGGTGGGGTCGCTGCAGTTGGCCGAGATACTGATGCAGCGGCTGCCCGAGGAGATGGGCGTGCAGTTCCGCCGCGAGGGCGTGCTGCACCAGGTGGTGCAGCTGGCCGAGCGCGTGCCGACACCCAACGCGCCGCAACCTGCGCGACACCCCAAACTCAAAGTGAGTACCACCACCACCCATAGCCTTTACAACCTCTCATGTGGGCCCAATCTCGGAAGGGCAACCCGAAATCTGCACTTCTCTTTTATCATCACTGGGCCGCCTTCTTGACTAAAGAACTAAAAAACGAACTACAAATAATTTTCAATAAATCTTTTGTTTGGGTGTTACATACATTTTTTTGGGTGTTTTTGAAAGGCTTCTACACACTATTTACCACGCGGGCGAAGTCGCGGGCGTCTGCTAGTATAAATATAATACGATTTTCTATACAAGCCTCCAACATTATCATAATTGATATCAACTAGTTAAGTGGGAGCTTAAACAGCCCTTTTGTTTGCAGTCTCCGAGCGGCACGAGCGTGCGCGCAGGCGGCAGCTCGTCGCCCCCCGCGTCCACGTCGGCCTCTGCGCTGGAGCACCACAACTTGTCGCTCGCGTTCTCTGCTTCAGGTTCATTTATTGCTAGCGCATTACGTAAGTGCCGCTTGGCCGGCACTCATCTATGCCGCGTTCTATTCATCATCATCATCATTATCATTATCAGCCTGTCAACGGCTCACACTGGGCCAGCAGAGGGGTGCACAGAATTTGCATACATACACACATACCATCACGCCTCATTCGCATAGGGGTTTGCAGAGGTATCCTTGCATATCTGTCTCGCTTCTTCCAATTTCACTAAAAATTTCATCGTCGATTAATTACGAAAAATTACGTCGATTTCTGCGTGACCAAACCATCTCAGCATACCTAGATACTTCTAAATACGGAATTTGGACCCTGGATATGTATGACCCAGGTCTGATAGATTGGATTGATTGGAACCGGGAAATTTAAAGACAAGTTAAAACATATCAAGCTGTCAAAAACGAATCGAAATGGGCAGGACAATGAGAAGTACTGACATTAGATGGGCTACCATTTAGTTAACAAAAATATGCCCAAAAGGCAACAATAGAACTTATTAAACAGTATTTGAGTAGTATTTTATTTTTGTTTGTTAATATGAGACATCCATTGATTTATATGAGATTTTTATTGACAGTTCCCGGCGCTGATGCCGCCGCTGAAGCGGGCCCGGCTACATCGGCCGCCACGCACCAACCGTCTTCTACAACTGCTCATAGGTAAACTACATCTGTGATTTAAATGAAACTTAGACCATATCGCTCTAAATACTGTCATAAAGGCGAAACTTTGTGCTTTTTGGGTTCCGTACCTTTTAAAAGGAAAAAAACGGAACCATTACATTATTACTTTCTTGTCTGTCCGTCCGTCTGTTAATACCCTTTTTCTCAAGAATGCTTGGAGGTATTAAGCTGAAATTTATATTAAATACTCAGGTCTACTGTACCTTGGAGCTGTGAAAAAATCAAATTTTACAAAAAGGATACAGTCATTTATATGATATAGATTATAGACTAAAACATAGGCAATTTTTTAATCTCCAATCACTCTTATTCTACTAAGATAAGACATGGTATACTTTACTGACGCGAAAATTATAGTAGACGGGGTTAAAAGTTTGTATGAAAAATATTTCATTTCTGAAGTTATGTTTATAAAATTAGCATATAACTACATCGACAACCAGCTAATTTAGCATTTGGTTGTTTATATTAAAGTTATAAAAATGTACGTTTCTTTTTTTTCTCAGATCGAATAGTCCATTAACGGAGATGTTGAAACGCAAACGCGCGGTGAAACGCTCGGGCGGCACGGCGGCGGCGAGCGCGCGCACGCAGCGCGGCCGCAGGGAGGACGCGTCCGGCCCGCACGCGCACGCCGCCGCGCTCGCCGCCGCGCCCGCCGCCGCGGCCGTCGCTGCTCATTGTTAGTATACATCAGTGCTTTTTGATTACTCTTGGACTGCTGCTTATATTCTTAACGAGTTAAACTGTGGGAAGCCTCTAAGTAAATAAAATGAAAATTATTGAAGTATATATTTTGGAAAATATCTACTATATATAATATACTATGCATGTTAAGAACTGAAAATAATAACTCAAGTAGGTAATATTTTTAATGCCACTACAGCCATTACAACACAAGTGATACAAACAAAATCCCCCACCAGATCTGTATTATAACTAGCGGCATGTAAGTCTAGCGCTGAACGAAACGTAGAAGGGATGGCTGCGCATCGGTACCGTCGCGTACGCAATACAATAAATACTATAATTACCTAATACCACATCATGTTATGACATCGTTTTAATATGTGTGTGTGCGTGCGTGCATGCGTGTGTGTGTATGTGTTTGTGTATGTTACATGCGTGTTTGTGCTTATATATGTTAATGTTTTTAGTTCTAATTTCATGTCAGTTCACAATTCTAAAGATTTCGTATTACTTAAGACATAATTATATAGTATAGATATTTACCATAAATGAATAAATAAATTTTGAAAATCTTACGGGGAGTAAAAAAATAAAACATTATTATATTGTTAATTTTTATTTTAGATATAAGACTAGTCTTATTTGAATCAGGCAATGGTAACACGCCTGGCGTCGCAAAACGGTATTTCTTCTAGGTATATCATTCCCTTTAAATTCATAAACAAACTTAAAAAAACAACAAAATATATAATTATATTTAACAAACCAACTGAAAATTAACAATAATAACAGTGCAACTCAGAGCGAGACTGTACACTGGAAGTCCGCGGTGCGTCGTTTCGGTGCGGGGGACGGAATGCGACAGGGGAGCCAATCGCCGCTACGCACGCCCGCCCCTCATTCCTCAAGCTCCCCCATGATACCTAAATTTTTACTTCTGCGCAATAACGGTCAGCGCTAGAGTTTCGTGCCGCTACTTGTATGTCTGTATGTCTATCTGTTTACGGTAAACTCAGACTACTGAACAGACTGTCATCAGGTTTTCACCAATAGAAAAGTGGTTCCTGAGGAAGGTTTTAGAATATGATTTGTCAAGGTTTTATGTAAATTGGATGAAATATGCCAATAATTGTTGGAAAGTCGGCTAAATTTAACGCCTGGGAGCTTCTCTCGAAAACGCTGCTTTTTCTATTTGGGATGTAACGACAATGTATGGAAGAGAAGTTTTCTCTTCATTAGGACAACAAAAATGACCGCTATGGCATGTCTATGTCTACATTGTGAGGACAACTTGCTATACCAATTTTTCATAAAAGAATGAAGAACACAAACGTACGGTTTTTTAATTTGATGTTTTTGGAAGTTTGCAATACTGAACACACCGGCATATTTAGCGGACTATAAAAAAGGTCCATAATTTAAAAAAAAGTTGAGAGGTGTCAAGGGACACCCGGATGGAACGAAGTTCCTTTCGATTAATTAGTGAAGAAATTGTAATAAAATTTTTTTTTTTAAGTAATAATAATATTTTTTTTATTATTAACAAATATAATGTTATATAAACTTAAACGCGTACCACACACGCGTTTGTTTTTGTACACCGAAACACCAGAGGGCGCCACGAGAGCGCGAGACAGCATACAGCGCGGGCGCCCCCCGCCGCTCACGCGCACACACATCAAAGGCGGCGGCAAGATCCTTTAATCAAAAAGTGTCGTGACAATTTTTCGTACCAATTTTTTCCGTCTAGCCCCCTTTCACAACGCGCGATAAGGAACTTCGTTCCAAAAATATGGTTTTATTTTAAAATCTACTTACTACACTTCTTTTGTTATTTAAAGTTTCATTTGTTTTACTTAAAATGAGATCACATCAAGAACAGATTTTGCGAGTAACGTTTCATCACTAAACAATACCTTACTCCATGGGTCTGCGTTCTAAAGTCGATGTTCCGCTAAAAATGCCGGTGTGTGTATTTACCACGCAGGCGAAGTCACGGGTGTCCCCTAGTAAATAATAATTTGCATACGCAGCGTCGGTGGTGGCGGGCGCGGTGGGCGCAGTGGGCGCGGTGGGCGCGGCGGCGCGCTCGGCCAGTCGCCTGGGCGCGTCCAAGACGTCGTCGTTCCTGTCGTCGCTGAACCCGTCGCGCTGGGGCCGCTCGCCGCACGTGCACAAGGACTCCGCGCTGCTCGCCTCGCCGCACACCTCCACCAATCTCACCATACAGAACAAGTAACGAATTTTTATTGTATTACATTATATGTAACATGAGAGAAGTATGAAAGAGTAAACAAATTAAATTTAAACATTTAAAAGCACTATTTTTTTGCTTGCTAAACTGACAAGAAGTGGTTTTACTTTATCGTTACATTACTCTCATTAATCTTTTCATACAAGTTCATCAGTTTAGGGTACTCATGGCCTGGTCATACTTTAAATTTACCTGTATTGGGCCCAGGACCATTCGCCTGGGTCCTCCCCTTCTAACATATCTATTCACCCTCGCCTCATAAAGATCTTTTGTTAGTCTTCTTTCATCCATTCTCTGTATATACCCGAACCATATTTCATAGTTAAAATGACGGAGTTGATTGCAGAGAGAAGGTCCGCGAGTGGATCGTGTGGCGCGCGGGCCGACTGCAGCGCGAGTGGGGCGCGCTGGGCGGGGGTGCGGGCGCGCTCGAGCAGCTGGCCTCGCTCGCCGCCGCGCTGCCGCACCGCGCGCCCGCCGCGCTGCAGCACCTGCGCGACACGCTGCTCGACCACGACGTGTCGCCCTTCGAGGTGAGACGGCACTATATCTCACCTCCTTGTCTATATCACACCTAATTCCATCTCGCAGAGTCTGAATATTATCTTACTCATAACTAGTTAGTACCCTTTTATCTAAGATTGCATCATCACTTACCATCAGGTGTGATTGTAGTCAAAGGCTATCCTGTAAGGAATAAAAAAAAGTACACAAGACATGCAACCGCACTGTGTGCGCACTGTTTTCAGTTATCAGGCAAACTAGTTTGTTACGTTACAAATAGAATGTTAAAAATCTTAGTCGGGTGGTAAGTAGTCGCGAACAGCCAGACCTGGACCAATTTAGAAAATATTTATTCAGCCCAGACGGCAATCGAACCTAGGAACTCTGTCTTATAAATCCACTGCGCAACGGATTTCGTCAAAAAATATATGCGTGACTACTTATTACATTTTCAGGTGAACCACTCTGGAGTACTGAGCGCACTGCTGCAGTTCCTCACTGGCACAGCTGCGGATGACGCCGAGGGCGAGCGCGAGGCCGAGGGCGAGGGCCGCGACTCGGCCGACCTAGCCGCCGCGGAGGATCGCCTGCGACTCTTTCTACACGTCTTCGCTGACCTGCCTCAAGTGCCAGAGTAAGTGTAATACATCAATACGTAAATAAATTGATTGACTTAGCTGGCGCTGGCTTGTGTGAGCTTGCCGCTAATTTGAATTTTACTCAGAGTCATATAGACTGACGATAAAGGGCATCGAACCCCCGAAAGAAGCTAACAGTTTTTTTTAAGTTAAGCTAGCAATGTACATATATTTTCATTGCTAGTTTTAGTTAAAAATCCTCATTTGTTGTTAAAATAGCAGATTTGATTTTAAATCATAAAATGCGCGACAGCAATATTCCAACGCTGAGGGACTCTGATAGTACAGGATCCGTGGCCTATTTTTTCACTTGATTACTATCAAGCTAATTTTCCGTGAGTAGCTTCATTTTGATAAGACGCCCAACAATTTCCTGTGCGAAAATTTTTGATTGTGGTAGCTAACAGAGGTAGCAATGATAAAATATGTCGATTTGATGATTCTTCAATATTTATTACTAACTGAATTGTTTTTATTAAATCTTAAGATAATTATCTAAATTATTTGAAAAAATTTTTGTCCTACAAAATCTATGGTTTCATCAAAGAGTCCTCCCCCTCCAACATGTATTGATAACGAGATCACCAAAAATGATTACTAACCAGCTGATTTTTTTTTTATTACTTAGTTAATATATATATAATTTAACAGCCATATTGTCCTACAAATTTCGTGGTATGTTATCCCGGTCCTACGCTCAGAAATTGTTAATACCATAAGACCATTTTTCTCATTACTAACTGTAGGACAAAAATATTACATAATAGGTTAGTGTGTTCAGTGCCCAAATAAAACAATGTCCTACAAAAAAACAGGTATGTATCACTAGTCCGACAAGAATTGTAATTTTTTCGTTTTCCTATTTCTAACATAAGATACAGTGAAAAAATCTTTTTTAAAATTTAAATAAGTTTATTTTTTAGGAAAATTAGGTACAAAAATTGGTGTATTGGTGTATTTATAGATAAAAAAAAATTAATCTTCATCATATTCATCTGATGAATCTTCATAATCTTCGCTACTAACATCGCTGTCATCTTCATTTATTTCACTTTCCTCACTCGTGATATCTGACTCTGTAATAACATGAAAAAATTTAGTAAATTATATAATAATGAATAATCAATCAATAAATAACAATAGTATAAATAGGGTACCTTGTATTTCAGAAGATAATTCTTCAAAAGATGGACTTTGGGGACCATCAAACCAATAATATTCATATTTGCCATCAATTATTGTCCATCCAAAATTTTCCGGCAATTTTTCCGTGGGGCACCGCATATGTGCGTTACACCATACATTGCAGATAAATGCAGTTCTTTTAATTTGTTGTAACAATTCTTCTTCTGTTGGTGGCAAACTGGAAGGATCATATCCTACGATTTTTTGTTTTAAAATTTCTTCATTTTCATTTTTTGATTTATATCCTTTTTCAAATAACAATAAAAATACAGAAACCCAAGCGGCACAAAGTTTTCTTTGTTATTGTTTTGTTTAATTTCAGTTGACGTTCAGTAATTTTTTAACTTATTGTTGAGTGAAATCTACCAAAAAGTCAACATTTTTTTTTCGCACGCTTGAGAAATAAATTGATTTTTAATTTCATGACTTTCCAATATATATTCAATTGGAGCACCGCAATAGCGTACCACGCTATTTTTACATCAAGGATCTGTACTACTACTTTTGACCGTAGGACCGGGACAACGTACCACGGAATTTGTAGGACAAATATTTTTTCAAATAATTTAGATAATTATCTTAAGATTTAATGAAAAACAATCCAGTTAGTAATTAATATTTGAGAATCATCAAATCAACATATTTTATTATTGCTACCTCTGTTAGCTACCACTATCGAGAATTTTCGCACAGGAAATTGTTGGGCGTCTCATTAAAACGATGCTATTCACGAAGATTCAGCTTGATAGTAATTATTTTTACATCAATGATCTGTACTACTACTTTTAAGCGTAGGAACCGGGATAACATACCACGAAATTTGTAGGACAATATGGCTGTTAAATTATATATATATTAACTAAGTAATAAAAAAAAAATCAGCTGGTTAGTAATCATTTTTGGTGATCTCGTTATCAATACATGTTGGAGGGGGAGGACTCTTTGATGAAACCATAGATTTTGTAGGACAAATATTTTTTCAAATAATTTAGATAATTATCTTAAGATTTAATAAAAACAATTCAGTTAGTAATAAATATTGAAGAATCATCAAATCGACATATTTTATCATTGCTACCTCTGTTAGCTACCACAATCAAAAATTTTCGCACAGGAAATTGTTGGGCGTCTTATCAAAATGAAGCTACTCACGGAAAATTAGCTTGATAGTAATCAAGTGAAAAAATAGGCCACGGATCCTGTACTATGAATAATGTAATGAATCGTCAACACGCTTCTTACACCCGGTGTAAGCGTAGTACTACATTTGCAGCGACAGCGAGTGGCGCGAGAAGGCGAGTGTGGGCGGGCTGGTGGGCGCGGGCGCGTTGTCGGCGCTGGTGGGCAAGGTGAACGCGTGCGTGTCGCACCTGGAGCAGTTCCCCGTGCGCGTGCACGACCTGCCCGCGCGCCCCGCCACCTCCGCGCTCAAGTTCTTCAACACGCATCAGCTCATGGTACGTGCACACTACACATCTGACATCTGTCTGTTCGCGGTAAACTCAGAGGCTACTGAAGAGAGTAGTGGCGCGAGAAGGCGAGCGTGGGCGGGCTGGTGGGCGCGGGCGCGTTGTCGGCGCTGGTGGGCAAGGTGAACGCGTGCGTGTCGCACCTGGAGCAGTTCCCCGTGCGCGTGCACGACCTGCCCGCGCGCCCCGCCACCTCCGCGCTCAAGTTCTTCAACACGCATCAGCTCATGGTACGTACACACTACAAATCTGACATCTGTCTGTTCGCGGTAAACTCAGAGGCTACTGAAGAGAGTAGTGGCGCGAGAAGGCGAGCGTGGGCGGGCTGGTGGGCGCGGGCGCGTTGTCGGCGCTGGTGGGCAAGGTGAACGCGTGCGTGTCGCACCTGGAGCAGTTCCCCGTGCGCGTGCACGACCTGCCCGCGCGCCCCGCCACCTCCGCGCTCAAGTTCTTCAACACGCATCAGCTCATGGTACGTACACACTACAAATCTGACATCTGTCTGTTCGCGGTAAACTCAGAGGCTACTGAAGAGAGTAGTGGCGCGAGAAGGCGAGCGTGGGCGGGCTGGTAGGCGCGGGCGCGTTGTCGGCGCTGGTGGGCAAGGTGAACGCGTGCGTGTCGCACCTGGAGCAGTTCCCCGTGCGCGTGCACGACCTGCCCGCGCGCCCCGCCACCTCCGCGCTCAAGTTCTTCAACACGCATCAGCTCATGGTACGTACACACTACAAATCTGACATCTGTCTGTTCGCGGTAAACTCAGAGGCTACTGAAGAGAGTAGTGGCGCGAGAAGGCGAGCGTGGGCGGGCTGGTGGGCGCGGGCGCGTTGTCGGCGCTGGTGGGCAAGGTGAACGCGTGCGTGTCGCACCTGGAGCAGTTCCCCGTGCGCGTGCACGACCTGCCCGCGCGCCCCGCCACCTCCGCGCTCAAGTTCTTCAACACGCATCAGCTCATGGTACGTACACACTACAAATCTGACATCTGTCTGTTCGCGGTAAACTCAGAGGCTACTGAAGAGAGTAGTGGCGCGAGAAGGCGAGCGTGGGCGGGCTGGTGGGCGCGGGCGCGTTGTCGGCGCTGGTGGGCAAGGTGAACGCGTGCGTGTCGCACCTGGAGCAGTTCCCCGTGCGCGTGCACGACCTGCCCGCGCGCCCCGCCACCTCCGCGCTCAAGTTCTTCAACACGCATCAGCTCATGGTACGTGCACACTACACATCTGACATCTGTCTGTTCGCGGTAAACTCAGAGGCTACTGAAGAGAGTAGTGGCGCGAGAAGGCGAGCGTGGGCGGGCTGGTGGGCGCGGGCGCGTTGTCGGCGCTGGTGGGCAAGGTGAACGCGTGCGTGTCGCACCTGGAGCAGTTCCCCGTGCGCGTGCACGACCTGCCCGCGCGCCCCGCCACCTCCGCGCTCAAGTTCTTCAACACGCATCAGCTCATGGTACGTGCACACTACACATCTGACATCTGTCTGTTCGCGGTAAACTCAGAGGCTACTGAAGAGAGTAGTGGCGCGAGAAGGCGAGCGTGGGCGGGCTGGTGGGCGCGGGCGCGTTGTCGGCGCTGGTGGGCAAGGTGAACGCGTGCGTGTCGCACCTGGAGCAGTTCCCCGTGCGCGTGCACGACCTGCCCGCGCGCCCCGCCACCTCCGCGCTCAAGTTCTTCAACACGCATCAGCTCATGGTACGTGCACACTACACATCTGACATCTGTCTGTTCGCGGTAAACTCAGAGGCTACTGAAGAGAGTAGTGGCGCGAGAAGGCGAGCGTGGGCGGGCTGGTGGGCGCGGGCGCGTTGTCGGCGCTGGTGGGCAAGGTGAACGCGTGCGTGTCGCACCTGGAGCAGTTCCCCGTGCGCGTGCACGACCTGCCCGCGCGCCCCGCCACCTCCGCGCTCAAGTTCTTCAACACGCACCAGCTCATGGTACGTGCACACTACACATCTGACATCTGTCTGTTCGCGGTAAACTCAGAGGCTACTGAAGAGAGTAGTGGCGCGAGAAGGCGAGCGTGGGCGGGCTGGTGGGCGCGGGCGCGTTGTCGGCGCTGGTGGGCAAGGTGAACGCGTGCGTGTCGCACCTGGAGCAGTTCCCCGTGCGCGTGTACGACCTGCCCGCGCGCCCCGCCACCTCCGCGCTCAAGTTCTTCAACACGCATCAGCTCATGGTACGTGCACACTACACATCTGACATCTGTCTGTTCGCGGTAAACTCAGAGGCTACTGAAGAGAGTAGTGGCGCGAGAAGGCGAGCGTGGGCGGGCTGGTGGGCGCGGGCGCGTTGTCGGCGCTGGTGGGCAAGGTGAACGCGTGCGTGTCGCACCTGGAGCAGTTCCCCGTGCGCGTGCACGACCTGCCCGCGCGCCCCGCCACCTCCGCGCTCAAGTTCTTCAACACGCATCAGCTCATGGTACGTGCACACTACACATCTGACATCTGTCTGTTCGCGGTAAACTCAGAGGCTACTGAAGAGAGTAGTGGCGCGAGAAGGCGAGCCTGGGCGGGCTGGTGGGCGCGGGCGCGCTGACGGCGCTGGTGGGCAAGGTGAACGCGTCCTTGTCGCACCTGGAGCAGTTCCCCGTGCGCGTGCACGACCTGCCCGCGCGCCCCGCCACCACCGCGCTCAACTTCTTCAACACGCATCAGCTTTTTTTAAATATGATATAATGTCACCCGGGGATAGTGTAACTTCGCAACGGTAAAAGGATTTTTCCGTCGAACTCGATTTAACATATCTAAATTGTGACACTGTTTTTTGAGTATTGTCCTTTTGGCCCAAGAGCCTGCGACAGCCAGACTTTCCTTATTTTATAAAAGTTGAAATTTTCTCTGTACATGCCTCCTATACAGGTAAGAACGACCTGCGACTATAGAGTTTGGGTTGTGGTTACTTGAGCAGGTAACAGGTAGTAAAGGTGTATAAAATAGTACTGAAAATTTGTTAGAGTATAAAGCTCAATTTTTTTATATTTTCTTCGGGATAACTGTAGAAATCTCGTCATCCATTGCCGGACACTTATGACAGTTGCTACCCCTTGCCAGACACCCCTAAACTTTGATAAATTACAATTATACTTTCGTTATAGTATAAAAGCTAAATTTTATATATGTTACTTGGGAGCCTATAAAAAGATGTTACCTCAATAGCCGGACAGTTTTCATGGTTTTTACATCTCGCCAGACACATCGAAAGTGCAAGATGCGAGCACGAATGCTTAGTCGATTACTATTTTTTAAGATATCTAATAAAAAATAATTTTATTACGTTCATAGCCATGTTGTATAAAGTAAAAAATATTAGTTTAACATCATAAAAATATAATAAAAAGTATGATTACAGGTAAAAAAAATATTTAAACTTGTTTATTAATTTAAACATTGGTGTTTTCATTTTCTTCATCACTACTACTCCATTCGATGGCTTGATCGTCCTCAACATCACCATCATCGTCAGTTTCTGAAAGAAAAATAAGCAAGTTTATACAGTTATGAATAGTTAAAAAAATTTGTATCATTTGTCATAATAATTATTGTATACCTGATTGAGTTTTGAGCCAATCACTAACATAACTCGGTAGTTGATCCCCTTCAAACCATTTGAACTGGTATGTGTCAAAATTTAGCAACTTCTTTCGGTCAAAAGCTTCGTTTACATAGGAGACTGTGTACGAGTCGATGAACACTTGAACTCTAGCGACATCAACATCCATTAGGGACATTGTAGACATTGCATATAAATCTCTGATATTAAAGATGTTTTGTTGATCATTTAAATTTTCAATTAATTCGTTGTTACCGAAGCTCTTGAAAGCTTCCTGGTACTCTCCTTTTCTGAAGAGGGCAGGATTAAAATCACAACCTGTTATGGCATGTAATCCAGGTAAGCTCTGACAAATTAACAGTCCCAACTCTGCATGTATTTTGGTTAGGTCCACATACCTTAAATTATTGCCAGTGCCTGTAAGCATCCAAACAACCGAATCACTTTTAAGGTGATGCATGCTATAGCCGCAATATCGGTATCAGCACTTCTTATTACTATTTCTGCTGGAAAGTTGATGTTACATGCATGATATACTATCTTGGTATGTTTCCTCGTGTGCTGACACTCTTCATCAATCCTTGAGACAACTTTATTGGAATTATCAACAGTGAAAGAATGACACTTTCTGTAATTGATGTATATTGTTTTGTTGCCAATAAATGGCACCACTTCATCAGTAGCCCAATGTGAAATAAAAAAATTAACTAAAGCTTCTTTGAAATTTAAATTTTTCAACTCTTTTGCGAAATCACTTGGTCGAATTTGTTCGGGCCCAGTTATAGAGTATTCCAATTGCGCGGATTCTAACCATTAGGAATGCTCATAATCTTTGATCGATGGAGTAAAGTACTGATCAAAGATCACATCAATTCTCGAAGCTCGAAATTGAGTAGCCATTTCCAACAATTTTTTTGAAATATTTGAACAGTTGTTACCTCGCGGTCGTATCTACAGTAGACTTTCAATGTGTCTGGCGAGATGTAAAAACCATGAAAACTGTCCGGCTATTGAGGTAACATCTTTTTATAGGCCCCCAAGTAACATATATAAAATTTAGCTTTTATACTATAACGAAAGTATAATTGTAATTTATCAAAGTTTAGGGGGGTCTGGCAAGGGGTAGCAACTGTCATAAGTGTCCGGCAATGGATGACGAGATTTCTACAGTTATCCCGAAGAAAATATAAAAAAATTGAGCTTTATACTCTAACAAATTTTCAGTACTATTTTATACACCTTTACTACCTCTTACCTGCCCAAGTAACCACAACCCAAACTCTATAGTCGCTGGTCGTTCTTACCTTTATAGGAGACATGTACAGAGAAAATTTCAACTTTTATAAAATAACGAAGGTCTGGCTGTCGTGGGCTCTTGCTCTATTTCTTTTTTATATCCTACAAGATAGCTCTCGACTGCAATTAGACCAGATGGTAAATGAGATGGAAGTGAACTGACTTGTTAAGTGTAGAATTAGAAATTCACATCCCTCTTGGTTTCTACCCTACACCATACCAGAACGCTAAATTGCGTGTCGGTACGTCTCTGCCGGTAGGGTCTTAACTAACCACAGCCATAGCTTCCAACTAGCCGGACCTGCATTAATTTAGACAATCTCAATAGACCCAGCCGGGAATGGAACCCAGAATCTTTCACCACGCGTACCGAGGCTAACAGAAAGAGGTTAATTAAAATGTGTACTGCGCTTCTGTTACAGTGTGATCTCAAACGTCATCCGACGTGCACCAACTTGAAACAGTGGAAAGGTGGTGTTGTACGGATAGACCCCTTAGCTTTAGTGCAAGCAATCGAAAGGTATATATTGGTAGTATATATTTTATTAATTTTTATAAACTAATAATACAATCAAAAACATTATTTTAGGAACAGTTATTTTTATTTATGTAGCCATGACTTTAAACTTCCAATGTTTTTCTTTCCCATCCAACTAAGCGAAAAGGAATACTTATTCCTTTACAGTCATACTTATGACTATAGTCTATCGGAAGGGAATCGAACAAAGGGTCTCTCTTCATAGTCTGGCCAATTCGTTGTAGTGCTTATTGACTATAATAAATATGATAGATACATTTTAAAGGAAAAAGAAAAGAGATGTTACTCCAAAGAATAAAATAGTTTATTAATATTGGGAATTATTTAATCAAAATTTTGGAGGAAAAAAATGCCATGGGATAGAGCATTGATTTTAGCTTTTAACTATTAGTGAGCCCACCTTTATTGTTTTTGTAAATGTTTGTGTGTAGATACCTCGCTCAGCGCGGGTACGCGAGCGCGCGGTCGCGCGAGGCGTGCGCGGCGCAGTCGGACGACGAGCCCGCATCCGATGACGAGGTCGACGACGCGCTGGCCACGCCGCCGCACCACCCCGTCGAGTTAGTACACGTGTATTATTCAGAAGTGATATTATTTCCATTGAATAAATAACATGAGTACGATCATCATTAGTATGCAGTGAGTCATCATTGTTCGCCGCTCCTTAACCAATCAAATAGCGCGTCGCGTTCGAAGCTATGCCTTCAAATGGTCATTGTGAATTTGACCTTGTAATTTGAAAAGATTTGATTGGTTAGGGTTGGGTCGGCGTTCACTGCATTCTTTTTGACGACCTCCGTAGCGCAGTGGTATGCGCTGTGGATTTATGAGGCGGAGGTCCTGGGTTCGATGCCCGGCGGGGCAGATTGAGATTTTTCTTAATTTGTCTTGGTCTGGCTGGTGGGAGGCTTTCGCCGTGGCTAGTTACCACCCTACCGACAAAGACGTATCGCCAAGCGATTTAGCGTCCCGGTACGATGTCGTGTAGAAACCGAAAGGGGTGTGGATTTTCGTCCCACTCCTAACAAGTTAGTCCGCTTCCATCTTAGACTGCATCATCACTTAACATCAGGTGTGATAGCAGTCAAGGGTCAACTTGTCAATAAAAAAAAAAAGAACTATAGGTTTTCTTACTTGTAGAGGTATAGAGAGGATATGGATATTATGTTGTATCCACCTTCGCTGCTCCTATATTATACGTTTATCCTTTATTTAACAATCTGATGTGGATGATGTGGAGCAATATGCGTTTCTATTCCACTATCTTACTGTGGCTTTAGGTCAGGACGCTTGGTGATGTCTATGACAACTAGATATTATTACTAGATATTATAAATTGGGATCGGTAACAATAGATATTATATTATGATTTACATTGTCTGAGATTGTGATTACTAATTACAAGATGTGCCGATTAGATTGGCTTGGCAGTTTTATCATAGAAGTTATTTAATTTCAGTACGGACCATAAGTTGGAGTTCCTTATCGGCGATACAGTGCTGCCCTATAACATGACAGTGTACCAAGCGGTCAGGCAGTTCGGCGAGCAAACTGACGCCGACACAGACACAGAGACGCCCATAGGTACGCATTTATACATATGTACAATATTAATTATACTGTCAGTGCTTAATTCAGCTTATGCGCTTGCGGCCTAATTCAGTTTATGCACTTGCGGTCTACAATACGTTTGCCTCTCAATATGAAAATAGATGACTGGTTAGGACGTTAAGTGAATTAATTGACATTTAACAACTACCATATTCTTTGCCATATTTTTTGTTTTTTTTTTATGACTGGTATCAATATACTGCTGTTATATTCTTCTTTAAAACTTAAAGACTACTGAAGAGACTATTATTATTTAATAAATAATAAAATTATGGAAAAACTAAGGCGCACTCAAGGCGCAGGCGTGACTGAAATGTGCGTGAAAGCGGCATCCGGATGCTGTTCGTGCCTTGACGGGCTAATTGATTAAATAATAAAAAAGTTGCACGACGTTTTAGGACGATCTTACAATGGCAACCGAATTGAAATTTGAAAGTTCTCATCAAGACAAATTAATCAAGTCCAAACATAATGTAAGTGCTATAAGTCGTTGCTGAGTTCCCTCGTCGCTGTTTCGGCTCCATCATCAGATCGACTTCAAACCATAAAATTAAAATATTTAACAAACAAACGCAACGTAACGTCCCTGCAATTTTCAAATGTTCCCGTTGATTTCTCCAGGAGCCCATCTTCGAGAACTTGGTTTCCTTATCATGATACCACCCTCGGATTAAACCTTTCCAATAAAAAAAATCGTATTCGATTCTTTACATCGAACATACACAAAAAAATTACGGTCGAATTGAGAAACTCCTTTGAAATCTTATACTATTAAAAAAAACCAGTATTTTGATATTTGTTCTCCACCCTACTGCACTATAGCAATCACTCGTTCCTGGGTCAAAGATAAAATTTCAATTTTGAATTGTTTGACCAAGGGAGGTGGGCAATGATAATAAGCTACAATGTTTGTTTGCTTGTTTGTCCGTTAGCGAACGCCGGCATCTGGGTGCAGACGCACACCATCTACTATCGCGCGGTGGAGGCGGGCGAGCCGCCGCGCAGCGACGCGTCTGCCTCGCGCAAGGGCAAGGGGCAGCCCACCAAAGTGTCCTCCCGGCGCAAACCAGATCACCTGTGGAACGGTGTGGATGGGCTGATGTGCTCTTAGCTTTGGTATAGTAATGTTAGGAAGGATTTGTAGTATACCTGTTGGTCTGTGCCGCAGAGGGCGTGGTGCCCGCGCGCGGTGCGCCGCTCGTGCTGATGCTGCGCTCGGCGCTGGGCGCGGGCGAGGTGCGCGACGCGTCGCTGCCGGCGCTGGGCCTGCTGCGCGCGCTGCACGCGCTGTCGCGCCACTGGCACACGCTGTACCGCGCCGCCTGCCTGCCCGACCACCGCCCGCTCGTGCCCAACGCGGACTTTGTCAACGCCAAGGTAAGCGTGAACTGTCTCCTCCGTAGAGTTCGGGACGACTACCTTAAATACCGGAAGCAATTTTTAGTCCTATCGATTTATTAATTACAGTTAGCCCTTGACTAATGCTGAGTGGTGATGCAATCTAAGATGGAAGCGGGCTCATTTGTTAGGAGTAGGATGAAATCCACACCCCTTTTGGTTTTTAAACGACATTGTACCGGAACGCTTAATCGCTTGGCAGTACATTTTTGTCTGTAGGGTGGTAACTAGCCACGGCTGAAGCCTCCCACCAGCCAGACCTGGACCAATTAGAAAATCTTAATCGACCCTGCCGGGAATCGACCCCGGGACCTCTTATAAATCATCGTTATGGGTGAACAAGTTAATGAAATAGAAGACCATAAAATAAGACATAATTATTATTTTTTTTAAATTTAGATTGAGTTGATACAGGTAAATTTCAAATAGTTCAGAAGGAAAATGCAGCACTGTGTTAAGAAAAACATTTTGTTACAGCTCGCCGCGAAAGCCAACCGACAACTTCAAGACCCCTTGGTTATAATGACCGGCAACCTTCCTCCTTGGTTGAAAAAAGTTGCGTATGCGTGGTGAGTCATCTTTTAAAAGCTACCCTCACGTTTATTTGTGCTTGCATGTGACAAAAAATATCTCCAACAGTTGTTGACAAACGTGACACCTATGCCATGCTTAAGGGCCATGATAATGAAAACTTAAACCACTGATTCAGTACGGGATTCTTAATTAGCATTGTTATTTTTCGTCGCTTATTTCAGGATTATGAAAAAAAAGCATTTTTTTTAGAATTAATACTTCACGAAATTTTCTTTTACATGTCCTTTACATCCGGTTTATGTTTTGTTATCGTTTTAATGATATAATTACCAAATAAAGTGCTCAAAATGAGATAAGCAAAAAGCAAAATCAAAATCTGCTTAGTTTATAAAATAAGAATAACAATAAAGAGCTAACATGTACAAAACTGCCTTTCGGGTTGGATGCCTGGTTAGCCACTAAGTCATTCAGCTTATTAGGGTGAAATAGACTCTCCCACCAGGGACTAAATTTTTGCTTAATACAGATTCACCCTCTATTATTCGGCAACATGACCAGACTATTTGTGTATCAGTAGCATAGTTATGATTCTGTGGAGTAGTATACGGAGGTGGTGTTCCACAGCCCGTTCGTGTTCCCGTTCGAGGTGCGTCACCTGCTGTTCTACGTGGTGTCGTTCGACCGCGACCGCGCGCTGCAGCGTCTGCTAGAGGCGGGCGGCGAGCGCGCGGCGGCCGGTGCGGACGCGGAGCGCGTGGCGCCGCGCCTCGACCGCCGCAAGCGCACCGTGCAGCGGCACAACGTGCTGCGCCAGGCCGAGCACGTCATGCACGAGTTCGCGCACTCCAAGGTAGGTCATGTTCAGTGCCCGATGGAAGCGGGCGGCGAGCGCGCGGCGGCCGGTGCGGACGCGGAGCGCGTGGCGCCGCGCCTCGACCGCCGCAAGCGCACCGTGCAGCGGCACAACGTGCTGCGCCAGGCCGAGCACGTCATGCACGAGTTCGCGCACTCCAAGGTAGGTCATGTTCAGTGCCCGATGGAAGCGGGCGGCGAGCGCGCGGCGGCCGGTGCGGACGCGGAGCGCGTGGCGCCGCGCCTCGACCGCCGCAAGCGCACCGTGCAGCGGCACAACGTGCTGCGCCAGGCCGAGCACGTCATGCACGAGTTCGCGCACTCCAAGGTAGGTCATGTTCAGTGCCCGATGGAAGCGGGCGGCGAGCGCGCGGCGGCCGGTGCGGACGCGGAGCGCGTGGCGCCGCGCCTCGACCGCCGCAAGCGCACCGTGCATCGGCACAACGTGCTGCGCCAGGCCGAGCACGTCATGCACGAGTTCGCGCACTCCAAGGTAGGTCATGTTCAGTGCCCGATGGAAGCGGGCGGCGAGCGCGCGGCGGCCGGTGCGGACGCGGAGCGCGTGGCGCCGCGCCTCGACCGCCGCAAGCGCACCGTGCAGCGGCACAACGTGCTGCGCCAGGCCGAGCACGTCATGCACGAGTTCGCGCACTCCAAGGTAGGTCATGTTCAGTGCCCGATGGAAGCGGGCGGCGAGCGCGCGGCGGCCGGTGCGGACGCGGAGCGCGTGGCGCCGCGCCTCGACCGCCGCAAGCGCACCGTGCAGCGGCACAACGTGCTGCGCCAGGCCGAGCACGTCATGCACGAGTTCGCGCACTCCAAGGTAGGTCATGTTCAGTGCCCGATGGAAGCGGGCGGCGAGCGCGCGGCGGCCGGTGCGGACGCGGAGCGCGTGGCGCCGCGCCTCGACCGCCGCAAGCGCACCGTGCAGCGGCACAACGTGCTGCGCCAGGCCGAGCACGTCATGCACGAGTTCGCGCACTCCAAGGTAGGTCATGTTCAGTGCCCGATGGAAGCGGGCGGCGAGCGAGCGGCGGCGGGCGCAGTCACTAACAGCGTCTAATATTGGGTTCTACCAATAGAATTGCATAAAACTATCTGGTCCTTAAAAGTGGCGAGGGAAAAGGAGCATTAATTTTTATTAATTTATAGATTCATACAAAACCTAAGTAAAAACGCAAAGAGAAGAAACTGAGCGGGGTAGCGGTAGGAGAAACGAGCCAAAACGCGCGTCACGGGCAAACATGCTATGGAACTGCCCTACGTATATTTTCTCGCTTTACTCCGCAATCTAGCTGTACGTCTAAAGACAGACGTAGTTCACAACTCTGCCCCTGATTACGCCCTCGCTCTGTACTGATGTCAGACAGCTTAAAATCACACTTTATGTTTACTTTCAAATTAAAAGTGCAGTTTCATTTCTTATCATTTCATTAGATCTTTCAGATAATATATCAATGTACAAATTTCACCTGCAATAATATACACAAATATATATTTTATTTGTAAATTACGTATGCGGGATCTGCTCACATTTGATATATTTTTCCTTTGACAGGCACTTCTTGAAATTCAATACGAGAACGAAGTCGGCACTGGTCTCGGACCGACGTTGGAGTTCTACGCCTTAGTGTCCCAGGAGTTACAGCGCGCCGACCTGGACCTCTGGCACGGGAGCGAGAACTTCAAACAGAAACCGACGTCGTTCGGCGGCGAGATAGTCAAGAGCCAGCCGCGGGTGGTGACGGACCGCTCGTCCGACGCCGCCGCCAGGCTCGCCTCCTCCGTCCGAGACGCGCTGAACCTTGACGAGGACCGATCTCCAGAGCCGTCGGAGCTGGAGAAGGAGACGCTGATCCCTTCGCCCGCGCCCGACGCCACCTACGTCACGTGGCCCTGCGGCCTCTTCCCCCAGGCCATCGGCCGCAACGCCAGAGCGTCACATTTATCAAGGGTCAAAGCGAAATTCCGGTTTCTCGGCAAATTTATGGCAAAAGCTGTGATGGATTCTAGAATGGTGAGTTTACAAGTTATTTTATAAAAAAGGATACTGTAATTACTGCAGCAACTGTTGTTACGTACTATGTTGTTCCTTGCCACTGCAAGTAATGATATCTTATCGGGCTTATATTTAAAAATCATACATACATAATATCTCGCCTCATTCTCTTAGGGGTAGGCAGAGACACTAAATCCTTTCATTTGTCACGGTCTTTGCATACTTCCCTAGCTTCTGCTGCTGTCATTAATCCTTCCATACTTTCATCGGTTGGGGGTACTCTTGACCTGGCCATATTCTAAAATGTCTACTGTTGGTAATTTGCTTAGGCCTTCCCCTTCCAACATTTCCATTCACCCTCGCCCCATAAATCTCTTTTGTTAATCTTCTATCATCCATTATCACTACATGCCCAAACTATCTAAACATGCATCACTTTCTCAACATAATACACATTTTTTACACTATACCGCACATACTCCTCAATGCTCTCTTCTCTACCGTATCTATCGGAAGGGATGGACCCTTCCGTTTATTCCTTAATGAATTATTAAAAAAATTATAGCTAATAATATTCTATTTACAAATACATTACAAGTCTGCTTACTCAATGACGTATTATATAATGTGCGTGTGTCCCTAGGTGGATATTCCGCTGTCAGTGACGATGTACCGCTGGGTGGTGAGCGAGCAGGGCTGGCTGGGGCTCAGCGACGTACGGCACGTGGCGCCCGAGCTGTGGCGCTCGCTGTGCCGCCTGCGCCGCGTGGCGGACCGCGCGCGCGCGCTCGCAGCCGACACCCGGCACACGCCCGACCAGCGCAACCAGATGGTGAGTGACGATGTACCGCATTTCAAATTAACAGTACTAAATTGTGATACAAAGAGTTGTTGGTATCAATATACTTATTTGATATTGTAAGATTATTATATATATAGATATTCTAGATATTCATTTTGAATCTAGTGAAGATCACTGCTAAAGAACCAGTATTCATGCTCCCATCAACTCTTCTTAGATTAACGGTCTGGAGCTCGACGGCTGCCCTATCGAGGAGCTGGGGCTGGACTTCATCCTGCCAGGCGACGGCTGCACGGAGCTGCGGCGCGGCGGGCGCGACCTGCCCGTCACGGCGCACAACCTACACGACTATATCTCGCTCGTCACGCACTGGTTGCTCTACGAGGGTAAGTAATATGCTCATTAACGGTCTGGAGATTGACGGCTGCCCTATCGAGGAGCTGGGGCTGGACTTCATCCTGCCAGGCGACGGCTGCACGGAGCTGCGGCGCGGCGGGCGCGACCTGCCCGTCACGGCGCACAACCTACACGACTATATCTCGCTCGTCACGCACTGGTTGCTCTACGAGGGTAAGTAATGTGCTCATTAACGGTCTGGAGCTCGACGGCTGCCCTATCGAGGAGCTGGGGCTGGACTTCATCCTGCCAGGCGACGGCTGCACGGAGCTGCGGCGCGGCGGGCGCGACCTGCCCGTCACGGCGCACAACCTACACGACTATATCTCGCTCGTCACGCACTGGTTGCTCTACGAGGGTAAGTAATATGCTCATTAACGGTCTGGAGATTGACGGCTGCCCTATCGAGGAGCTGGGGCTGGACTTCATCCTGCCAGGCGACGGCTGCACGGAGCTGCGGCGCGGCGGGCGCGACCTGCCCGTCACGGCGCACAACCTACACGACTATATCTCGCTCGTCACGCACTGGTTGCTCTACGAGGGTAAGTAATATGCTCATTAACGGTCTGGAGCTCGACGGCTGCCCTATCGAGGAGCTGGGGCTGGACTTCATCCTGCCAGGCGACGGCTGCACGGAGCTGCGGCGCGGCGGGCGCGACCTGCCCGTCACGGCGCACAACCTACACGACTATATCTCGCTCGTCACGCACTGGTTGCTCTACGAGGGTAAGTAATGTGCTCATTAACGGTCTGGAGCTCGACGGCTGCCCTATCGAGGAGCTGGGGCTGGACTTCATCCTGCCAGGCGACGGCTGCACGGAGCTGCGGCGCGGCGGGCGCGACCTGCCCGTCACGGCGCACAACCTACACGACTATATCTCGCTCGTCACGCACTGGTTGCTCTACGAGGGTAAGTAATGTGCTCATTAACGGTCTGGAGCTCGACGGCTGCCCTATCGAGGAGCTGGGGCTGGACTTCATCCTGCCAGGCGACGGCTGCACGGAGCTGCGGCGCGGCGGGCGCGACCTGCCCGTCACGGCGCACAACCTACACGACTATATCTCGCTCGTCACGCACTGGTTGCTCTACGAGGGTAAGTAATATGCTCATTAACGGTCTGGAGCTTGACGGCTGCCCTATCGAGGAGCTGGGGCTGGACTTCATCCTACCAGGCGACGGCTGCACGGAGCTGCGGCGCGGCGGGCGCGACCTGCCCGTCACGGCGCACAACCTACACGACTATATCTCGCTCGTCACGCACTGGTTGCTCTACGAGGGTAAGTAATATGCTCATTAACGGTCTGGAGATTGACGGCTGCCCTATCGAGGAGCTGGGGCTGGACTTCATCCTGCCAGGCGACGGCTGCACGGAGCTGCGGCGCGGCGGGCGCGACCTGCCCGTCACGGCGCACAACCTACACGACTATATCTCGCTCGTCACGCACTGGTTGCTCTACGAGGGTAAGTAATATGCTCATTAACGGTCTGGAGATTGACGGCTGCCCTATCGAGGAGCTGGGGCTGGACTTCATCCTGCCAGGCGACGGCTGCACGGAGCTGCGGCGCGGCGGGCGCGACCTGCCCGTCACGGCGCACAACCTACACGACTATATCTCGCTCGTCACGCACTGGTTGCTCTACGAGGGTAAGTAATATGCTCATTAACGGTCTGGAGATTGACGGCTGCCCTATCGAGGAGCTGGGGCTGGACTTCATCCTGCCAGGCGACGGCTGCACGGAGCTGCGGCGCGGCGGGCGCGACCTGCCCGTCACGGCGCACAACCTACACGACTATATCTCGCTCGTCACGCACTGGTTGCTCTACGAGGGTAAGTAATATGCTCATTAACGGTCTGGAGATTGACGGCTGCGGCTTATGGAATTATATTGAATTTTATACATATTTGAATAACTAAAATTTGTAACTTGATGTGAATAAATCAAATATAATATATTTGCTGTAAGTATGATGCATACCATGCATATATGTTATATTAGTACTCTGCCGGCAGTCGTTCGATAAAATATTTTCAGTCTAAAGAGAGATAAAGAATTTACATTTACAGTTTAATTTATGTAAACTGGATTGTTGTTTTACTTCATAGGTGTGACCAAGCAGATGGAGGCGTTCAAGGAAGGATTCGAATCAGTATTTCCTTTAAACAACTTAAAGATATTCTATCCTGAGGAGCTGGAGCAAGTATTTTGTGGAAGTCCATCAGGTATGATATTATTCGTAATTTTACAAGCTTTTATTTAGTTTCACCTGCGCCAGTCTCTGTAATGAATATGTGCAAGTAACAATGCAATATTTTGATCAACCGGTCTGATGCTGGAACTGGAAGGTGGCCATAGGAATTCGACAATAAAAGGACACAACCCCATCAAGTTTGGGCTTCATTGATTCATTTTGACGAGTACTTTGATCCTCTATGGGGTCTGATGCTGGAACTGGAAGGTGGACATAGGAACTCCCCAATAAAAGGACACAACCCCATCAAGTTTGGGCTCGATTGATTCATTTTGACGAGTACTTTGATCCTCTATGGGGTCTGATGCTGGAACTGGAAGGTGGACATAGGAACTCCCCAATAAAAGGACACAACCCCATCAAGTTTGGGCTCGATTGATTCATTTTGACGAGTACTTTGATCCTCTATGGGGTCTGATGCTGGAACTGGGAGGTGGACATAGGAAATCCCCAATAAAAGGACACAACCCCATCAAGTTTGGGCTCCATTGAATCATTTTGACGAGTACTTTGATCCTCTATGGGGTCTGATGCTGGAACTGGAAGGTGGACATAGGAACTCCCCAATAAAAGGACACAACCCCATCAAGTTTGGGCTCGATTGATTCATTTTGACGAGTACTTTGATCCTCTATGGGGTCTGATGCTGGAACTGGAAGGTGGACATAGGAACTCCCCAATAAAAGGACACAACCCCATCAAGTTTGGGCTTCATTGATTCATTTTGACGAGTACTTTGATCCTCTATGGGGTCTGATGCTGGAACTGGAAGGTGGACATAGGAACTCCCCAATAAAAGGACACAACCCCATCAAGTTTGGGCTCGATTGATTCATTTTGACGAGTACTTTGATCCTCTATGATGGGGTCTGATGCTGGAGCCGGAAAGTGGACATAGGAACTCCCCATTAAAAGGACACAACCCCATCAAGTTTGGGCTCGATTGATTCATTTTGACGAGTACTTTGATCCTCTATGGGGTCTGATGCTGGAGCCGGGAAGTGGACATAGGAACTCCCCAATAAAAGGACACAACCCCATCAAGTTTGGGCTCGATTGATTCATTTTGACGAGTACTTTGATCCTCTATGGGGTCTGATGCTGGAGCCGGGAAGTGGACATAGGAACTCCCCAATAAAAGGACACAACCCCATCAAGTTGGGGCTCGATTGATTCATTTTGACGAGTACTTTGATCCTCTATGATGGGGTCTGATGCTGGAGCCGGGAAGTGGACATAGGAACTCCCCAATAAAAGGACACAACCCCATCAAGTTTGGGCTCGATTGATTCATTTTGACGAGTACTTTGATCCTCTATGATGGGGTCTGATGCTGGAGCCGGGAAGTGGACATAGGAACTCCCCAATAAAAGGACACAACCCCATCAAGTTTGGGCTCGATTGATTCATTTTGACGAGTACTTTGATCCTCTATGGGGTCTGATGCTGGAGCCAGAAAGTGGACATAGGAACTCCCCAATAAAACGACACAACCTCATTGAGTTTGAGCTCGATTGATTCATTTTGACGAGTACTTTGATCCTCTATGATGGGGTCTGATGCTGGAGCCGGGAAGTGGACATAGGAACTCCCCAATAAAAGGACACAACCCCATCAAGTTTGGGCTCGATTGATTCATTTTGACGAGTACTTTGATCCTCTATGGGGTCTGATGCTGGAGCCAGAAAGTGGACATAGGAACTCCCCAATAAAAGGACACAACCCCATCAAGTTTGGGCTCGATTGATTCATTTTGACGAGTACTTTGATCCTCTATGATGGGGTCTGATGCTGGAGCCGGGAAGTGGACATAGGAACTCCCCAATAAAAGGACACAACCCCATCAAGTTTGGGCTCGATTGATTCATTTTGACGAGTACTTTGATCCTCTATGGGGTCTGATGCTGGAGCCAGAAAGTGGACATAGGAACTCCCCAATAAAAGGACACAACCCCATCAAGTTTGGACTCGATTGATTCATTTTGACGAGTACTTTGATCCTCTATGATGGGGTCTGATGCTGGAGCCGGGAAGTGGACATAGGAACTCCCCAATAAAAGGACACAACCCCGTCAAGTTTGGGCTCGATTGATTCATTTTGACGAGTACTTTGATCCTCTATGGGGTCTGATGCTGGAGCCAGAAAGTGGACATAGGAATCCCAAGAGCTCGATTGATTCATTTTGACGAGTACTTTGATCCTCTATGATGGGGTCTGATGCTGGAGCCGGGAAGTGGACATAGGAACTCCCCAATAAAAGGACACACCCCATCAAGTTTGGGCTCGATTGATTCATTTTGACGAGTACTTTGATCCTCTATGATGGGGTCTGATGCTGGAGCCGGGAAGTGGACATAGGAACTCCCCAATAAAAGGACACAACCCCATCAAGTTTGGGCTCGATTGATTCATTTTGACGAGTACTTTGATCCTCTATGGGGTCTGATGCTGGAGCCAGAAAGTGGACATAGGAACTCCCCAATAAAACGACACAACCTCATTGAGTTTGAGCTCGATTGATTCATTTTGACGAGTACTTTGATCCTCTATGATGGGGTCTGATGCTGGAGCCGGGAAGTGGACATAGGAACTCCCCAATAAAAGGACACAACCCCATCAAGTTTGGGCTCGATTGATTCATTTTGACGAGTACTTTGATCCTCTATGATGGGGTCTGATGCTGGAGCCGGGAAGTGGACATAGGAACTCCCCAATAAAAGGACACAACCCCATCAAGTTTGGGCTCGATTGATTCATTTTGACGAGTACTTTGATCCTCATGATGGGGTCTGATGCTGGAGCCGGGAAGTGGACATAGGAACTCCCCAATAAAAGGACACAACCCCATCAAGTTTGGGCTCGATTGATTCATTTTGACGAGTACTTTGATCCTCTATGTATGGGGTCTGATGCTGGAGCCGGGAAGTGGACATAGGAACTCCCCAATAAAAGGACACAACCCCATCAAGTTTGGGCTCGATTGATTCATTTTGACGAGTACTTTGATCCTCTATGATGGGGTCTGATGCTGGAGCCGGGAAGTCGACATAGGAACTCCCCAATAAAAGGACACAACCCCATCAAGTTTGGACTCGATTGATTCATTTTGACGAGTACTTTGATCCTCTATGATGGGGTCTGATGCTGGAGCCGGGAAGTGGACATAGGAACTCCCCAATAAAAGGACACAACCCCATCAAGTGTGGGCTCGATTGATTCATTTTGACGAGTACTTTGATCCTCTATGGGGTCTGATGCTGGAGCCAGAAAGTGGACATAGGAACTCCCCAATAAAACGACACAACCTCATTGAGTTTGAGCTCGATTGATTCATTTTGACGAGTACTTTGATCCTCTATGGGGTCTGATGCTGGAGCCAGAAAGTGGACATAGGAACTCCCCAATAAAAGGACACAACCTCATCAAGTTTGAGCTTGTTTGATTCATACTTTAGTCCTAGGTAATAGTGCAAATCAAAAGATTGTTATTCTTAGTCTTACCGTTCCGTTTTTAGCCCTTTGGGTTGGGAACCCTTAAAAAGAATATATTTTCAAAGACTACTGAATACATTTCTTGCGATTTCCACAATTAGATAGTGATTCCTGAGGAAGGTGTTAGTATATAATTTGTTGTACAGTTCTTCACCACACTAGACTCCTCGATGTACGATGCTCTCCAAATAGCTGGTGACAGGAGTAGAGGGCGAAACGTTCTAAGGTTGAAGGCCACAAGTCACAACCCTCAAATATGAGGAAAACGAGTCACGGAAGGGCCTTTTACTTTATATGTTGTTATAATGTGTTCTTATTCATGCAATAAGTAAATCCTGCTTTAGGTGGTCGCGAGCAGCGATGGGAGCCGAGGATGCTCGCGGACTGCATCCGCCCCGACCACGGCTACAACTCAGAGTCGCGGGCGATATGCATGCTCATCGATATACTCGCGTCCTACAATCGCGAGGAGCAACGACTTTTCCTGCAATTCGTAACTGGAAGTCCTCGACTGCCCACCGGAGGTAAAATAGTAATCCGTTTTAATCATTATCATCATTATAAGTACGATGATCCTTCTAGTGAAACTTAGTAAACTATTGAAACCTTCTAGTGACGTTCCTAGTGAAACATAATATTATGTAGTTTTTAGTCTGTGTGGTTTTTTATTGGAGGGTATTCAATATAAAGTAAATCGTTATATTCACATAGTCCATATTCGCAATTGTTGATTGTCTAACGATACAGGTTCCCTTGTGGATACCAGTGATAATATTACTGTAAATAAAGATTATTTAATTTGAAAGGTTAAAATTTGTAACTGTATTATAGGTTTCAAGGCGCTGAACCCGCCGCTGACGGTGGTGCGCAAGTCGCTGGAGTCGTCGCTGGACCCCGACGAGTACCTGCCGTCGGTGATGACGTGCGTCAACTACCTGAAGCTGCCCGACTACAGCGGCGCCGAGGTGATGCGCGCCAAGCTGCGCCTCGCCGCGTCCGAGGGCCAGCACTCGTTCCACCTGTCGTGAAGCGCCCGAGACTGTTCACTGTTCATATATGTGCAATCAGAGTGTTTTTTATTTCCTATTGTGACGGACACTTAAAGTGCTGTTTTATGATTTTGTTTTCTTTTAGATTGGTTTTAGATTACAGAGGATATGTTAATAGTTATATTTTGTGTTAATTTAATGTAACTGCTTTGTATATTTCTTTATCTAGAGGAATAATTCAACATATTAATTTAAGTGTGTGACGCCGATTGGGTCCTTTTAGAACGAAAGCGGAATATAGTCTTGCCGGATTTGAGGAGTCCCAGCGCAGTCGCGCGCAGTCGCCACGTATATCTACCGTATATTTTACTACATAAGCTACATTACGAAATACCATTGTCACCTTGTGAGCCCATTTGCGCTAATATAGCATTTAATACCAAACGGTGTATGTTTTGATTAAAGTTTAAGAGTCGTAAATGAATAAAGAAAAGTGCAAAATTTAATATGTAACAATTTCAATAAAACCATGTAAACTACATTGAACAATACTGTTTTCTTTCATTTCACTCTCCACCGTTATACATCACTACATCGGTAAGATTGTTGTTAGAGCTATCAGAGTGTCCACCCAATGTTCACATTCCACCTGGTGAAAGAACATTTCAAACATTTATTATGGAAGGGCATATGTTCAGAGAACCCCACTCACTGCTGAATTCTACATATTTTTTTGATCAAATTAATTTTGAGGAAGTAAGTAAGCATGGATTAATGATAGGTTGCCTATTAAATTATTGTACGAGTAATTTAGTGATATTAAGGGCAATTATGTAGTAAAAACTAGAAATAAATATGATTGCCAGTTGTAAGTAATTATATAATAATAAATAAATAAATATTACAGAACAATTACACACGTTGCTATATAGCTCCAAAGTAAGCTTAGTTAGCTTGTGTTATGGGTACTATGATAACTGATGAATATTTTTATATATATTATTCATAAATACTTATAATATATATATATATAGATAAACACCCAGACTGAAAAATATCCATGCTCATCACACGAACATTTTCCTGATGTGGGAATCGAACCCACAGCCGCGACCCACGCAGAAGCAGGGTTACTAGCCACTGCGCCACTCTGCCGTCGCCGTCTGTTTATACCTACATGTTAATAATAATATGTTTAAATCTGGCAACCCTAATGTTGCGGCAGACTGAGAGTCAACCATTAAATGACAAAATCGATTTAAAAACATGTAGTTGCAATTAATATCAGCATGTTTTTGAAAATTAATTACAAGTAATTGTTATAGTAATAATAAATTAAAGGTGTTTCATTTTCGATACGCAACCTAATAGGCTAATCCATTGCCTACTCCCTAATTAATTTAAAATTAGTTAAAAAAAACAGATTCCTGGAGAATCGAGCAGTGATATTCAAGACCATTAGAAAGCTAAAATAAAATAAATCAGGAGATTATTTTTAATATATATATTGTGAAGATTTTACAATTGTCTCTAACAATTTGATCCTAATAAAACCACGTATCAGTGATCCTTAACAACAGATATACTTAATATTATGAATTCAAAACAATACCATTACATACTATTTACATCATTTTGCTACCCAACACTTATCACAACAAGAGCCTGAACCAATTATTAGATGACCATTTCTTTACAAACGTTAGCTGGCAGTATTTAGATGCAAATAAAATATCTCTCATTTTTTATAGTTTTAATGGTTTCAGACCCCTGCCATTTTACAAATTAATATAATAGAACATAATATACAAACTTTTTTCCTATAGGTACCATTAAGATAAAAAGAAAATCATATTAACTAGTTACAATGTTATTAATAATATAATAATAATCAATTACTACTCAAAGATACCCACACATACTTTCACTACACCAAAGGAATTAATATTACAAGCTAAAAAAGTTTCATAAACATGTCACTTATGAATGAAATTGTAACATTAGTCTGGAATGAAATCCACTGACATATTGTTAAGAAAAAAGTATTCAGACAAGAAATTTAAAGTACCATCGCAATCCAGCCCAGGATGAGAAAAGAGCCCCCGACAGGTGTAAGACGACGCAGCGCTCGTTCACCAGTAAAGGCGTGGTAGTAGCATGTGCCACAGAAGAGTCCCATTCCAGCTATAAAGAAAGTGCCAGCCTGTAAAAGTAAAATTTGCAATTATATTTAATCCTAGTTATTATCGGAATGAAGGTGTGATTGCAGTCGAGGGTGAACTTGTAATCGATAAAAAAAAAGTTCCTTATCGTGCGTTGTGAAGGGGGGCTAGATGGAAAAAATTCACATGAAAAGTTGTAATGACACTGTGTTATAGTAAGCTATTGTATCGCTTGGGAAGGAAAAGCTGCCTGCATAGCGCTGCTGCTCTGTGCTGTTGTTGTCTCGACTTTTTAAACCTATATGCTGTTGTGTTTATGAAGTCGAGAGTATATGTATTTATAACTTCGTTCCATCCAGGTGTCCCGCGACACCTCTCAACTTTTTTTGTCCGAAAGAGCTTAAAAAATCAATAAAATCTGCCAAAAGCAGTCAGATAATAATTTACATGACACAAATTTGTTTGGAAAACAAATTCAGTATTTTTGAGATTAATTAGTTGAAAATTTATATATTAACAAAATTTTATTTAAGGTTTTTGCCTATATTTTAACAGATAAAAATAATTTAGACAGGCTTGGATGACACTCTAAATAAAAAACTACTTCATAGAAAATTGATTCTTTTCAATGTACCTACATTAATTGAAGTATGTATACTTTTGGATTAATTCTATTTTTATTTTTACAAAAAAAATAGACTATGTTGTTCAAGGCCACAATTTTAAAATTTATACAAATTGGTTCAGTTTATCTGTGAAAAGGTAACAGACACCTTTAAATAATAGCAGTAATGAAATTTTCTGATCCATTACTTATATCAATGTTAAGTGCTTACAGTCACAGGATACACAAAAAATAAAGCAGCATTAATAATTTTAACTTTGTATTCATAAAAGAAACAATAAACTTACGATATAAGGTCGCCTGCATAGCGGCACCGTCATAAGGGCAAGTGTGTGAAGAAAGTGAAATCTGTTAGCAGTTTCAAAGATTTTCTTTAGGTCTTCTTTGCTCTCTGTTTCTGGGAATGTTCGGTGAGCACCCATTGCTCCTAGGACCACGGCTGTAGCACCGCTCAGCCCCGCTAGCCGCACGAACGGCCCAGCCTCCTGTGCGAGCTCCCATAAAGGCATCTTAATTATGATAGCGGGAGGCGGATTTACAGGCTGCTTACTTTTAAAAAGTCCCTGGAAACATTTACACGATATTTTTAAATATATGATAATCAACTAATCTGCTCCGGTAAAGATAAGACTACGATTAGTTTCTGTGTAATATAAGACCAAAGCAGAAACTTACGATATTGCGCAAAATATTCATAGTTCCCTCCGCCACCGTATTTATCATAAGTGTATCGGCGAGATTAACCATACCTTTTATAAAAATGATCGATTAGGTACAGGAATTACGAAGAATTACAAATTGGGATAAAATTATAGCAAAATGTAAAATAGATAGGATTTTGATTTTTGAAATTGAAAGGGGTCTTGTCAACTTGTCATTGCCAATGTCAACTTTTCTTTTTTAATTTTTTCCTGCAGGGAAAAAGCAAGGATATTGCATAATACTGCCATGTCATGATGTCCTTTTTTTATAATTTATTTAACGGCCGGAATCAAGTTATTTATGATCTTTAATAAAATACAAAAATGATAAGAATGATTTTTATAATATTTCTAAAGTAGGTATTGTCTAACTTTTGATAACCAACCTATTGCTAATTCATGTCTGATCCCTTTTATACACCTTCACATATTTAAAATATAAAAAAAAACAGATATCAGTATTATCCAGCAGTGGGTTCCTAAGCTTTCACCTAAAGTCTATTCTATACGGTTCGATTTATTTTATCGCCGATTAATTTTTTCCTACTCAACTCGTTTATGAAATAAAATTTTTTAAATAAAAAATTTTTAACAAAAAATAGAACCGACTCAAAACGCACTAAAAAGTAAAAAATAACTGTGTCATTTAGTTGCTTTAATTTACTTAAGCATATCTAGGAGTTGATGCCAGCCAAGTTTAAGGAACATTTATTTTACGTAGTAAAGCAGTTTGTGGGTTCTAGGTAACATCTTTAAAGTAGAAACTTGGCTGGCACCGACTCCTAGATATGCTTAAGTAAATTAAAGCAACTAAATGACACAGTTATTTTTTACTTTTTAGTGCGTTTTGAGTCGGTTCTATTTTTATTTAATAATTTTTATTTCTTACTTTTTAGTGATTTATCGCCACGTAACGTACTCGTAATATACTGTCATAGTATATTATACGGCACTAGTAGCCAAAAAGCTACCGATACCGAGACAAAAACCGAAATCGCGGTAAACGTGCCTCCAAAATTTTAAGAGTTCCTTCAATTTCCCCAGGATATCATCATCAGATCCTAACATGATGACAATGGGACCAACTTGGAAGTGTGCTCTTTATAAAAAAGAATTATCTAAAGCGGACAACTCTGTAAAAAGTTATGCGTGGTCATACATAAAAAAAAATATATACTTACGTGTGGAATTGAGAACCTCCTCCGTTTTTTTCCGTCGGTTAAAAAGGCGATCTTATGTGTGAAGCTTTACAATTTTAATTTGAATGCTATTTGGCTATTTTATTATTTGTACAGAAAAAAACACTCATTTTTTTCCTTAAGCTTGCCGGGATTTGTAGATCGTAAAAGCTTTACACATTGTTTTAGATGAGTTATTTAGGTGGTTGACTAATGTGTAAAATAACGCGCGCTGTCATGTGTGTGTATCGGTCTGATACGATACTTTACAAAAAATATAAATAATCTTTAACAAATAATCTTCTTTGAAGCCATATTTTACCATTCTGTAAAATGTAATGACTTGATTGATATATTTCCTAACTTTTATCTATTAAAACGTTGATATAATCAAAACTTTATATATTTGTTTACGGGTTCAACATTTTGGAACTATGTTGTGCGTTAGATTACGAAAAATAAATGAAAATACAAACAAAGTCTAAAGAACAAAACGTGTCTATGCTATCTATTTATGTAAACAATATAACAAAAACAATTGGGATGTTTCCATAAAAACACTTGAAACACGACTCTACCCGACAGTGTCATAATGACACTTTACCGATGATGTCATATTTTTCTCGATGATTAAGAACGTTTGTTATTAACGGGAGTTGAAACTTTGGTTCATATTGCTCCTGCGCGTGCCTTTTAACCCCTTCTGATGATGTCTCTAATACCCACTCGTCTCACGGGACAGCAAAAGAGACGCCTGCATTTGTGTGTCTGCGGGCTAATCATGTGCGAGAATTCGAATCTCCGACCTCTCGTTCTAGACGACTCGAACAAATGCGCAACCACGCACAGGATGTACGAGAAGCCGAGTCTCCAACTTCTCGCCCTTTGCGACTCGAGCGTTATGCGAGATCATTCTGAAACTGTCCGTGATTGCGAGTCTCCCATCTCTCGTTTGTACGCGGCTCGAAGAAACACGCGCAAAATGTGGGTACACGAGACCCCGAACTCTCGCAGAATGCGACTAAACGAGATGCGATTACAGTTCCGAGTCCGACGACGACTATTTGTAAGTCGTCAACAATGTGATTTTTCAAGCAACTGATATTGAATGCTATGTATGTAGAAAGCTCCTCTATAAAAACAAACAAGTAGTTTCTTCCTGCGGCGACCTGCGGACAACAATGCACGGGCCAGAGGACGCGCAATATTTATCAAACAGACGCCTCTATAAAATGCGTGTCGTCACCAGCTGCTACTAGCGGTAGTGGCATACAGGATGCATAGTTTTAGGTTTTTTTTGCTAGTTAAGTAGATATAGTTAATGGTTAATATTTATCGTAATTGTGATTGCTTGTATATTTTTATATAAATATAGGTTAAGAATTCAATAAAATTATTCACTCTTACAACAAAATACGAATCGGTCTTTTATTCATTACATCCAAGCAGCGAGCCCTGCAGTAGGGAAACAAGGAATCCCTGCAATTACATACATAAAACATAATATTCTTATTTAAGTCTTAAGGCAGACGTGCATTTTTGGATTTCCCAGTTTTTTTCTAATCTTGATGAATTTAATTTTAATTAAAGAAGTGTTTTTGTTTTATGATGAACTAGTGGACACTTGCGATTTCATCCATATGTAGAACCACGACATTCTTTACCAAAGTATTACGGTCAGCAATCGCAACTTCGTTCTTATGAAATTAGTTTTTTAGGATTACTTTTATTTATTACGTCCGATCTCAATGAAATCTACCCGTAGGTACAAATCTGTATGAAAATCGGTCTATTAGTTCCTGAATGATGTATTATCACACACACTGACAAAAGTTAAAATACTGATCACAGAATAATATATAGGCCATATTTTATCCCGAAATTCCTACGGGAACGAGAACCACGTGGGTCAAACCGCGGGCGTTCTCTAGTAATAAATTGCACGCCACTTAGGTACCTACGTTTTTCAAAAAATGTTGATTGTACATAATTGACTTCGTTATAATCACGATCACTACATATTATGAAACAAAGTTCCCCGCCGCGTCTTTCTGTCTTTTCGCGATAAACTCAAAGACTACTGAACGGATTTTCACCAAAATAGAATGATTCCTGAGGAAGCTTGTAGTATATTGTTAAAGTTTTGTATAAATTGGCTCAAATATGACGATCATTGTTATAATACCGCCACCTGAAAGCTTTAATGGAAAACGCTGCTTAATCCATTCTAGATATAACGACGCCCCGATGCAGGTTAAAGATGACATACCCACATCGTTGACCGCGGGGGACAACTTAACCAGACGAGACTCCGCTCCGCAGCTGGATAGTGATGACATTACCTCATCGTGGTACGCGTGGGCCTATCCTGGACATGACACATCCGGATTTGACGAATTCAACACGGACCCATAGGCCGAAAAGCCTCAGCCCGGGGGAGACAAGTTCCCCCGCGTCTGATCCGGGTATTGAGTCCCACTCGAGGCCCGCATCCTTCACCCGATCGCTTGGAGAGAACGAGGGAAGAACACAGCAGATATTATAACAAAACAATGTTTGGAAGGATGTATCTATCTTTTAAGAATAGCTCGCTATTCTTTCCTTAAAACAAGAATCACGAATTTTTGCCTTTTTCTGGAGTTCTTGGGAATTTGCAACACGATATTTGCTCGCGGGCGGAGTCGCGGGCGTCTACGAGTTTTACAATAATATATACAAGATATAATGTGTGGTATTACACGGTTCGACCGGTTTCAACAAGAAGGAAAATATTAGTGTGTCGATCGGCTCTGAGTCGGTCACTTGGGTTTTCCATTGTAGAATATTGTAAGTTATAAATTCAACTTCGTCTAGAAAAGTGCCAAACATTTCCTGTGGTAATTTAGTGTCACAGGTATTTTTAAATAAACACGGTAAATCACATTTTATTATTTCTATATTCATTAATTAAGTCCATAAATTCATAATTCGCTTTTAATTATAAATTTTGAATACAGTCCACGTAAGTCTGCGTTGTTGGTCTAGTGGTTAGTCTATGTAGCTTTCATCACGATGTCTTGGGTTCGGATCCTCGGTCAGGTCATGGAGTAAGGCAGCTCGGAGAGCATTTTAAATCGTCAGTTGATGATAGTAACCGTTACTATCATCAACATCTGATAGTCATCGTTAAGCTCGTCCTATAGCGCGCCAACACGTATTGTAAAAGCGTAGTGGGTCTGAGCTCCATATCCTCTCTCTTACAAATAGACACACCTGGCTCTGTCGTGGAAAGTTAATATTTTAGAACATTGACATATTAATAGTTAGTACTATTGACTTCGGGTGTAATGCAAAATTCATTCATTCAATGACAAAAGTGTCCCGAGGATAGGATGTATTTGTATTTTTATAAACAAACTAAAACATTGTAATATATGTCTTATATTGTTGTTATACTGACGGTTGCCATGGCAGCCTATTTTGATATGGCAGCTTCTCAAAGCAAAATAAGACAACATAAATGGTTTGGAGTAGGTACTGATAGTTCAATTCACTAAGACGCGCCCCACTATTTCTCGCGAGGGGAAACCGAAGGGTGCGGGGAGTACAGTTCGAACATCAGTCTCGAGTCGACCACGGCTCGGTGTACACGGGCTATTGTAGGTTGTATCACTGCGTGTCATGACCCAACGGAATGATGCTCTACTTAATTTTTTTACCAATATTATATTTATAATGTCAAATAATTAATTTTAAATTAAAAATTAATATATTTATTATCAATTAAAAATTAATATATTTATTTTAAATTAAAAATTAATATATTTATTATAAATTTAAAATATAAATTTATAAAATCAAAATCAATTATTTTATTAATTTAAATTAATATTTATAAAAATATAAAAATTTTAATAACCAATTAAATGCTACCATTCCATCAGTATTTTCTCGAATCGAAATAGAACTAATTGTTAATCATTTAATGAGAGATATGAGATAGGTGCTAACTTTAACACAAAGTTAAATTCAATTTGCTTTGATAAATGAATGAATTATTGATTTGTTTTAATACTCCAACCAATAAAAGAGTCGGGCGCCAAAGTCCTAGTAGAGTATTTACACCATCTTGAGGGGAATAAAGGAGTTGGGTAGTTAGTTTGTGTCTGGAGTGCGGAGAGGATATACTTTTACACTGGTCGAGTTGGACCAGTGTAAAAGTGTGTTTTTAAGAAGTAAATTAAATTAGGGAGTAAAGTAAGATGGGTGTAAATAAACTACTGTTCTGAATCTTTATAATACGTCAGGAATTATAAAAATCTATTTCATGTATCAAAACATTGTGAACTTGCAATATATCTGTTCGTGAAGACAAAGTCTTTGTAACCCTAGAAAACGCCCAAGAGATTAAGAACCACTAAAGATGATGTCAAGAAGAATGGTGATACTCCGATATATATATTAACCTATATCACAATATAATTTTGCTGTGCAGGACCAATACGACATATTCATTTTTAAAAAATGAGTTAAAATGAAGTAGAGCATACTGCTAGTCAAACATGACATTCTTGTTGACATAATTAACTTGACACTTTGTGTGAGTGTGCACACATTGCTACTCGTTACGTAGTAATAGAACTCACATTCTTGCAGTTTTTATTGCACACTTGCACTGTAAGCGTTTGAAAAACAAAACACTACGAGCCATCGTGGATTGACCAAGCTATAGCTTTGATTTTTTTGGAATAGACGTGTATTCTCTCAGTAAGCTAATATGAGACTGAATGCGATTAGAAATTTTTTTCGTATTTTAGCTCTCTTTTGGTTCGAACACGTTTTAGCGCTGACCCGAAGTCCACAGTATTAATATGTCAATGTTTCAGAATTATATTTTCTTTTTACGCGGTACTATAAATAAAAACAGAGACAAATTCGAAACTCACACAATGTCAACTAATGAAAACATAATTACTGAATAACGGGGCTGAAAAATAAAAAAATGCTGACTCTACAATCTTGAATCATCAAATCACGCGAGTAATATCATGTCCATATCACTATCACTTTATAGAAATTTAATTAATGTGGGAGTGTTGCGCCACCTGGTAGCTTTTATTAAAAAGGCTACCTAATCCATCTGAGATATAACATAACAATGTATGGAAAGATTGTATAGTGTTGGACACATTTACTTTACGGACCTCTTTATTAGAACTACAAAAGTACGCGATGGCATACATCTATCTCAGAAGGACAGCATACCATAACAAATAAAAAAAAACTTTTTTGATGATCTTGGAAGATTGAAATACTCTATTTTGTTCAGGGACGAAGTCGCGGGCGTTGGCTAGTTTATCACAAGTTTCATAAAAATAGATATGTAAATAACTATAACTATACTTCTATAATATCTCGAATAAATTCACAAATATAACCTCGCAAAAGATTTTCCTCAAACGGAAGAATCAACCAAAAACTCGTCGGTCAAGGATGCTATTATTTTGTGTTTTTGAAGATTGAGGGTCAGCATGCGATAGACTATACTACGTTAATAGATATTGTGACGGTAACCGTATCTATACTAATATTTTTTTGTAAGTTTGTAAATAAAGTTCTGTCGGGGCTAATCTTCGGATCCGATTTTAAAAATTTTTTCACCAGTAGAATGCTATGTAATCGTTGATTGTTATAGGCTACATTTCATATTTGTATTGTATATATTGAAATTTATTAAATTTAGCTTTATGCGCGTACGCTGCCTTAGATATTGGATACAATTGAAAACATTGTATGAAAACTTTATGCATCTTAAAAAGTCCTACAAAAAAGTCCGCAATAGCATATATCTATCTATTATATTTTGGCAGATATATAACTTTTTGTGTTTTAAAAATCATTTCATTCATATGCTTACCTTTACGTCATTATTTATAGGACTAAACTTAAATCCTTATCAAAATAAATTATTTAACAATCACAAGGATATTATAAAGATAACATTTGCCTTTTACAGTATGTTAATTAGTTATAAAAGTAAATAATAAGTACGAGGTTGTTAATGCTTTTGAAGACTTTTTCCAAAATGTTCCCATTTTATTGACTAATTCGCTCGATTCATGTCCTATGTCAGCCCAGAGGTTACTAAGAGACAATGTGAAAGAGTGCAACGTTCCATTTAAATTTAATTATGTAACTGCTTTATCCATTATAAAAACATTTAAATTACTAAAATTAAAAAGAACTGGAGATCTATGGGGGATGTCAGTAAAAGTGATATCTAATATAATTAATGACATTGCTCCACACTTAGCTGTTATCTTTAACGAATGTGTGGATTTAGGTACTTTTCCGAACCTAATGAAGCATGGCAAACTAATTCCGCTTTTCAAATCAGGCGACCAAGCAGATCTCAATAACTTCCGACCGGTTTCAATATTGCCAACACTGAGTAAGGTTTTCGAAAAAGTAGTTTTAAATCAGCTTCTTAGTCATTTTACCTTAAATAACTTGCTACATCCCGACCAATATGGTTTCACAAAAGGTCGCAATACAACTGATGCAGGTGCAGAACTATTAAAATATATCTTTGATGCCTGGGAAAGATCTAAGAATGCTATTGGCGTATTTTGCGATTTGTCCAAGGCATTTGATTGTGTTGACCATAAAACTCTTTTAATTAAATTGAGCCACTATGGCATTAAAAATGTTGCACTTAATCTCATTGCCTCTTATCTCAGTGATAGAACTCAAAAGGTATGCATTAATGATATAAAGTCGCGTGGCTCATCTCCTAAATTGGGCGTTCCACAGGGTTCAATTTTGGGTCCTTTTCTATTTCTAGTGTATATTAACGATTTACCATACCATGTTAGCGACATTTGTAAAATCGTACTGTTTGCTGATGACACATCTTTAATTTTTAAGACTGATAGAAATAAAACAAACTTTGACGATGTAAACTGTGCCATATCGCATGTGTCGCATTGGTTTACTGCAAATAACTTACTGTTAAATGCAATGAAAACTAAATGTGTTGAGTTTTCATTACCGAATGTAAAAAAAATAGATAAGTCTTTATTGATAAATGGTGAAACACTAAAGATGGAAAGTTTAAGACACAGTCTTTTTAGGAGTAACCTTGGACTGTAAACTTCAGTGGAGCGCTCATATAGAATCACTAACAGGTAAACTTAGCTCAGCTGCATTTGCAGTGAGAAAAATAAGACAGTTTACCGATGTAGAAACTGCTAGACTAGTCTATTTTGCGTACTTCCACAGTGTGATGTCTTATGGCATTTTATTGTGGGGCTGCTGACATAAATTCTGTATTTATACTTCAGAAACGAGCAATTCGGTCAATATATAAACTAAAACCCCGTGAGTCCCTTCGTGATAAGTTTAAAGAAATAGGAATACTTACAGTAGCCTGTCAATATACATACAATAACCTAGTCTTTGTCAAATAAAATATAAATATGTATAAACAGAAAAAGGACTTAAACGATCGTCTTCTTAGGAATCGACATAAATTAGTTTTATCACCGTATCGCCTCCGAAAAGTTCAAAAGTCATTCGTTGAACTGGGTGTACTCTCCTATAACAGTTCTAGATCTGCCATTGCATAAGTTTAAGCAATGTATTAAAACTTACTTACTGAGTCAAGGTTATTATACTATAGATGAATTTTTAAATGACAAAGAGGTTGAGAGGCAATTGGATCAGCTTTTAACTTCACACAAGTAGTAGAATAAAAAATTTTATGTAACAATACAGTTAATATTGTAAAAATTAATAATTTTAAAAGAGCAACTGTTGAGTTACTTGCCGACTCTTCTCAACAGGACCTGCCTACCGAGCCGGTGGTAGAGTCACTACAAATAGTCTAATTTGACGTTTCAAAAGTGCTTATAATTGGCCTACTTGAAATAAATGATTTTGAATTTGAATTTGAATATAGTTTCGGAGAAATTACAAAATTTCTTAAAAAACATGACAATGCCGCTATATCGTCTAAATTAAGTGGACCTCCTCCATGTTATGTTATACGTACTGAATAGCATTTTGGTGAATCAACATTTTGGTACTGATATTTTTTGAGAATTCGATCTTTGATCTTTTCTTTCAATTTATTTGGCATGGCAGACCATATTTATATAATATATGAAAAAGTTTGTTCGTTTGTTTAAACGGGCTTATCTCTAGATCTGCATATCAGATTATAAATTATTTTATTTATTATGAAAGCTAGACTCAAAAGTGAAATAGACTATTAAAAGCTATACACATCAGCTTGCCATAAATATATACTCGTATTGTTAATGTTAATGTACTGTAATATCGTACAATATTTTACAAAAATGTAGATATTTAGTACACGGGACGGGACGGAGGATATTGTTTCACGGAAACTATAAAAAAAATAAATTGAGAGGGGTAGCGGGGAAAGAGCGCACTTTAAATGAAAGCCTGTTTTTAAAATTAAAAGGGTACCTCAGAGGGTTTCACGCGGACGAAGTCGCGGGCGACTGCTAGTATTGTATCTATAGGTTGTTATACCGGGTATCCTCCCGGTTGTTATGAGAATTGGGTGTAAAATATGTAATGTAACCAATGTTATCTTAGACTGGAGTCCCCATATCACTGCGGAAACCCCAGTTTTTATCTGTGTACCGTAGGAAGGGAGCTAGTTTATAATAAAATCTTATACGCCTAAGCGATAATTAGTATATTACTCTTAAGGTTTAAATCTATTTATGGACACATGATACAATAATATAAACAAAATTTAAATTTACCCGTTGTGTAGACAAAAATAAATTACTTATACAGGTAATAAGTAGAACCAGGTGTGTGTCGCACATCTAATAAAATAATCCAATGATCAATGATCTATCACATTAACAATGATGAAACCTTTATACAGGGCGTCCCACGACGATGCCACATGGAAGGAAAGTACCTTAATTATAGATGAAACATTTTACTGAAAGAAGACTTTATTTTATTTTTAAAAACAATTTAAACTGCATTCAAACATTTTTAAATAATTGCCTGGTTGAACCAGGATTCGAACCCGGTACCTACACGAGAAAATCACACTGTAGTTTTATCATACCGATTGGAAGGCTTCATCTTAAGGATCATTTTTTGCTAAATAACATAGCATGAGAAATAAAAGGAAGACCATGAATATTAATATTTTTATTACAAAATTAATCATGCTCAAAATGAGTCCCATCCTGTTGATTATTTCACTTAATAAAACGTCTAAGTTCTGTTTGCCATTTATCCTTGATCAGGGGGGAACTATTTTGTAGTTTAGTATACTTCCAGGGTGACACCTAGCTATCGCTAGATGTCGGCACCTGTAGCTTTCGAGATGTTATTTTTCATCTAGTTACAAGGTAGATACATAATAAATCAAATATATTAAATATTACCTGTCACAATGTTAGTTACCGTACTCCTCCGAAACGGCTTTACCGATTTTTACCAAATTTTGTATGCGTATTCAGCAGGTCTAAGAATCGGCTACTATCTAATTTTCTTCTATTTTTTTTAAATTTTTAATGCAAAACAACGTTTGGCGGGTCAGCTAGTTATTTAATAAAAAAAAAGCCGGATTAGTAACATCATTAGATGATGAACTATCATGATCGAGTTAAGTATAAAACGTTATACCTTTTATTATACTGATTTTAATGATCTTTGATTTGTTAGAATTGACGTTGTCTTGAATGGCCGAATAAGTGTTGAAATATCGAGAAATTTATTTCTTCATACATTTTGTGTGTTACGGCTTTATTGCCAATATCTTGACAAAATTGTTACTAATCACGGTTCAATATCTGAACAGATCTAGATGAATTTTGACAAAGAGATAGATTTTAGTCTACGTTTGTCTCAATATTACCACAGGAATTACACGCGAGTGAAACCGCGGAGCACAGCTAGTTAGTATATGCCTTAAAAACCTAATGAAGCATCATGTATTGTAAAAAAGGAATCAGATTTCATGAAGAGCAAAGCTCCTAAATCTAAACACCCTTACGATAGTACCAAGAATACGACAGTTAGACACTCTCTCTAACTCTAGCTCTGAACTCTTCATAGGGGATAATGTTTTACGTTAATCCTTGATTTGAGTTCTCCGAAAACCCTACTTCTTAATCAAAATGTATGGCTTGAACGTTTTAAAAAGCAAACCAAAAACATGACCAATCTTCAGCATGTCTGTCTCAAAGGGGAAATGCTGCCAGTATTCTGGGCACTATGCCTCATTGCAGTGAAGTCGAGGAGGCTTTAAATTTAATTTTATATTGGTTTTGTTTCACTATTAATAAAAATTTTAATCTTTAGCATTGATGGATGATGATCACTAGTTGCAAATCCAAATCAAAGGAACGGTCATTTCGATTAAGATTGGGGTTAACATTTTAACAAAACCACACAATTTTACTTAGATGTAGTAGGGTCTTGAAACAGCCCGTGTTGTTAGGAGGTTTCTCTATTTTAGATTCAGCCCTGACAGTTGTTTGGGGACGCAAAAGTCCTGGAGTTTTTATAAAATTATTAAATATAAAAATAAAAAATGTAGCCTTTCATAAATGAGAGAGAATAACCTAAAGTCGCTAACAACGAACTTTATAAGCAGTCTCAGAGTCACTTAGTGGGTGTTGCTTGGCGAGTTGCGAACCGAAATTAAGTCTAGATGCAGGTTCTCTTGTGATTTAGTGTTGTGAGTTGAGAGTGAGTCTTGTTGTCAGAGCCGGTGGAGGCAAGATGAAATGCTGGCGGCAGGTGTCGATGCTGTGCTTCAGTCTTCTGTCGCTGGGCACGCACGACGCATCTGCAGCATTAACTGCTTTCCCCAACTTCCCAACTGCAGACGATGTTAGAGTTATCTATGGTACTCGTCGTAGCCCAAAAGTAAGTAGAGATTTCTTTGTTTATGGTGTATTATTATTTAAAGCAAATAAAATAAAAAAATTAAAGTTTAATAGTGAAAATACTCATTTCGAATTTTAAATATTTTCCAGCAATCTGGGTTTCGGATTATAACTTAAAGTAATTATTATTTGTAAGCCCGACCATACTTCGTCAAGCTTACTTGCTGGTGGGAGGCTTGGGCTGTAGTAGTTATCACTCTACAGGCAAAGACATATCGAAATATAGCGTTCCGGTACGATGTTATGTAGAAACCGAAAAGGGTGTGGATTTCATCCTACTCCTAACAAGTTAATCCGCTTCCATCTTATATTGCATCATCAGTCACCGACAGCTGCGATTGCAGTCAATGGCTAAGTTATGTATTATGTAGTTTATAAAAAAAATCAGGGATAAAACAGATTGTAGTATATTTTTCTCAATAATTATGTCACAGCTATCCGATGACTATATTACGGATGACGAACCCGCGGTGCCAATCAAGATGACGCACATGCGCGTGCGCTCCGAGATCGCTCTGCGCTACGCGCGCACGGCCATTATATGTAAAGTGTACAACCCCAGCACGCGGCCACAAGAAGCCAGCTTTAATGTGTTGCTACCCGAAACAGCCTTCATCAGCGGATTCAGCATGTAAGTATTATGTCCCTTCCTACAGAACAGCCATGGAGAGCAATCATCTTGTTGAAGACGGAAATTTAAAACAAGAGCAGCAGGAAAAGAAAAAAATATAGTTCACGTGTCCGCGCCGACACATGATCATTCTAATCCCTCACCCTCACACTCCATTGGACACCAGAGCAAGATAACGACCGGATAGAGAAATTGTAAACGTATTATTTCATAATTTACATATAATACATAAATAAGGACCATTTTGTATGCTGTCATTTTAAAGAACTCCAAACATATTTATAGCTTTGAATCACATATGAAACAATTTCTACAACCTTACCGTAAATTCTTATGTTCGAAACAACTGTTCTATTAAACATACGTTTTTATTACAACTCTATTGTTTACTTCCAATTAAGGGCTGTAGGTAAAGAAACATATGAAGCGTATGTAAAAGAAAAAGAAGAGGCTAAACAAATATACAATAACGCAGTTAAACAAGGAGTAGCTGCTGCTCACGTGGCTACCAAGTAAGTAGATAGTACACAAAACAAGACTACCATTTTTGAAATAGTTATTGGCAATTTAACTTTTGTGATGTTTCCTACTCAGGGCTCGTGATTCTAATCACTTTACGATAAAATTCAACGTAGAAGGCAGGAGTAATGCAACGTATAACTTAAAATATGAAGAGTTTTTGGTTCGTCGTAATGGCGTATATAATCACGCTATAAACCTGCTCCCTGGCACACTCGTGCCCAAAATGGACGTCGTCATAAATATCAAAGAATCTCAGAAAATTACTTTGTTGAGAGTGCCCGAACTGAGGACTGGAAATGAAATTGATGCGACTGATAAAGATGCGCGTAAGTCCACCTAAAGTTAGTTTATTTGTAATAAAATGTAGAATTCAGTTATGTAAACAATACAGAGAATAATTTTCAGTAGAACTAAATAAACTAAGCGCTGCTACTGAATGTGAACAAAGTCTTAAAGATCGGTCTTACAATATATGGACACAATATTTGTCACGCTTGCATTTGAGACTTTGGGTCCCTGGTCATAGAACCCTAAAAATCAATCAATGCATCAGATGGACAACACCAAAGTAATTATTTGCCTCAAAGGATAAAAGCCTATATTTCAGCGGTGTCATTTTGGCCACATTGCCGACGACGAACAAAATAATATCATTTATTTTTTTCAAATAATCCCTTTTTTTGTTACTAGCAGTGCCCGCGACTTACGTTTAGGGGGCAGCTAGGGGCTCGGAAAGAAATGCAACGATACTTAATAATTATTTAATTAATAATTAATCACAATCAAAAGACTATAATTAAACTACATGACTAAAGATCAACGATTGATCTTCTACATACTAAAGATTAACGATTGATCTTCTACATCCTAGCTAAGCCTAAGGTGCCTACCAATTGATCAAGAAGTGATTTTCGTAGGCTGCTAACTTTAGAGGTAACAGCGGTTCACGTGAGACTTGCATGTAGATCTTGCTGTGTAAGCGCCTCATGCGACTGGTTCAGTGTGCAGGTTTTTAGGCCATCGCTTACACGGCAGCGTCCTTGACTTGGCTGCACGTAACACGTGGACTCCGTTGCGTTGGAACGAGTGTCAAAAGCTGCTCTGGCAGGGTCACGCGATGGACCCGGCACCCGCATGGAATGCTAAGATATTCGTCTCTTCTCTTGTAGTACATTGTTTTGTTCTATCCTCAATAGCTTTCGCAGCGCACGCGATTAAAGCAATTTTTTTTACAACTTTGATTACATAATTCAAATTTAAGTATCGATGCGTAGTTAATTTTGGAATTTTTTATAGCCTATGAAATGAAATGTGAAATGATTTTGAAAATTGGTTCAGTAAATCCAGAGATTACCTAAGGGGTAACGTCACAAGATCGCAAACTCACAAAGTCACATACTCTTCCTCTCTATAATATTAGTATAGATGTCAATGTGTGTAATCGAATTAATGTTTCAAGAATACTCAAACGCTGTTATTCAACGAGGAAAAAACGATCGGCAGGCTACTGTCACATTTGCTCCTGACCTGGTAGAACAGAAAAGACTTGCAGAGATATATGCGGTACGTATTACGAATATTGTTTATTATTTACAGTACCATAATGAACTAATAATAGTTAGGACCCTATCAATTATTAATATTAAAAGCCATTGAAACACGAAAAATATATTGCGTGACTAATATTTGTCGCAATATTTAGACAACACAAGTTTTACAGTGACTAGTTTCGTATGCCATTATACAACACATTTTCGACAATCAAAAAAAAATAAAATATAATTATTTAATTGTGGAAAAAAGGTGGCGCGTAAAAATTGTGTCGTCGCATGCGAAGTTTTAAATCAACACTAAAAGAGCCGTAGTAACGAATCGTTTATGTTGTTTATGTTGGTTTTAGATTTTTAATTGAATAAATTAGAAAATGCGACAGGGAAATAATAACTCAGTTATTTTCAGGAAAAAACAAAACAATCAGACGACCCTGATTCTTGGAATATCGGCTACGATAGCACAGAAGAAATTGAAAAGGAAGGTCTTTTGGGGCAGTTCGTAGTTCAGTATGACGTAGAACAACCAAAAAATGGAGAAATATTGGTAGGTAGGCTCATTTATTATCACCCAGAGCGCACTACAGGGCCAAGCTTCCCTCCATGTATGACATGCAATGTAGAGCCACCAAAGCGGGTTCGCAGGTTTAGGTTAATAATATTTAATTAATAATTAAGTCGCAGTGCCAAAAAATTCTTCCGTAACATTTCACCGCGCCTAATTACCTCAACTGGTGACCGAAGGGCTGGCTCATTTTTTGCGCAAAGGATTAGCCTGGCTATCCAACGCGGAAATGCAGCCAGTATTCTTGCCACCATTCCACGTGGGCATGATTTGTATAGTTATTAGGATAAGTTAGCTTAAGTTCCTTATTGTATTCTTTCTCAATAAAAAAAAAATTCATAAATGATCACTATCATAAATGTTGATGATTATGAGTGGGGACGGGCCAACGTCACCAACGTGGCTGTATATTAGTTACTTAGTTATATTTACTGTTCAAGATATAGGCAGATACAATCAAATCACATCTGATGGAGTTTATTGGTGAATTGCAGTTGAACGACGGTTACTTTGTGCACTTCTATGCCCCGAGCTCCCTTACGCCGTTGAACAAGCATGTGGTATTCGTACTCGATGTATCAGGTTCTATGTATGGAACTAAGTTGGAGCAGTTGAAAAAAGCTATGGATTTTATACTTTCCGACCTCCGCCCAGGGGACTATTTTAACATCATAGAATTCAACGGATACATTAAAGTAAGCTATTTTCATTTTAGTAGTCCCACCTTGAAATAAATTCTATTTCAATATAAACGGTATACCTTGTATTATATACTACTGTCGATAAATTACTAAAAAGTATGACAAAAATTTGATAGAAAATAAAATCGACTTCAAAATGCCCTAAAAAGTAAAAAATAATTGCGATATTTTACAACAACTACACTTTAATTTACTTAACCATATTTATTAATTCAGTGCCATTGAAGCTTTCTACTTTAAGGACGTTACCTAAAACCCACAAAGTGATTTTCTACTTCGATCTTGATGTCACTTTACTAATAGATCCAAATCGTCTTTCAAAAATAGAAACACCAGGTACTAGAGTTAAAAGTATCGGCTTTTCTTATTAATTTTAATAAACGCAAAATTGAAACCTCGTATAGAATAGAAAATCTTTGCACTTTTATAACAAAACTGTTATAAACTCCCTTTACATTTAGGTTTTGCTCTTAACAGGTGTACGACTTGCAAGATACAGAAAAATCGCAGAATTTTAACTCTACGAGTAATTTGCTCGTCAATCTTGTGCCGCCTTCGAAAGCATCGCCGGAAAACATTGCTTCAGCGAAATCAATTGTATCTAAACTTGACGCGTTTGGAGGTAAACCTTTTAGACAAGCTAATAACTATCGATTATAGGTATATAATACTGGAGTGATTAAATTAAGGCTCTATTTTTACTATTAATAATTAATTGACCAAGCAGATTATCCACCTAAAGCTTAGTAGAAAACCATTGCCTATAAACAGAGCTCCTTTTTTTCATCTTCATTATCAGCCGATAGATATCCACTGGTGGGCACAGGCTAATAACTTTACGGGAAGTACTTTAGTGTTTAGTATGGCATGCAACCTGGGTAAATACTTTGTTTACGTACGTACGTTCATCGCGCATCTCGCGAGCAGCTGACACAGCTGCACCACACCACACCCTTCAAGCATCGTCAATACTCAGTCTTATCTAAAGACTATATTTTCGGCGCTTGCGTTTGAGACTCTGGGTAATCGGATACTAAAAATTTTATCCAAACAACTGATTCATGTGTCTGATGATCTTTGTGCAGGTACTTATTTAGCCGAGAGAATAAGCCTTGCTATTCAGAGAAGGGCGCCTTGCCTTTGGGTGAACAGTTACTATTACTATACGAGTGGCTTATTCTTCTTGTAAATAATCTTTTTAATTTTATTTGTTCTTGTAAAAGTAGACAATTATTTTGAATAAATCAAATTGGTCACAATAACAAAAAGTATATGGATGATGTTGCATTTGAACAGGTACCGATATCTACACTGCCCTCGACGTAGCAATAAATGTCGTACAAAATGGAGATCTTGACTTGAAAACTACAAATGTTTCTCTGGTAAAGAATATTAACGAAACTGAACCAACTAAAAGTAAGTCTAGTAATAAATAATAAATGTTCTTAATATTAGGCACTTTGTTTACCAAACTTCGATCGAACTTGATATTTATTTGGACGTTTTACAAATATTAACAAGTTTTGTACTAACACATACTTCAGAAAACTTCACATTCTATGATGACGAGAAGTAGTAGTATATTCGTTATTTGAGCGATAACTCATAAATAGCGACAGGTTATAATATTGTTAGAATTGATATTGATACCCATCTGCTGTTACAGATAAGTTGGAACCCATCATTATAATTTTATCGGACGGCGATCCAACTGTTGGTGAAATAAATACTGAGCGCATCGCAACTCGTATATCAGAGAAAAACACTGGTCCGAGTCGAGTGCCCATATTCTCACTTGCTTTCGGTAAGACATTAAACCTGTATCTACAAAAATTATAAAAAGGAACAACGCTGTAGGTCTATCATCAAAACATAAGTACGGTACGAACGTTATAAAAACGCGTAAAAACTCTCGTAAAGTAGGGGGTCTGTGCGATGCTGATTGAGTATTTTACCTTGCCATTTTAATATCATTAACTTCTTATAGGTATTCTTTAATCTATATCTAGAAGTAGAACACAAAATTTTCGGTTTCATAGTTTTGGAGATAAGGTCATGGTAAATTGTTTTGAATAACTTCAATTTAGAAAAATATATTTTTTATCTGGTCTATTTTACTCATATGGCCAGTTTGGAGACGCCAGCAATAACAGAAACATCGCAGGAAATTTAGAAACGTGTAGGAAAGAATATTCTTTAAAATAGGCACCTTTTTTAGATGCATAAAATAAGCCAATTGTTTTGATATGTTACACGATATAGTTAACAATTTTTGTAATTTTCCACCTGACCCCAACATGTGACGATGACCTACATTTTCATTTCAACATATGAAGGATTCTGTTTTTCCTTTTAAAGTACGATTCCTTAAATTTACCGTATATTACCAGGTGACGATGCGGACCGCTCCTTTCTGCGCAAGCTCTCCCTCCGCAACGACGGCTTCATGCGGCACATCTACGAGGCAGCAGACGCGGCGCTGCAACTGCAAGACTTCTACCGACAGGTGTCCTCGCCGCTCCTCGCCGACGTGAAGTTCGTCTATCCCCGCCGACAGGTTGGTATAGAAATATGCATAACATACAATGTCACGGTAGCTGAGCTTTTTGTTGTACCTACAGCCTACTTATACTATTATGTATTCTGTGCTACGACGAAGTAATGCCGGTGTATTTATTTCTGTCGCCTATTGGCACGGTGTTTCGGTCTGAATGACAGAAGAACGGACGGAAAAGGAGGAAGGACGGTTGCCAGTGTTATTACAGGTTTAACTACTGTATGGACATAGGGTGGCACTATGTAGGTCGTGTTTCTCGCTAACCCTTGCGAAGTGCGAACTTTACTGCTTGATGTTTGTACACACATTCACATTTGACAGAAATAAAAGTTTATGCTGTCAAATGTTACTCCAAAAATCCTATAAGAGTTTTTAATTTAATTTGACTATTTTAGATAAAGGAAGGATCGCTCAGCCAAAGCCAGTTCCGTACAATAAACGCCGGCACTGAAGTAGCAGTAGTGGGCAGAACCGCTGATGACGTCAATGAAATTACGCCGCAAATGCTAGCACTAAGATCAGATGGAGGTGGTCGCAGTCGGGTACGTATATCTTACGGGGTGTCATGCGCAAGCGACAAATGCGACGCGATGCGACACGATGTTATGCTATTGGATATAATTGAAAACATTGTATGAAACCTTTATGCACCTTAAAAAGTTCTACAAAAAAGTCCGCGATAGCATATATCTATCATTTATATTTTGGCAGATATATAACATTTAATTCAAATGCTTACGTTTACGCCATTATTTATACAACTAAATTTAAATCCTTATCAAAATAAATTATTTAATAATCACAAGGATATTATAGAGATAAGATTTGCCTTTTACAGTATGTTAATTAGTTATACAGTTTCGCAGATATTACAAAATTTCTAAAAAACATAACTCTGCCGCTATATCGTCTAAATTAAGTTGACCTCCTCCGTGTTATGTTATACGTATACTGAATAGGAGTCAACATTTTGGTACTGGTATTCTTTGAGGATTCGATCTTTGATCTTTTCTTTCAATTTATTTCATTTATATATCTCGAGATCTGCAAGGCAGATATATAACTTTTTGTGTTTTTAAAAATCATTTAATTCAAATCATTTAAAACAAAAAAAAAAAGATAAAAGGTACAGAAAGAAAGCTTCATACTAACGCGCGAATCGGTTGCACTACTACAAGCACGCGGAGCAAGTGTGAGTGACCACCAGTGATGCAATATTCTGTTTTGTAGATACCGTACGAGGTACATCCTAGTGTATCGGTGATTCGTAGCAAGGGCGAGTTTTTGCCGTTGGAGCGACTCTGGGCATATCTCACTATCAAGCAGCTGCTGGACAAAAGCGACGCCGGTGATACAAGTCTGAGCGAGCCAGGAGACCTTGGTGCAGATGATAGTCCGGAGAAGAAAGCGCGGGATATAGCACTAAAGGTAGGTAGTAAATATTGTTATCGTCGAATAGTTAACGATGTTTTGACGACCTCTGGAACGAAGCGGTACGCGCTGTGGATTTATAAGATGAAGTTCCTGGTTTCCATTACCGGCTTAGCCCATTAAGATTTTATAAATTGGTCCAGCTGGTGCGAAGTTTCGGCCGCGATTAGTTACCACCCTGACGGCAAAGACGTAACGCCAAGTTATTTAGCGTACAGATACATAAAAAACGAAAGAGGTGTAGATTTGATCCTACTCCTAATAAGTTAGTCCGCTTCCATCATCATTTACTCTCAGGTGTGGTTGCAGCCATGGCTTAGCATTCGGTTTCTACACGACATCGTAACTGTAAATCACTTGGCGGTAGGGTCGCAACTGGCCACATTCGAAGCCTTCCACCAGCACATCTGGGTCTATTGACAAAATCTCAATCGGCAAAGCCGGGATTCAAACCGTCTTATAAATCACATCTTATACCAATTCGCCGTTAAGGCCGTCAGAATCCCTGAAGGAGACAAACTCTTAGTTGCATATTAACGTCTGCTTGTAGTTCTCATTCGTCACGCCTCTGACGTCACTGGTGGTGGTCCGGTTAAACAAAACCGATGCCAAGCCTGAGCATCTTGTGGATGCCGAAACAGTTGACGAACCTAGTAAGTGTACAATCTATACTACTGCTAGCTAGCTTTGCCCCGCGGTTTCACTCGCGCAGTTCTCGTACCCGTGGGTGAAAAATGTATCCTCCACACGATCACACACACGGCATTTTCATGATCTCTGATTTGTAAAATTTATTCTGAATAGCAGAATAACTCTTAAAACATCGAAATATTCAACGAAAAAAAAAAGAGTGACATAACAACATTTCTTCATAAATTTGATATGCAACTGCCTTATTGCCGATATCTCGACAGTTTGTTTACTTAGTTAACAGATCTGGGTGAAATTTGGCACAGAGATAGATTATAGTCGGATATAGTACATAGGTTACTTTTATCTCATTATTCTCACAGGAACGGGAAACCGCGGAGTATCGCTAGTATACTAGATATTAAGAAGAAACTATAATACAAAGTCATTGACATAATTATTAATAGTTAGTACCTACTATGGACGGGTGTAATGCAAAATTCACGACAAAAGTGTCCCGAGATATCTTATATATACTTGAATGTGCTTGTATTTTTATAAACAAACTAAAACATTGTAATATAATTATGTCTTATGTTATTGTTATACACTCTAATTTTCAACGGTCTAATTGCTTGCAATTAGTAATTAACTTTGACTGACGATTGCCATGGCAGCCTTTTTTTGACATGGCAGCCTTTTTGTGACATGGCAGCTTCTGAAAATAGAACAACATAAATGGTGTGAAGTAGGTAGCTTTGAATTTTTTTTGGCATTTTGAACCTATATAATAGGGGTTAAAGAATGAAATTGCTGTTTTATTGTAATAGGTACTTCGAACCATGTGGAAGACCGCCCACACAGGTGAATAACAATGATTTGAAAGAGATGGTGGAAGCCGATCTTGGTTGATGGTTTAACTTTACTTTACTAACAATATTGACTAATTTGCGTCAAATCAATAAAATAAAAATTTGTTTTGTTGTTTGTTGTTGAATCGATACAGAAATGAAGGATTATTGTATCGAATTGTGACATGTGATGAAAATTGGACTCTTTACGATAATCGTAAGCGGAAAATGCAATGGCTGACCCCAGGTCAAACGCCGTAACAGTGTCCTAAAGCAAAGCTTACCAATAATAAATAATAGTTTAAAAAAACTAAAAACACGCTTTTTATAGAAACTCAAACTAAAAAATAGAAAATAATTTTAATAAATTTAAATTAAGAATAGTGTTAAAATTTTCATTAACTATAAATTAATAATAGTGTAAATAAAAAAAAATTATTTTATTTTAAAAAAGCGTGGGGTGCATGGTGTCAATATAGTTATAAATATTTTATTGACAGATATGAATAGAGTGATTATCATTTTGATAATATCTTAAAAAGCACCCCACGCTTTTTTTTAAATAAAATATTTTTTTTTATTTACACTATTATTAATTTATAAGGTGCGTTGGGGTAATGTCGGATGGATTTTTGAATATTTGCAAGAATTTCCCAAAAATATTTTTTTTGTCGATTTTACTATGAACCACATTCATAAAAACTAGTGCAAATTGATAATTAGTAAACAAAGCATCTTTTGAAATTTAGTTCATATATTAAGACTCAATATTTTATGTTTTGCAAAGCTTTAAAAACAGAACATATTTTTTATGACAATTATGACGATTTGGCCATTATGGGGAAAGATCGGACATTAGTTTAAAACCATTTCTATGGCTGAGAGAATAAGGTGTAAGAAAAGAATTTATCCGATCTTTAGTGTCCTTTAATCTGGCATCATAAAAATCTATCTAATTCTACAAACATAGATATTCCAAATGATTCCCTTTTTTTTTTGTTTGAAACTGTCCGAACTTACCCCACATGACAAATTTAGAAGATACGAAGACTCTCAAAGTTTGATATGGATTATAATTAAGGTTTTTGTTGCGAGTGAGTAACCAACTTACAAGCATACTTTATACAAGACAAGTGCAAATGAAATGAATTACAATACGGTTGAGAAAGCGATGAAGGGTGATAACAACAAAATTGTTTTTTTAGAAACCTGCAATCTGTAAATAATGAAACAAATGTGTTAGAAATAAAAAATATTTTTTTATCTAATAAAATATTTTATTATTAACCGTTTTTAACAATTTGTCCTTATTAAACTGTAAAGTATGTGACAACGGTTTCGTACAATACGAAATGTAATTATCTGTAATAAAATAAACATTTTTACTTCTTAGAAACATTTTACCATTTCAAAGTATAGAAAGTACAATCACTGATTGAAATAATAATAACTACTATAAGAAATTAATAATTAAAAAATCTTCTATTTAAAAGAAATTCTCATCTTCGTTATTCATAAGAGTGAACTCCACAGGATCCGTATTTATCTGCAGTAGTTTTATCACCTTAACTATATAGAATCTTGGTCTTTACGCTTAGGAATAACAAATTTCAGAAAATTTTTCTTGCCAATAGTTTTATAGAATGTTATGTTATAAATATGTGAGTTTGAAATCATATTATGGTTTTCAATGATACCGACGTAATATATCCAAGTTCGTTTGAAATATCTAACGAGAACTGTATCCCCAATATTGTATATCTTCGAATCATCAATATAGTTTTCTATTCCAATATCACTATCATTCTTAATTTTATTATAAAAGTTTCCACTGAAATCCTTTTGCTTATTTGACCTTGTTTTTTTAAGGCAATTACCTTTTTTTTGTTTCTTTGGTATATTAGATGCGTTTGTATTTTGTAACTGTTTTCGTTTTTGGTTTGTAAACAAATCTAAAGTTTTATCAATTGGCTTTAGTTGTAAGCTTTCCGGTAAAATTTTGTAGAAAGCTTGGTTCTCTGGCGTGATTTTTACAGACGATAAGATTGTTACTTTGTTATTATCATTTGCCTGAAAGTTTGTCTCTTTGGTAGGAATTTCTCCTGTCTCATATTTCTCTTCGCATGTATCGTTTACCGTTTGGCTTGCTTTTCTTTCTTGACTATTATCAACGTCATTTATTTCTTTAAGTATTTGTTGTCCTCTAGATGCTAATTCTAACTCAGTCTTGTTTTCATCGCAAAAATTAAAGTCAGTCCATATATCACAGTCAGAAAATATATCGCTAACACAGTCTAATAAGTCAGAATCACTGTGTATGCTTATTTGTACACTTTCAGGTGTTGTTACACTGCTTGATCTTTTACGCTTTTTCTTAGTACGTATTTCTTTATTTTTCCTTTGATTTACATGCTTGTCCACTTTCTTCTTTTTCTTCTGTACTTCTTTTTTCACTGTTAATTCTATCTCTTGCTGCTTCTCGAGAAAAGATTTTGTAATCACTTCTGCACCTTTTGCTACTCGTTTTAACTTAACAGCTGTATTGTTTTTTGGGTTTTGAGGATGTTGCGAAACTTTTTCTAGAAGCAATTGTTCGAAAGTGTGGAGTGGTTGTAGCGGGTTGTCTTTATATTCTGAAGTACTTGAGGGGATTGAAGTAGATCTTTTATACGACATAATCTCATTAATTTTATCTACACATATGAGTGTTAGAGATTTTGGTTGTTTTAAAGTCACTAGAGCCATGTGATTTTGCCATCGCGCATAAGCTGCTGGATCATATTTGTCCTTTGGTAAAATCGCAGGATTAAAAGGATAAATACCACCTTTTTTAAAGCCATTTCGTATTACTTCTGCTTTAGTTTCCTGCCATGCTTCAGCAAACATTTGAGCAAAACTTTGTTTTCTCAATTTGATTCCAACATTTTGTCGTTGCCATTTTACGAGGTTTTTATCCCAGATTGTTTTAAATGATTTGAACACAGCCAAGTCTAGCGGTTGTAATAGATGTGATGTATGTGCAGGAAATTTCAGTATAGTTATATTGTTCTCTGCTGCTAAAGCTACCACTTTGTCATCGACATGACTGACATGTCCATCATACAGAAATAATACAGGCCTGTTTTCACCCAAATTAGGAATAACAACTTTTGACATGTAATCATAAAAAATATTAGTTTCCATCCAGCCTCGTTTGCTGGCTGCATACGCAAGATTAAAATCGTATTTTTCAGGGTTCTCTAACATCCACTGTTGGTACATGTGTTTACCTTTAAATACGACCAAGGGGTCTAATTTATGTCCAGCTGCATTTACAGTCGTTAACACTGTAATATTTTCTTTAGCACTTCCACATGTTGTTCGAGTACAAGGCTCCCCTCTGGCTCCTACAATTTTGGTTTTCGTGGGATCGAGACAAACAGAAGTTTCATCGAGATTCCAGATTTGCTTGGGATCCGAAATATTTAACTCCTGAAGCGTCTTTTCCAGAAGAGTAAAGTATTCGTTAATGATAAACGGATCTGTCATTTTTTTTCTAAGATATTCTACAGGTTGCGGCTTTTTAATTGACAAATTGTGGCGTTGACGAAAAGAAATAAACCAGTCCGACCCCGGTCTGTCATCTTTGAAAGGGCTTTGTATTTTATTTCTTTTTATAAAATCCTGTGTTACATCGAGTACTTCTTCTCTTGATAACCCCCACCCCCACTTTTCTAATGTTCGTAGGCAGTTTGCGAGCTTCGATTCTAATGGCATAGGGATAGCTGTCGGTCGGCCAAGGGTATTACTTACTATTGCTGTTTTCTTCAGAACTCTATCACTAAGTGTGGACGAAGGTATGCCAAACAATTTTGAAGCGGCTGCATATGTGAGCTCTTTATTGTTTATTTTTTGTATGGCTAACTGCAGTGCCTCTTTACTATACGAAGAGGCTCGTGAAGAGGTTCGTGTGTATTTACGTGGCATCTGTAAGAGAAGTCTTGATATAAATAAGTAATTATGATTCCTGGTTAAAACCAAGTGCCTAAATTTAATATTAAAAATTACTCATATTTTAAATATAAGGTTTTAATATTTATTACTATTGTACAAATTGAAACACAAGTGCAATGTGATTATATGATTTTATAAAAGGTTTATACAAAAATATGAATTTATGATATAATTTAAAAGTTTTTAGTAACTAAGTTTGTAAAAAATGTTTATTAATAACGAAAATAATATTGCGATAAAAATTCAACTAATGAAACTCCCAAACTGCGAATTTTACGTACCTATTCATAAAATAAAAAATACCAATGATAGAAATAAAAAACGCGTTGGGGCCAAATTTATCAAATCTGTGATCAAGATTTGTAAATATGTATAGGTACTTTCAGTGTAATGAACTTTTTATTTGAAAAATATCTTTCAAATATTGATTTACACAGTAATTTCTCTTACATAAACTTGATCATACAACAATTAGGTACGAACATAATTAAGTATCAAAATTTAAAAAAAACATGTGTAAAAAACTTTGACAACCACTACTAATTTCGAAGCGGGTTGAGATCGGACATTTTTGTCCGAACTTCACTCGGGAGGGGAAACACCGGATTTCAGCCTACAAAAATAGTAGACATTTCTGGATTTGTTATATCTGGTTATCACTACTTACAACCTAATATTTAAATAAAGTAATAACAAAATAAAGTATATTATTGAAAATACGAATAAATATAAATGAAGGTTAAAGACCGGACACACCAATATATTATAAAACTTACTTGTTTACACTAACCGCGCGTAGCACACGTCCTATTTGCCGGAGCGACTGACGAGTACTGCGGGGTAGGGCGGAACATGATGACGTAGCGCGCAATGTATCTAGCATTAAAAAATATAGCCGAATGTGTTGCAAATTTGATTTCTACGTTCTTACCCCATCGCCGATCTTACCCCAACGCACCTTAGTTAATGAAAATTTTAACACTATTCTTAATTTAAATTTATTAAAATTATTTTCTATTTTTTAGTTTGAGTTTCTATAAAAAGCGTGTTTTTAGTTTTTTTAAACTATTATTTATTTTTTACTTTTTAGTTTGGTTTATTTATAAAAGCGTGATTTTTTAGTTTTTTTAAACTATTATTTGTTGATTATCAAAAATATTCATACTATGTTTCGTAGTAAGCGTCGACATCGAATTCACATTCGATGTTTACAATTCTTATTTTTACTTACAATCTGTACCCGCATTTGCCTGTGCCCCACCCTTAGCACAGTGACCAAGGAAACCACAGAAACCTGGCCAGAGTACAGTCGGCACGGGAGCGAGCCTTGGAAGTCGCAGAAAAACTGCGACTGCCAGGGCTCGAACCCACGCCTGAGCGACTGTTGTACGGGCAGATTAGCACTTAAACCGCTCGGCCACACAGTCGCTAGTAATTTATTTATTAGTGAGAATAAAATAATTATTTAATAAATATTATAAATACGGGGAATCAGAGTTCAATTTCGGAGAGGGAGCCTGAGAAACGGCTACCAGAACCAAGGAAGGCCGCAGGCGCGCGCATTACCCACGGATAGTTATATACTGACATACTGACAAACTGACATACAAGTGAAGCTAATAAAAAGCGTGTAAAAATAAAGTTTGAAGAGTTTCCTCGAGTTTTCGTAGATCTCATCATCAGATCATGACTTAGTTAACATTAAACCAACTGGAATCTTTCAAACTTCTCATTGAGACATATTAATCGAGCCCAATCACAAGGTAGCTACTGTAAACTGTTAAAGAGCTCCCTCAGCTGTCCTTCGTCTTCATCGCCAGACCCTTGATGACAGTTACAGCCCATCTAAATGTAAAGTTCTCATTGAGACAAATTAATTGAGCCCAAACACAAGGTAGCTACTGTAAACCGTTAAAGAGCTCCCTTAACTGTCCTTCGTTTTCATCTGCAGACCTTCAATGACAGTCACAGTCCATCTAAATGTAAATTTCTCATCGAGACAAATTAATCAAGCCCAAACACACGGTAGCTACTGTAAGCCGTTACGGAGCACCCTTAACTGTACTTCGTCTTCATCACCAGACCCTCAATGACAGTCACAGTCCATCTAAATGTAAATTTCTCATCGAGACAAATTAATCAAGTTCAAACACAAGGTAGCTACTGTAAGCTGTTACGGAGCTCCCTTAACTGTACTTTGTCTTCATCATCAGACCCTCAATGACAGTCACAGCCCATCTAAATGTAAAGTTCTTATCAAAACAAATTAATCGAGCCCAAACACAAGGTAAATACAGTAAATCGTCAAGGAATTCTCTTATATGTAGATCGGCTCCATCATCAGATCGACTCCAGACCTTCATCGAATTGTAGTGCTTTTAAATACTTATCGGAAAAACTAACAAACGTACTTGTTGTCCCTACAATTTTTGAAAGTTCCCCTCGGTTTCTCCAGGATCCCATCATCAGATCCTGGTTTCCTTGTCATGGTACCACCACCGGACTATCTACTTTCCAACAAAAAAAGAATTATCAAAATCGGTTCATAAACGACGAAGTTATGCGCGAACACACATACGAGTTACATACTGACATACTGACAAACTGACAAACTGACATACAAGTGAAGCTAATATAAAGCGTGTAAAAAGGTAATGGTAATTGTTTGGTGGTCTCAGCGTGGTGTTATTCACTCAAAGGCATAAATGAGCTTCCTATTAAATGGTAGCAATGTATAGATAATAATGGTAATTATTTTGATTAAATAAATATGTTAAATTTAAAAAAAAACGAATTTTTATTTTTCAGTACAAATCGGCAATTTCATTCTTTAACCGCTGATATTGTATTCACAGCAAACTTTAAATGTATCTGACCTCTATATGCTGGGATAAATCTAGTAACAACCAATAATTTTTTTTATTACAATGACGGATGGACAGACGGAAGGGTTCCATTTTACCATTATGGTAAAACTTCTTTGATTAATATTCATGACATAAAAAAACAAAAGTTTATTAATTAAAATTATTTTCAATAAAAAAATTAAGGAGTTAAAAAATTCAAATATTAAACAACAAAATAACTCAATGCAGTCGTTGTTCCAAAACATTATTGACGTGTATTCTCTCAGTAAGCTAATATGAGACTGAATGCGATTAGAAATCTTTTTCGCGTTTTAGCTCTCTTTTGGTTCGGACACTTTAGCGCTGACCTGCAGTCTATAGTATTAATATGTCAATGTACAAAGTGTTTAAAATCACTTCTTACAGAGTTTCTCGTGTTTAGACTTACAGAGTGATTTAGGTGACCAGAAGGCTGGCCTCTTTTTAGGTCAGAGGATCAGCATTGCCACGTGCCAGCGTTGTGTTATTGCCACTTTACAGCTCGACACCGATTTGGAGGAATATTATGCATTTACTTTTTTATTTATTTACTTGTAAATATTTAACTGTACATATTTAACTGTAAATAGACTTCGTACACCTTTGCAGAATATTTAGCGTACCGGCACGCAGCGGCGCCGCCTATAGAGTCCGTTAGATCATTAACCTACAAAGCTGAAAGTACTCGTGAGTATATAAATTACCTAGGTATTTACTTTTGTTAGTTAAGCCCTATTTCATAATTTTACTTATATTACTTATATGGTTATTAAATTTTTATGAAAAAAATAAGAGGCGAGCCATATTTATCAGTTTTGGTTTTGGTACACATCGACTATGTGGACGGATAACATCAAGCACCTTACAGGGAACTGTTGGATGCAGTTGGCTCCAGAACGTGGTGCTTTAAAGTTCTTCGAAGAGGCCCATGTCCAACAGTGGACAGCCTTCAGCTGATGATGGTGATGATGTTGAAGATGATGATGATAACGAAAACAATGATGACGATGTTGATGATAATGATCTTGATGACAATGATGGTGACAACAATGATGGTGATATTTATCATATTTACTTTTCACAGCTACCGGATTAAGCCTTGCTTCGGAAGAAGGACCCGTGCTTTTTGCAGTTTCAAGTAAGTGCTTACTTATTTAATAGCTGTACTCATTTGAATCGATTTTATTAGAATTTAGACTATTGCGAGTGTTATCCATATTATTAAAAATATAACGGCTGAAAGTCACGTCACGGTTGTCGGAGTATGCGCGGGGCGCGAAGCAAATAACTTCGCGCCGCGTTACCGGAACAAGCAAGCTCATGATAAGGACCCCGTATGTGTTCGAAACTATACTAAAGCGAAACTCGATTGAGAATGCTTGTCAACAAACGAATTAAAAAGGAAGGTAGAAATCATTAGTCATTTCACACTTATTTTTTAAGTTAACTAGTTAATGACGAATTCATGACAATAAATAAGATTAGTAAGCTTAAAACTAATTAATATTATTATACTCAAAGTCTTTTCAATAAGATTTTTAAAATACAAAAAACATAATTTTAAATTAAATGTGTTGCGTTTTCTACCTCCATTTTAAATTTGTTTGTTGACAAGCATTCTCAATCGAGTTTGGCTTTAGTATAGTCGGGCATACTCCGACAACCGTGACGTGAGTTTCAGCAGTTATATTTTTAATAGAGGACGCCCGCGGTTTCACCCGCGTAGTTCTCGTTCCCGTGGGAATTTCGGTATAAAATGTAGCCTATGTGTTATTCTGATGTATAAGCTATATTGTGGTAAAGTTTCATTCAAATCCATTCAGTAGTTTTTACGTGAAAGAGTAACAAACATCCATACAAACTTTCGCCTTTATAATAGTAGTAGGATAATTTGAATCGATTACCTATTATTATCAGTAGTGGGTAGCCTACCTGTAGCAAGTTGAATATGACTATTTATTCATATAAACTAATATTTGTTTATTTTTTCAAACAGCCAAACGCTTCACAAACGGCGGTTTTAAAAGTAATTTTGGTAAGTGGAAATACTTTACATATTTCATAGTATAACAAAGAGTAGCACAATATTTTCTATCCATGTGCAGATAACACTGCTGCTATCTTTCGTAGAACTTCCGTTCGCGACACGGTTACTTTATATAATGTCTATTTGTTACTACTTTTTACTATTTGTTGACACTCATTGCAACTAACATTATGGGGCAGCTAGGGGGTTGAAAGAATGCAAACGATACTTAGTAATTATTTAATTAAAAATTAATAACATAAAAAAGTACAATTAAACTACGTGACTAAGTAAGTAAAAGATCAGCGATTGATCTTTTACATTTTTACATTTAAAACCTAACTCAAAACTAATTCTAAGTTGACTATAGGTCGGCGATCGATCACGTAGTGTTCTTCGCAGGCTTCTGACATTAGATGTAACAGCGGGTAACGTAAGTCTTGCATGCAGCTCTTGCAGTGTCAGCTCCTCATGCGGCTGGTGCATCGCTTACACTTGGCTGCACGTAACACCATTAACCATACCGACAGTAACATAATATTCTACATTTTTCAACATTTAGTAACACGACAAGATGTAACAATAAATAACTTTTTGCTTACATATACTTGGGGACCTTGCTCATGAGATTATCGCTATGTGGAATGTGGATTCAACGATGATTGTTCCTATAGTCGTTTCAGTCAACGGTCTTATAGAGAAAAGCTTTGACCAACATCTTAAAAAGCTTTCGCGTAGTTGTACCTACCTGCGGGCAAAGAAAGATTTATCAAAACTACGTGACACAGTCGAGTAAAAATACAATGTTACATTTTTTTCATTTCAGATTCGTGTTCAGGAAATGGCTGTGGGCAGGTATCTTGTAAGTTAATACCTACTTTCATCCACGACGGCCTATGTCACTAAAGTCTACTATTTTTAATCGACTTCAAGAAATAGAGGTTATCAATTCGACCCGTATGTATGTAATATTTCTAGAACTGCCCACATTTCGCATAAATGTTAGTCTATCTCAGCGTCTGAACAACTGTGCCAAATTTCAAAAGTATATGTAGGTATGTATGTTCTAATGTTTCTGTTCGCATATCTTCGGAGTTCGATTTATATAATTATTTTTTTGTAGTACTAGGTATTATTCAACTTAGGGAATACTGTAGGTTTCACCAAAATCGGTCCAGTAGTTTTTGAGATAGGTATTTTTTAAGCATGACTACTTATAACGCTTCACAGAGTATTCCGATTTTGATAATTCTTTTTTTATTAGAAAGAATACACTTTCAAATTGCCATTGCTTTCGGTGCCATCCAAGGTTTCCACCTAAGGACTTTACTTACTTTGCTTCTTCCTTCGTATAAAGATTCCTTAAACTTGAACGGCACCAACTTGATATATATGCTTATGTTAATAAAAGCAACTTAAATGATTCAATTATTTTTTACTTTTTAGTGCGTTTTGAAGTCGGTTTAATTTTTTATCAAAATTTTTTATTTACATTTCCGACCTTATATTATAATCTTAATTGAATATTTTTCATTATTTTCAGATTCGAGCCAATACGGTAAGTGAGACCGGCCGGACTGGATTTTTTTATAAATAGTGTTTTTTTTATAATTTTTATAAGCATTGTTAAAAATTTTAAAAAGAATTGTAAATAAATAAACGATAGAAGAAAAATTACTTTTGCTTACGAATTTAGCTAAGTAACATTAGGAAACGTTGATCATCAAATAGTAACAGCAGTGTGAATACACGGCATATGAAATAAATAGATATAGCTATTAAAGCACTATTAGTAATGTGGTAGTTAATGTTTTCCTGCTTGAGAAGTTAGGTTAGTAACACTACAGGCTAAACTAGAGACATGACTGATTTCAATATTTATGTGATGTTACTACTCACTAAGTACATATTACAATATTTATTTCCTTTCAGGTTCTTCGCAATCCAGCCAGTTTTCGTCTGGGCAGAATTCATATCAATGTATGTTATGTTGTATTCTTTCTTATTCTTACATTATTTTAAAGGTTCCGTACTGCTGTATTAGGTCAAAAGGCAGAAAAGGAATCATTATAAAATCTTTTGTCTGCTTTTAATTTAAAACATATTTAATTGTAAATTTATTTACTCACCCTTTTTTATTTGTTTCAGCCTTTGGTTACAACTCATGTAAGTTAACACTTTTTATCTTAATCTCATTATACAAAATCCTAAAATTGATATTTTTTATTATACGAGTATTATTTTGAAAGATGTGGAAGAAGTAAGAGCTTGCATACTTGGGTTGTAAGTTTACAAAATATGGAACGTATGAAAGTGATATTGTGATGTTTGCTGATGATACATCTCTTATTTTTAAAAATGACACTTTACGAGTAGATACCTACACAACCTTGGCGATGTAAGCCGTGCCATATCACATGTGTCGCACTCGTTTACTTGTAACAACCTAGTTTTCAATGCAAAGTATGTATAATAATCTATATCTATACTAATATTATAAAGAGGTAAAGTTTGTAAGTTTGTAAATAAAGATTTGTCGGGGCTAATCATCGGAACTACTGATCCGATTTATAAAAATCTTTCACCAGTAGAATGCTACGTTATCGGCGAGTGTCAAAGGCTATATTTTATATTTGTATTATATATGTAATATGTTATTTATTGAAACAACTGCAAATGTTATGGCTCTGTAAAGAGAAATTTTATTTAATTAAATCAATTAAGAAAGTTTTTACCATACATGCAATTATAAATACAACTTATTTCTACGTTAAAGTATTAATAACTCTTACTAATTACTCACCTGTAAAGAGAAACAACATTAAAAGCTATTGTTTCAACAGTTTTTTTTAATTTGAAAATGATTTCCACAAAAATGTATTAACATATTTTTCTGTCAATCCAAAAAATCATTCCATTCATAGAATAAACATAATGTAGGCGTCGGCACGTAACGTATGCAGCCCAGCAAGTGTATGCGCGGGAAATACAAATTATCCAAATTAAATGAAGAATAAAGAGTGCTTCATTTACATATATACAACAGAGTTATCACAGTTTCTGTCGCGCAAGTCAGATCGCAAAAATCTGTTAAATCGGCTTTATGCGCGTACGCTGCCTTTACTATTGAGAATAATTGAAAGCAATGTATGGGGACTTAATGTATCTTAAAAAGTTCTACAAAAAAGTTTGCGACAGCATGTATCTATCTTTTATATTTTAACAGATATCTAACTTTTTGTGTTTTAAAAATCATTTAATTCATATGCTTACGTTTACGTCACCATTTATACAACTAAAATGAAATCCTTAACAAAACAAATTATTTAGTAATCACAAGGATATTATAGAGATAAGATTTGTCTTCTACAGTATGTTAATTAGTTATATAGTTTCGGAGATATTACAAAATTTCTAAAAAGTACGCCACTGTAATAAATCATTTAATTCATATGCTTAAGTTTACGTCATTATTTTTACCATCAAACTTAAATCCTTATCAAAATAAATTATTTAATAATCTTAAGGATATTATTGAGATAAGATTTGTCTTTTACAGTATGTTAATTAGTTATATTTTCTGGGAGATACTGCAAAATTTCTATAAAGCGCGAATATGTCGCTATGCCGTCTAAATTTAGTTGACCTCATTCGTGTTATATTATACGTAATGAATAGAGGTCGGCATTTTGGTACTGATATGCTTTCATGATCGAAACGATAAAACGGTGATGGATGTAGAATTCGATCTTTGTTCAAGTATCTACATGTATATAGTACACGGACGAGTTTCTTCGTTTATTTAAACGGGCTAATCTGGATGTAAAATTAAATTGTAATAAATAAAAATTGTAAAATTAAATAATAATTGTAAAATTATTTTTGTTTATTCTGAAGGCTAGACTCATTAGTGAAATATACTATTTTATATCAATTTATACCCATCAGCTTGCCATAAATATTATTAATGTTAATATTGTTAATGTTAATGTACTATAATATCGTACAATGTTTAACAAAAATGTAGATCTTTAGTACACGGGACGGGACTAAGGATATTGGATGACAGGAAACTATAAAAAAATTAAATTAAGAGGGGGAGCGGGGAACGAGCACAATTTATATGAAAGTCTGTCTTTAAAAGTAGAAGGGTACCTAAGAGGTATTCACGCGGACGAGGTCGCGGGCGACTGCTAGTGCTGTATAAAATAATTGCATCATTTAGGTAGTTGCTTTGATTTTCTAAAGCATATCTATGAAGCAACGCAAAAGCAACTAAATGATGCAGTTATTTTTACTTTTTTTTAGTGCGTTTTGAAGTTGGTTTAATTTTTTACTATTTTTTTTTATCAATAAAAGAACAAGATTCTTTGTACTACTAAAATAACATGATATTAAGGGGGGCAGCAGGGAGAGGGGGGGTGAGTCTTAAACCTCACCAAATATCAACAAGGAGGAGGGGGGGGGGTCCAAAACGTGATAAATGGACGGCCCCTAACCACTTAAAAACTTACCTACATTGTGTTTTTGCTATAATATTTTAATGTTCTTTTTTATTTCAGATAACGTACCATTACCTCCTACGAACCGTAAGTAGAATAATTACTATCATACACACTTGATTCCAAAACACACACACACTCACCAAACAGAAAATAATTCAATTTATAGAGTTTAATTCTCTGCATCAGAAGAATCACAATATCGAAAAATAGCCTAGAAATATCATCGAAAAATAGCCTAGAAATATCATCGAAAAATAGCGAAAACCGTAAATTTATACATTTTTTAGCAAATTTATAAACCTTTGTAGGATTCTAGACGAGAGATAAATTTTATTATTTTACGCCCACATTTTAGTAATTTGATAAACTTACCGAACTCACGCGTTAAATGATAAGTAAGCAATAATTAAAATGTGTTTCAATGGTTGAATAAGTCACATGGTCACATAACGGAACATTTACAAAACGGTTGTTTGTATGTTTTTGTAATGTTTTAATTTTGTAATTGTTTAGATCTGCCATTGCATAAGTTTAAACAATGTATTAAAACTCACTTACTGAGTCAGGGTTATTATACTATCGATGAATTTTTAAATGACAAAGATGTTCAAAGGCAATTGGATAGGCTTTCAACTTCACACAGGAAGTAAAATAAATAACTTTATGTAACAACACACTTAATATTGTAAAATTGATAATATTATAAAAAGAGCAACTGTTGAGTTTCTTGCCGGCTCTTCTCAACAGGGCCTGCCTTCCGAGCCGGTGGTAGAGTCACTACAAATAGTCCAATTTGACGTTTCAAAAGTGCTTGTAATAAGCCTACTTGAAATAAACGATTTTGAATTTGAATTTGAAAATTTTTTTGTCCTTGACTTAATTGATTGCATATTGCATATTTACTGTTTAGTACATTAGATATTTCTCTAATGTGTTTTTATTTATAGTTATGTAGAAGTAGTTATTATTATTGTAAAAACAAAAACCCAAATGCTTAGTATATAAAATCCTAAACACTTTATGGTGCTGCAAGCAAGGAACAGGTGTAGTTTTGGTAGATCTATCTTTGCCCGCAGGTAGCAAATTATTGTTTATCCTCGCATGCAGTATAGTGTGCGCAGTCGGGTAAAAAGACATTACGTGCGAACTTAGTGAATAAGCAATTTTCTAGTAAAAAATTTAGTTACTTTAATTGACTTAAACATATGTGAAGTCGGTACCACCTAAGCTTTCCACTTTAAAGACCTTAAAACACACAAAGTACTTTGCCACCTCGTTAAATAAGCTTTCCTTAAACTGCGAACTTAGTGAATAAGCAATTTTCTAGTAAAAAATTTAGTTACTTTAATTGACTTAAACATATGTGAAGTCGGTACCACCTAAGATTTCCACTTTAAAGACCTTAAAACACACAAAGTACTTTGCCACCTCGTTAAATAAGCTTTCCTTAAACGATAGTAACCTAACCTAAATTAACCATTTATATAACTTACCTACTACTCGATATATTTTTGCTATAATATTTTAACGTTCTTTTTTATTCCAGATGACATACCATTATTCGAAGTGAACCGTAAGTAGAATAATTATTATTAATCATACACACTTGATTCCCAGTTCATTAACACTCGCAAAACAGAAAATAATTTAATTTATAATCATACCTGAATTTGTCGCCAGTTTAATTCTCTGCATCAGAAGAATCACAATATATATAAACATTTTTGGTTCAAAGATAATCGGCTTTCGTCACATCGTTGTTCACAGCTTACGTAGGGAAGTGAATAAATAATGACTCAGTACTTCCTTTCTAATTATGTTTTCTTTCTAATTATCTTTTTATGTACTCATTGTGCGTGTATTTTATCAACTCATAATTTCATAGTGTGTTTTGTTCTGTTTTAGTTCGATTAAATTTCTACAACTATTAATTCTTAATTTTTATTTACACTAAATTGCTTTAATTGTATTGTTACATTTCTTAAATAATATATTAAGAACAATAACAATGAAACCAATAATCAACAGGCATAATGTTAACCGGCGTACGGGTTGTCGTGAACAGTAAATTTTTAGTAAAGTTATGTTAATCCTTGGTTATGATAACCGTAATCTTGGTGCACACAGGCCTGAATTTATAGTAAAGTTATGTTAACAGTTGGTTATGATAACCGGTTGTGACACACACACACAATGATCACAGATAGGTACCTAGTACATATATAATAGTACATGCATATAATTATATCTATTTATCTTTTATTTAAACAGATTAATATTTGAGCTCGACTGCACGCTGTCTTGTCTACGATACCTACCCCTAGTGTTTTCGTAAAGCGTGAACTCATGATACCTATTATTACTTTTATCGAGACTGATGTTCGAACGACTCTTCGGTTTCCCCTCGCGACAAATAGTGGGGAGCGCCTTGGTGAATTGAACTTTCTATACTGCTCGACATGTCTCTGCTACAACGTAATATTTTTTTTAGGTAATCCAGCTCCAGGCGGTGATTCCGGTGAGTAGAATAATGACTAATATGTCTATTATGATGCTTACTTTACCCGGAGTATTGGTCTTCCACTAAATAAAAAATCTCTGTACGTACGTTCCATTCTAAAAACGTAGCATCCGCAGGAGGACATCAATATAAATAAATTATTATATAAACCCATTCAGTAGGACTACCATAAAACACAAAAATGAAACCACCAATAGTAGTAGTTTTTATTGTTTGTCCTTGACTTAATTGATTGCATACCTACTGCCTATTTACTCTTTAGTACATGAGATATTTCTCTAATGTATGTTTATTTATAGCTATGTAGAAGTAGTAATTATTATTGTAAAAACAAAAACCCAACTGCTTAGAAGTAATGAACTGAAAACGTAAAAACAAGGATCACATACGTCCTGCTTATCGATGTGTTTCTGCTACAATTTTTTAATGCTTTTTTGATGCAGGTAGACCACTTATATTTAGCGGGGAGTCCGGTAAGTAGAATAATCACGTGGAAAAGTCACGTGGCTCATCTCCTAAAATGGGCGTTCCACAGGGTTCAATTTTGGGTCCTTTTCTATTTTTAGTGTATATGTAGGGGTTTCTAGGACTTGTAGGGGTCCTAGGTTTCCCTACTTACAGGGCTCGCTGCTTGTTTGTGGAGAATAAAAGATCACTTGTATCGTGGTGTATCAGTGAATGTTTTATTTCAGACCTTAACCTATATTTATACTAATATTTACAACCAATCACAATTACGATAAATCTTAACCACTAATTACGTCTACTTTATTACCAATAATATTAAACTTAAAACTAAACATCGAATTCGTTTCCGTGCCCTGCTGCTGCCGGTCGCGATGACTTCCGAGCCGTGTCTCCGAAAGCTTACATTTCAATATATATACTGCGCGTACGCCGCTCGCCCCTCATTTGCCCGCCGTTCGCCGAGGAATATAGACTCGTCACGTCACGTCACGAGCTTCTCGTAGTCGAGTGTTTCTGTTATTTTCACCTCTTCTATTCTTGATAGCGCGTCTGCTACTGGATTTTCTTCGCCCTTTATGTATTTTATGCTTGTGCAGAATTGGCTGATGAAATGCAGTTGACGTTCTCGACGTGGTGTGTCGCTGCTGCTCGCAGGTCTATGTAGTGCGTAGGACAGAGGTTTATGGTCGGTATACACAGTTGCTTCGCTGCCTTCTATGAGTCTTCTGAAGTGTTTTACAGCTGTGTAAATCGCTAGTAGTTCGCGATCATACACACTGTAGCGTCGTTGTGTATCACTCATGCTCTTCGAATAAAATGCTAGTGGTTTCCAAGCGTTTTCGATTTTCTGCTGGAGAACTGCGCCTATGCTGTGTTCGGAAGCGTCTGTCATTATAGTTAGTTCTCCACCAGGAACAGGATAGCTCAGCGTAGTTGCCTCTGTGATGCTTTGACGGCATCTTTCAAAGGCTTCATCAGCTACTGGTGTCCATTCAATGGGTGTTTTATCGTTCTTTTTCTTGTTGTGAAGAAACTTGTTGAGCTCGTGCTGGTGGTCTGCTTGGTGCGGTAGAAGTTGAGCATACCAAGGAATCGACGCAGCTCGACGACGGTCTTCGGCTTCGGGTATGATGATATCGCGTCGACTCGTTCCTTGGGTGGTTTAATTCCGCTTGCTGAGACTTCGTACCCCAAGAAGTTGATAGTTTCTTTACCAAACTCGCACTTCTCTATGTTCAGTGTTACGCCGTACTGGTTTAGGCGTTTTAGGATTTGATGTAGAAGTGCCTTGTGTTTATTTTCGTCTTCGGAGAAGAGAAGTATGTCGTCTACGAAGCAGAAGCAGTTGTCTATCCCTCTCAGCACCTGATGCATGAAGCGTTGAAAGGTTTGACTAGAGTTCCGAAGTCCAAAGCACATGACGTTGAACTCGAACAAACCAAACGGTGTAATTACTGCTGATTTCTGTGCATCTTCTTCACTGGCCATAGGTATCCAGTAGTACGCCATCTTGAGATCGAGCTTGGTGAAAATTTTCTTTCCATTCAGTGCGTACGTGAAGTCTTGTATGCGGGGTATTGGATATCTATCCGGCGTAGTGACAGCGTTTAGTCGTCTGTAGTCACCGCATACTCGTAGACTGCCGTCTTTCTTCTTCACTACATGAAGAGGGCTTGCCCAGGGACTCTTTGACGGTTTGCAGATCCCTTGTTCCACCATGCGATCAAATTCAGCTTTGGCGGCTGCGTATTTGTCGGGTGGTAGCGGTCGGGCACGGGCGTAGAGCGGTGGGCCTGTTGTCTCGATGTGGTGGACGACTTCATGTTTGACTGGTTGCTTCAGTGACATCGGGCGTAGGACATCAGGATATTGTTTCAATATTTCGTAGTACTGTTGCTCGGAGCTGATGATGCGTACTGATTCGATGTTATCGGATGTTATTGCAACGGCGTCGATGCTGAGCTTGGTAGTGTCGTCAATTAGTTTCTTTCTGTGTAGGTCCACCAAGAGCTTGTAATGTCGAAGGAAATCTGCCCCCAGGATTGAGTTCTTCACGTCTGCTATCACGAATGTCCAGGTGAAGTTACGCCGCAGTCCAAGGTTGAGCCTGATAGTTTTTTCTCCGTAAGTGCGTATAGGTGTGTTGTTAGCAGCAAATAATTTGTAGGCGCTTTCTGTTGTCTTCTTGTTGAATCTTGATGCAGCCCACACAGAAATGTCCGCTCCTGTGTCCACGAGGAACCGTTCGTTACTGGTGCGATCGTAGACACTTAGGCGATTGCTGGTACAAGGGACACCGACGTTCGCCACCGTCGGCGCCGAAGTTAGTTTTCCGACGTCTTCTTGTTGTTCATTGCGCACGGTGACTCGCAGCGTCTTGCTTTATTGCCGAATTTGAAATGGTATCGACATTCCCAATCCGGATCACCAGGCTTCTTTCTTGGTCTTGTCGTCGATGGCGTTGACCGTGAGTGCGAGCGAGAACGTGTGTGAAAGGGACGGCGATAGGCGTTTCGATGCGGTGCGCGGCCTCGGTCGCGCAACTCGGCAACCTCTAGTGAGAGTTTGTCCAGATACAAGCATAGCTCTGCGTATTTGAGTTCTTGAATTTGTGCGTTTGATGTGGATGGAGATAATATTGCGACGGTGTTTTCCATCTTCTTGGCTTCTTTTGAATTCGTAGGGCTTGAGCGTTCTTCGTGTTCTTTTCGGACCGGGGCTCCTCTGTATTCTTGTCTAGATCGGGGTTGCCATTTGTAGGTCTTGAGCGTTTTTCATGTTTCTTTTTTGAAAGTCTTGGGCTTCTTTGTGTTCTTTTCAGTCCGGGGGTTCCTTTGTGTTCTTTTCTTAGTCCGGGGTCACCATTTGTAGGGGTTTCTAGGACTTGTAGGGGTCCTAGGTTTCCCTACTTACAGGGCTCGCTGCTTGTTTGTGGAGAATAAAAGATCACTTGTATCGTGGTGTATCAGTGAATGTTTTATTTCAGACCTTAACCTATATTTATACTAATATTTACAACCAATCACAATTACGATAAATCTTAACCACTAATTACGTCTACTTTATTACCAATAATATTAAACTTAAAACTAAACATCGAATTCGTTTCCGTGCCCTGCTGCTGCCGGTCGCGATGACTTCCGAGCCGTGTCTCCGAAAGCTTACATTTCAATATATATACTGCGCGTACGCCGCTCGCCCCTCATTTGCCCGCCGTTCGCCGAGGAATATAGACTCGTCACGTCCGTCGTACGCGCGACCCGTACCGGCTGCCACATTCCACGCGCGGTGCGAGATGGGACACCGTCAACGCTGGATGTTCGTCTTCCTGACTTCTGTATCTGGTGCTTGGAGAATCTTCAGCTGACGTCTGTGAATCGCCAAGGGAGTCGTCTGTGCGTGTGCCAGTGTTGTGTACCATCCGTGCCAAAATTATATATATATAGTGTAAACGCTTTTGTGACCACATCATGCCATTATTATATAGTAGTGCTCTGTAACCATGTAACCATCAAGTGCCATGACTATATAATAGTAACTTGCTAGGTATCCATCAAATCTGTCACGTAGGCATAAATGTGCGTGTAGGCAGGTAGGTCAAAAATAAATTTTCTTCTTGTGTTTTCTTTATCTCCGATCCCGTCCTGTATTCCTTTGTCCCATATCGTCACGACGGGCAGGCGAGACGGCGCGTGATGTCACGGGACGTGTGTGGAGCTATTTAGTCGTAAGTATTTAGGTAGGTAGGTAGGTATTGGTAAGTACATATATCAATGATTTACCATACCATGTTAGCGACATTTGTGAAATTGTACTGTTTGCTGATGACACATCTTTAATTTTTAAAACTGATAGAAATAAAAGTGACTTTGACGATGTAAACCGTGCTGTATCGCATGTGTCGCATTGGTTTACTGCTAATAATTTACTATTAAATGCAAAGAAAACTAAATGTGTTGAGTTTTCTTTACCGAATGTAAAAAAAATAAATAAGTCTTTAATGATAAACGGTGAAACGCTAAGAATGGAGAGTTCTACAGTCTTTCTAGGAGTGACCTTGGACTGTAAACTTCAGTGGAGCGCTCATATAGAGTCACTGACAGCTAAACTTAGCTCAGCAGCATTTGCAGTGAGAAAAATAAGACAGTTTACCGATGTAGAAACAGCTAGACTGGTTTATTTTGCTTACTTCCACAGTGTGATGTCTTATGGCATCTTGTTGTGGGGAAAGGCTGCTGACATAAATTCTGTCTTTATACTTCAGAAACGAGCAATTCGGTCGATTTATAAACTTAAACCACGCGAGTCCCTTCGAGTCAAATTTAAAGAAATAGGAATTCTTACAGTAGCCTGTCAATACATATTCAATAACTTAGTTTATGTTAAACAAAATATAAATATGTATAAACAGAAAAAGGATTTAAACGACCGTCTTCCTAGAAATGGACATAAGTTAGTCATATCAGCTTATCGCCTCCGAAAAGTACAAAAATCTTTCGTAGGATTGGGTGTACTCTTCTACAACAAGATGCCCAATTCAGTTTTAGATCTGCCATTGCATAAGTTTAAACAATGTATTAAAACTCACTTACTGAGTCAGGGTTATTATACTATCGATGAATTTTTAAATGACAAAGATGTTCAAAGGCAATTGGATAGGCTTTCAACTTCACACAGGAAGTAAAATAAATAACTTTATGTAACAACACACTTAATATTGTAAAATGGATAATATTATAAAAAGAGCAACTGTTGAGTTTCTTGCCGGCTCTTCTCAACAGGGCCTGCCTTCCGAGCCGGTGGTAGAGTCACTACAAATAGTCCAATTTGACGTTTCAAAAGTGCTTGTAATAAGCCTACTTGAAATAAATGATTTTGAATTTGAATTTGAATTTAATAACTATTATGTCTATTATGATGCTCACTTTACCCGGAGTATTGGTCGTCCTTCCACTAAATAAGAAAACTCTGTGCGTACGTTCCACTCTAAAACCGTAGCATCCTCAGGAGGATATCAATCTAAATAAATTATTATCTAAGCCTATTCAGTGAGTCTACCATAAAACAAAATAAATTAAGCATAGTTTTCTTTATTGTTTGTCCTTGACTTAATTGATTGCATATTGCATATTTACTCTTTAGTACATTAGATATTTATCTAATGTGTTTTTATTTATAGCTATGTAGAAGTAGTAATTATTATTGTAAAAACCAAAAAACCGAAATGCTTAGAAGTAATGAACTGAAAACAGAAAAACAAGGAACACTATTTATGTATATAAAATCCTAAACACTTTATGGTGCTGCAAGTAAGGAACACGTGTAGTTTTGTTAGATCTATCTTTGCCCGCAGCATCAGCATTCTGCATCAGAAGAATCACAATATATATGTCACCGGAAAATAGCGAGAACCGCAAATATAAATTTCCTAGGAAATTTATAAACTTTCGTAGGATTCTAAACGACAGATAAATTGTATTATTTTACGCCCACATTTGCGTAATTTCATAAACTTACCGAACTCACGCGTAAAATAATAAGCAAGCAATAACTAAACGTAATGTGCGCTCTGGTTGGTTGAATAAGTCACGTGATCCTTCTTCTACCTCTCCACCGCCATTGTTCGCAACGAAACATTAACCGGTTTGTGTGTTTTTGTAATGTTTTAATTTTGTAACTGTTTGGAATTGAAAATAGTTTTATTTTGCTAAGATTACTAAACAAAACCCGTAATGAGCGACCTAGAAGCTGGGGAAGTCGGAATGGACAGAAGAAATATTAAAAATTACATTAAAATTATAGAAGATTTCAATAAAGCTAAAAATTTGGGGCGGTGGCCCACAGACAAAGAGTACTATCACGCTAAAAAGTATGATAATGTAACTTTTAGTGATGAAAAAATATATTGATAGTGACTAGGGAGCCTCAACAAGATCCAGTGGTACAAATATTTCCAAGCAGTCAATACTATCAACGAATTCTCGATACACAATACAAAACTGTCGCTACAATTGTACCAAGTCTATGGACACAAGTATTGCCACTATCAACCAATCAGATAGCAGTGTGTTATTTTCCGTATTTTTGAGAAGTGTAAAATTAAAAGCTCTTCTGTGATTGGTCGAACCGTTTAGAATCTTACGAAATGATATCCGTTAGTTTATAAATTTACCACGAGACGTCGCAAATTGATAAATTTGGGCGTAAATAATAATAATAATCTTTCGTTTAAAATCCTACGAAAGTTTATAAATTTCCTAGTACTTCCTTTCTAATAATGTTTTCTTAGTAGCTTTTTATGTACGCATTGTGCGTGTATTTTATCTACTCATAATTTCATAGTGTATTTTGTTCTGTTTTAGTTCGATTTTAAATTTCTACAACTATTAATTGATATTTATGTCTTACATCTTGTTAGCTTAGCTTATAAATATTTTGTATGTATATAATTTTTGTGTGCATAAATATCGTTGGCTTGTCATTAAAAAAATAAATACCTATAGATTGTTCAATCCACCAAGGCGCGTCCTTTTTTGTTATTCAAACGCTTACAGTGCTAGTGTGCAAAAAAAACTGCAAGAATGTGAGTTCTATTACTACGCGACGAGTAGTACTTTGTGAACACTTACACTTACTTAAGTGTCAAGTTAGTTAAGTCAAGAAGAATGTCAAGTTTAACTTGCAGTATGCTCTACTTCAATTTAGCCTATTTTTTAAAATAAATATGTCGTGTTGGTCCTGCACTGCAAATTTATATTGTGACTAGCAGTCGCCCGCTATACACTAATTTATATGTTCCTGTTATTTATGTCGGAACACTAATTTATATGTTCTAATTTAGTTATATTTCAAATGTTTTCTCAGTTAATGACATTTCAGTGAAAATTATTAATTAGGAGGTATTTGAATAAATAAATAGAACCAAAACCAATTTCAATTATTTTTTTATTTAAATTATTTCTTATTGCAATGACTCTATTACCGTTTCGGATATGCAGACCTTGTTGAGAAGACAAACGGCAAGAAACTCAACAAATGCTCTTTTAAAATGTTTTTTTACAATATTACAAAATAATAATAATCATCATCATCAGTTCAGTTCTGCGACTCGCTGAGCTATGTCGGTTACTTTGGTTCTTCTGCGGATCTCCTCATTTCTGATTCGATCACGCAGAGATACTCCGAGCATTGCTCTTTCCATCGCCCGCTGAATGACTCTGAGCCCTCTTATGAAGCCCGCAGTCAGCGACCAAGATTTGGATCCGTAGGTCATCACTGGCAACACGCACTGTCCGAAGACTCTCGTCTTCAGGCACTGAGGAATTTTGGACAAAAAGATGTCACGGAGTTTCCCGAACGCTGCCCAGCCGAGTTGGATTCGGCGGTTCACCTCTTTCTCGAAATTGGACCTACCTAACTGGACCATATGCCCTAGGTATATATACTCGTCTACAATTTAGAGTGCAGAATTTTCAACAATTACTGAGTGGAACGAAACGTGAGCATTACACATGATCTTTGTTTTGCTCATGTTCATTTTAAGGCCTACCTGTTGAGAAACTCTGCTGAGGTCATTGAGCATAATGTTAAGGTCATTTAGAGATTCTGCCATGATCACTACATCGTCGGCAAACCGCAGTAGAGTGAGGTACTCGCCATTGATGTTGATGCCAAGACCGTTCCAGTTCAGTCCAGAGCTTAAAGACGTCTTCCAATGCGGCGGTAAATAGCTTCGGGGCGATAACATCTCCCTGTCGCACTCCTCGCTGCAATTGGATTGGCCTCGTAGTCTCATCCTGTATACGGACTGACATGGTGGCGTTTTCGTACAGGCACTGCAATGCTTGGATTTACCGGTAGTCGATTCGGCACCTCTGCAATGACCTTAACACAACCCAGATTTCCACCGAAACAAAGGCTTTCTTATAGTCCACAAACGCTAAGCAAAGTGGCCGGTTATACTCTTCGGTCTTTTGTATAACCTGCCGCAGTGTATGGATGTGGTCTATGTTAATAAAGCCTTATCGGAAACCGGCTTGTTCGGGCTGGAAGTCATCAAACCTACGAGCGAGACGATTCGTGATGACTCTGGAGAACAACTTGTAGACATGACTCAGCAGCGAGATTGGTCTGTAATTCTTCAGCAAAGTATTGTCATCCTTTTTGAAGAACAGAACAACGACGCTCCTATGTCACGCCTCAGGCGTCTTGCCCTCGTGAATGATGGAATTGAACAATCGCTGAAGGACTTCAAGTATCGGTTTACAACAATAACAATGAAACCAATAATCACTAGGCATAATGTTAACCGGCGTACGGGTTGTCGTGAACAGTAGATTTTTAGTAAAGTTATGTTAACCGTTGGTTACGATAACCGGTTATGTCGAAACTTGTCAAAAGTAATCTAATAAACTAATGTAAACTTGACAATGAAAGATACACAAATACACATAAGAATACTAGTATTTATCTTTACTCATTTATTTTAAATAATTTATCATAATTAAAATAATCTATCACGGGCGACTGCTAGTATGATATAATACCAGTTCCAAAATGCTGACCCATTTCTGGCTAATATATACAATGCACATATAAAATATAGCGTATGAGACTCCCCGATAACGAAGCATGCTACTGGTTTAAGATTTTTTAAATCGGGTCAGTAGTTCCGATCCACACACACACACGCACGCACGCACGCACTCACGCACGCACGCACGCACGCACGCACGCACGCACGCACGCACGCACGCACGCACACACGCACGCACGCACGCACGCACACGCACGCACGCACGCACGCACGCACGCACGCACGCACGCACGCACGCACGCACGCACGCACTCACGCACTCACACACACACACACACACACACACACACACACACACACACACACACACACACAATGATCACAGCTAGGTACCTAGTACATACATGCATATAATTATACCTATTTATCTTTTATTTAAACAGATTAATATTTGAGCTCGACTGCATGCTGTCTTGTCTACGATACCTACCCCTAGTCTATACTAATATTATAAAGAGGAAAACTTTGTTTGTTTGTTTGTTTGTTTGTTTGGTTGTAATGAATAGGCTCAAAAACTACTGGACCGTTTTTAAAAATTCTTTCACCATTCGAAAGCTACATTATCCACGAGTAACATAGGCTAAATTTTATTTTGGAAAAAAATAGGGTTCCGTAAAATATTTGGGTTTTTCGGACACAAGCTGTAAAAATCAACCAGAAAAGTTACTTATTTTGCGTACGCTGCCTAAACTATAAAAGATAGAACCATAAAATGTTCTAATTAATTGGAGATCTTATAAATATCTACAAAAAAGTCCGCGACACACTATACCTATCTATGTCGAGTGAGGCACAACAACCATTTTTTTATTTAAAAATCTTAATTTTTTTTTTGACTACATTTAAATGCATTTATTTTACTCATGCTATTAATCCTTATCAAAATAAATTATTTCATCACGAAGTACAGTTTATGTAGATAATATTTGGTATTTAAAAGATTAAAATTGGACGTTTGGTTTTGAAGTTATGGCGAAATTAAAATATTACTATTTCTGCGTTGCGAAGTGACCGTCACCAAGGCGGGGGTGCGCGTGCGGGAGGGGAGTTTAGATCTATGTTATATATACGATGATTAATTAAGAATTCGATCTTTGTCCAAATATCTATTTAATACACGGAAGAGTTTGTTCGTTTGTTTAAACGGGCTAATCTCTATCTGCGTGTCGGATTGTAAAATTATTTTTGTTTATTCTGAAGGCTAGACTCAAGAGTGAAATATACTATTTAATATCAATTTATACCCATCAGCTTGCCATAAATATATATTTTTAATGTTAATGTACTGAAATGTCATACAATGTTTAACAAAAATGTAGACCTTTAGTACACGGGACGGGACGGATAATATTGCTTCACGGAAACTATAAAAAAATTAAATTGATAGGGGGAGCGGGGAATGAGCACTCTATATGTGCCTTTACACATTTTGTATGAAAGTCTGTCTTTAAAACTAGAAGGGTACCTAAGAGGTTTTCACGCGGACGAAGTCGCGGGCAACTGCTAGTGTTTTTATAAAGCGTGAACTCATGATACCTATTATTATTTTTATCGAGACTGATGTTCGAACGACCCTTCGGTTTCCCCTCGCGACAAATAGTGGGGAGCGCTTTGGTGAATTGAACTTTCTATACTACTCGACATGTCTCTGCTGCAACGTTATAATTTTTTTTAGGTAATCCAGCTCCAGGCGGTGATTCCGGTGAGTAGAATAATGATTAATATGTCTATTATGATGCTCACTATATCGGAGTATTGGTCGTCCTTCCGCTAAATAAGAAAACTCTGTACGTACGTTCCATTCTAAAAACTCCTCCATCCGCAGGAGGATATCAATAAAAATAAATTATTATATAAACCCATTCAGTAGGTCTACCATAAAACACAAAAAATTAAACCACCAATAGTAGTAGTTTTTATTGTTTGTCCTTGACTTAATTGATTGCATACCTACTGCCTATTTAATCTTTAGTACATGAGATATTTCTCTTATGTGTATTTATTTATAGCTATGTAGAAGTAGTAATTATTATTGTAAAAATATAAACCCAACTGCTTAGAAGTAATGAACTGAAAACGTAAAAACAAGGATCACTATCTATGTATATAAAATTCTAAACACTTTATGGCGCAGCAAGCAAGGAACAAACGTAGTTTTGGTAGATCTATCTTTGCCCACAGATAGCAAATTATTGTTTGTTCCCGCATGCAGCACTATAGTGTGCTCAGTCGGGTAAAAAGACTATAGGTGCGAGTTGATTACTATTGACGTAAGCATATCTGTGAAGGCGGTACGACCTAAGCTTTCTTTCACTTTCAAGTCAAATAAAGTGCTTTGCCATAGCGTTAAACCAAACACGCTATATTTTATTTGATTTGAAATATTTATTTCTTGGTCTTATTTTAAATGAATATCGATAAAATAACATAACTTTCAACCGAAAAATTAGCCGTCAACATATTAGTTTTTTTCAAAAAGTTGGTGTACTTTCTATTCTTCTATGTGAAAAAAGTGTAAATACAAATGTTTTAGATGTTTCTATTACCTACAACTTTGCCATATAACTATTTTCCATAGGATTTGTAGTGCCGGAAATCGAGAAGAACCGCTTTCTACCCCTAAAACCTCACCCCCTACCCTTTCCCGACCTCAGATCGCCCGTAATTTATTTTTCCTTACATTTTTATAATATTCTCCTCATTTTCTGATGGGTTTCATCCTACTGCGATTTTTTTTGTTTTAAAAGCTATCTGAACTGATCTACATAGTTTGCCTACTTATAAAAAACTGTATAACTAACTACTACCTACCTACTAGAAATTATAACAGCATGTAGTTTAAGTATGAAAATATTATTTTAATACTTTCTTAGATTAATCATCCGCGATTTCACATATTATATAAGATTAATATTTAAATAATAATAATATTAGGATTTATTTAACAATCTTAAATTAATTTTACAATATTTGTTACATGATTTTTGACACCGGTACGCGGAAGATTGTCTTGCTAATTTCTAGCATAGGCCTCCCCTAGAGCTTGCCATATGCCATACATAGATTAATATTTACCAAATTGCAAATAAAAATATTTAAATTCTACCGCGATTTTTTCAAGTTCAATCAACAACGTTCATACATAATAGATAAATAATTCGTACGCTAAATCCAGATATACCCGCTTAATTACAAATATATAATAAATGTAGATTAAGATTAATTATGTAAGATTTGCCATAAATCTAGGTATTTTACCAGGTCTTAAATGTTTTGTTTCAGACTATTTTCCTTCTGGCCTACGTAAGTGATACAACAATAATTTGCGTAAAATAACAAGACAATAAATTGGTTATTTACAACAAACAGTAAAAATATAAACTTAACAGGTTTTTAGAAGTTCCATGGCATGTCTAAATAACAAGTAAAAACATACTCGCATCACATCTGATTTCGTCATAACTGGTTATGCGCGTATCCTATATGAATAAATATATGTTATTATTTTGTCCTTTTCCCCATTCAACTGGGGTCGGCACATATCATACTCTTCCATTCACTTATGCATGCGTCAAAACAAATCATCACATACACGTTCACTTTTATAAGCTCATGCCATCTCTTCTTTAGCCTTAGCTTTAGCCTTAGACCGGAGACCTGTCGCCATTTCATCCAACCCGCATTCATTCTACTTTTCACGTCTCGGTCCACCTTGCCTTCGTTTTGAAAAAACGTCATGAGGTTCCAGAAATCGGAGAAGACTGGTACACCATTTAAGGTACTCGGATAGTATTGCCAATTGCCACCGAAGTCATAGAACAGGTGTTCAGTTTTTATTTGGCTGATCCGTAATCTAACACCCTCCAATTTTTTCTGCCATTGTCCTAGTCTGCTCTGTCCCTCAGATGCCTCTTCTCTGACAAGAACAATATCATCGGCAAATAACATGCACCAGGTCTATCTTTCTGTATGTTCAATGTCAAAGCATTCATTACCAAAAGAAACAAACAAAGACTTAATTACGATCCTTGGTGCCGACCCACCTTCACTTAAAACAAACCAATTACATCAGCTTCGGACCGTATATCGTGTTTGTTCCCCTGTATATTTCTTTCACAGGTCTCTTGTACTTCCCAAGCACATGATTCACATTCATAGCCCACTACACAACCTCACAGGGTACCTCTTGCCTCCTTCTTTTCTTTTAAAACCTTTTGTGTATCCTTTATTCTTTAGTCTACCACTTCTTTGGTTATACTCTTACCTTTTGTCTTGCCACACAAATCATTTGCATCCACAAAGCGATTTTATTCCAGATATCATTCACTGATCTATTTTTAAGACCCTCGTCCATGCCGATCATTTTATCCATCTCTATTTTTCGAAACTAATATACGCACTCCTCTTTTTCTACCATATACCATTTTATCTTTGGTTGCATTTTAGGCCTAGGTTTTGGTTTCTCGTTTTTTTTTTAATTCCACAAATTTCCACAAGCCACATTTCAAATTTATATAGAGCTTATCCCGCTGGGGAGGTTGTCTCCGATCGCCAACTTCCGTTCAACGACTCTGCTCATAGTCTTCGGACTGATCGCATGAGTAAACAGTACAAAAAAAAATCCACAAATAATAACCGATGGTGAGATACTAACGATTCATCCGGTATTACTTTACTATTTTTAACTATTTTATATTGTTTGTACCTTTAATCGATTTGTGTACAAAGGTACTAAATGCTGATCACGTTTTTTCAAAAAATGTATACCTATTTATAAGTAGGAGGTCCTGGGTTCGATTCCCGGCCGGGCAGATTGAGATTTTTCTTAATTTGTCTTAGTCTGGCTGGTGGCTTGGTCCAGCTTTCGCCGTGGCTAGTTACCACCCTACCGTTAAAGACGTACCGACAAGCGATTTAGCTGTGTTGATTTCATCCTACTCCTAACAAGTTAGGCTACTTCCGTCTTAGACTGCATCTTCACTTAACACCTGGTGTGTTAGCAGTCAAGGACCAACTTGTTGTCGATAAAAAAACTACTGTTATAAAAGCAGAAGAGCTGCTTCCTGCTGATTACGGTTCCCAAACCACGGCTTCTTCACTCGTCTCCTTTCTAAAACATTAGCAAACTCTCATGCTATTTTAATCATATAGTGTGTTTAAGTCTCACATCTATAAGACTCTATAGACTCAATTATAAAAAAAATTTTTGGTTTTTGCAATAAGGATTTCAAATTAAAGAGCTGACAAAATACTCTACAATAAGAAATATGTTATTTGGTTTTTAACTTGACGAGGCTAACGTGAGACTTTGCAGTGATAATTGTACGCATAAAATAAAGGTATATTAATAAAAAAACTCAATAGAACAAAATAGATTTAGTTCAGAAGACAAAAAGATTGTCTTTTGGACCAAATATGTTTTTTTCTTTTGAGTTATTATTCTTACAGTCAGGTTTTAGAAATTTTTTATAGTTTCCCTAAAAACAACAACCACAACCCCGGTGATGACTACATCAGCTAGTACTAGTTTGCTATCGGAGTATCATCTAGAAAACTACCAGTGGGTCCTCAGTGCCATAGATATCAACCAGGACGCTTTCGTGTGGAATGGCGATGACGGAACGCAAGTCACCCTCAAGCTCTACAAAGATGTCAATGTGAGAATAGCTGTTATTTATAAGTTCATTACATATGAAATTGGCGTTTTGTGAGGAGGGGACTACTGTCCCTTAGAGCTCTGAAAAAATCAAACTTCTAATCCACAAATTTTCGACACTCGCAAGGAAACCAAAACTATATTCTATATATAAAATTATATTCCATGTTCAACATGGAATAAAATTTTAAAATAAAAATAGAATAAAAATTCCATTTGGTACGAAGCAACATAATATAGCACAGATAGAAGACAAAACTTGCGAAAACTGTAACTTTTAAATTACATCACATAATAAAAATATTTTTAATAATTTTAAGCTTACCCCCATTCCTAATCAACACTAAGAGATATTAAATTGAAATTCATATCAAATACTTGGATCTATAAGAACTTTAAGTTGTAATAAAATAAAACTTCTATGTCAACGCAATCAAAAGAAACAGCAATATAAGCCGTATATTTAACTCACTATTACTAGCAAGGGAATCGACACCTAAACGGTACTTTCAGTTGACCTAGAATCATAAAGGTGGCGTGAAGCTATGTCTTATAACACATATAAAAGAAAAATTCCAAATAACCTTAAATGTTTTACTTACATTTTTTAAATAAAATAAACTTATTAGGTACCCTTTTCCTCATGAACTCGTAGAGATATGAAGTTGAAACTCATATCAAATATTTACTTATATGTATCAAAAACTTTTACTTATATTATACCCGCAAGTTACGGGTAAGTACGGAACCCTCGGTGTGTGAGTCTGACCCGCACTTGTTAAAAAAGTCAAAAGTCAAAAAATCTTTATTCAATGAAATCTTTATGATTATTTTGAATCGACAATATGTAATTATGAAAAGAAAATAAATGGTGATAGTTGAGGTCGGAAAGTTAAAATTAAAGCTTCGAGGGTTCCAAACGTGCCCTGGTCACGAGTCCTAGCACCCGAGAAGAGCCCACGACAAACTCAGCCAGGTTATTATTATTTATTAAGGTTTTTTTGTTTGCGAGGCCATCTTTTATAGAATACTGGCTACGCTCTTGCCCAGCGTTGCTCAGGCACTAGGGCACACAACTCAAAATCACGCAAAAATTACCAGACCAAGACCATGTTAGAGGCGCATCTCGATCCAGGCGCATGAAAGGCTGAAATCAGACCATTTAAAGTACTTATCTAAATCTGACTTTATACAAATGAATTGCGCATCTAAGTTCCTGTATTTATACAGCCGCCTCAACCAGCCGGAGGGGACTATCAATGCTGGCCGGGAGAGCCGGAAGTGCTGTGCGTGTACCTGACGCGATGCTTCGCCGCGCGCAACTACACCCTCCATAACTACCAGCACAATTACTGCCATGTCGGCGACGGGTAATTACACTGATCTATCCATAGACCCTAGCTACCCTACAAATTACCTTAGCTTACCTCTTTTTCATATTATATTTATTTAAAGCCGGTATTTTTATTTTTTCATTTTTTACAATGTTTGAATAAAAATATAAAAATAAACTATTAAAAAATCCGTTCCTGTGCTTTTGAGTGATCAGGTCAGTGTTCTAGAGTGAGGAACCTCCTCACATTGCGAGCCGTTTCAACAGTTACTGCGTTCTGCCTCTCTCTCGAACACATTCTGAACTATGGAGACTATCAGAACTGTGACGATTGACTTAACATTCCGCAAGGTGGTAAACTCGTAAAAAAGATAGTTTTATAAAATAACCGAAAAGGATATCCCCAGAATATCGTCATATGTCATCTTTCTAAAAAGAATTCATCCCGCCGACGCAAATAGTATGGCGGTAGTAATTACTGAATAATTAATATTTTTACTTTCTCTTGTCCTCAGGTATATATATGCTGGTGTTTGTTGTCCAGGCAGTGAGATTGACAAAAAGCCTTAATAGAGATGTCATTCTAATGTGCGGATAGCTTTTGAAATCGCAGAAGTTATCCTACTGCGATTTTTTTGGGCAAAAATTTTTTAGATCTTTTTATTACCTACAACTTTGCCATTCAACTTTTTTCCATAGGACATTTAGTTTTGCCGGAAATCGAGAAACATCTATTTTTTTATTTTTAATGCTATTTGCACTGGTGTATAGCGGATGCAAGCGACTTCATCTGCGTGGAATTACAATAAATAAAAATATAACGTTACCTTTATAAATGTACATACATACATAGTAAATGGGTGTGTAAAAGTCTCGTCTAAATCGGTCCAGTCGTTTCAGAGATTAGCTGGAACAAACAGATAGACAGACAGATAACAAAAATTTTAAAAATTAGTTTTAAAATTTTTTTAAACGATCGAACGAGCGATAAATTTTTTTATTTGTTTAAGCAGTGCTCATATACCAATTCTTAAAAAGATATTTTGATTTGAATTAAGAACATTCAATATACACTTCCAATCCCTATTTGACCCTTTAGGGGTATAATTTTAAAAATCTTTGAACCACATTATATTTTATTTTTACCAGTACTACTTTGATACCAACTGTCATAAACATATTATGAAAATCAAGCACTTTTTATACAAACTTTTAACGCCTATATAACTCTATAAGGGTACATTTTAAAATCCTTGTATTACAAAATTTATCCAGTAGTACTCATATATTTTTAGTTTTATTATAAGAATTAATTAAGATAGATTAAATTGTCAGTGCTATTATCAAAATTCACATTAAACACGAGCTGTATAATAACATTGTAATTAAAATTATTAAATGAAAATAATGTCTTTTATTTGTTTTATTTACACAATAATAGTTTTAATATGTAATAATCGCTAGATGATATTAAGAAGAACAAATCATTCTGTTATGAAAGATTATGAATTAATTCAAGATAAGATTATACGTATGATATAAAAACTCATAAACATCTCTATCACCATCACTACATATATTATACAATTATTATAAAAACAAAAAACCCGACTGCATAGAAGTTATGAACTGCAAAAAGAAAAACAAGGATCACTATATCTATATAAAATTTTAAATACTTTATGGTGATGCAAGCGGGGACAAAATACTTTATTTTCTGCGGGGAAAGAAAGATCTACCAAAACTACGTTTGTCCCCGCCTGTTACATACAAACGGACAGAAAGACTTTACAAATCTATAAGGGTTCCGTTTTTTGCCATTTGGCTATGGAACCCAAAAAAGATAATTCCGAACATTCCACATCGATCAAATTGTTTTGCTTATGAATCTTTAATTTTGTCCTATTAGTTCATATCAGTCTTTGACTTCTTGTGCAATGTCTCCAAAAGCTTTTTTGAAAGCTCATTTTAATCTTTCGTCATTCCCAAGATAATCTTCAGCAATTAAAGAAGCTGTATTAGTTAGAAGAAGTAGGTATGTTTAGATACTTCACCATAATGCATTTCAGTTTGTGTCAATTTAAGTCTCTCAAATTTAAGTGCTAATTATTGCAATCAAAGAGATTTTATATTATTCTTATAAAAAATAGGTAATTTATATGTAACGTACAAACAAGATGCGCCGCGCCTAACCCGGGTAATGAGTCCCACTTGAGACCCGCATCCTTCATCAGAACCTTGGCTGGATCGAGGGAGGAGGACCGGCACAGCAGATATGACAAAATAATGTATGGAAAGATTATTCCTTTTCACAAGGACATCTTTTAAGGATAGCTCGCTATTCTCATTCTTTCTTTAAAAAATAAATCACGTATTTTTTTGTTTTTTTTTACGTGTTCTTGGGAATTTGCAACACAATATTTGCTCGCAGGCGGAGACGCGGGCGTCTGCGAGTTTTACTATATGTATAAGATAAACTGTGTGGTATAACACAGTTCGACCGCTATCAACAAGGAGGAAAATATTAGTTTCTGGCTCTGTGTCAGTCACTTGGGTTTTCCATTGTAGAACTTTGTAAATTATAAATTAAACTCAGTCTAAAAAGTGCCAACAATTTTCTGTGGAAATTTAGTGTCACAGGTATTTTTAAATAAACACGGTAAATCACATTTTATTCTTTCTTTATTAATTAATTAAGTCCATAAATACACAATTCGCTTTAAATTAAAAAAATTGAATACAGTCCACGTAAGTCTGGCTTTGTTGGTCTAGTGCAGTAATTCCGAAAGTGGTCCAGGTGGACCTCCACGGGTCCACGGGAGACTCGACGAGGGTCTATGTTAAGCGTAGTAAAAAATGGGGGTCCACAAATTGTAAGCGAGGGTCCATGAAAATTACTTTGGTTTTGATAGTGAAGCACTGAAATGTTGGCTTGACTTCTTCTTTTATTATTATATGAACTTGTTTGATTCTTCACCAATATAAATACGAATGTCAAAGGATACACGGTTTTCATTTGTTTCCGGAATTTCATAAAGAAAAGTGAATTAGTGTTGGCCAGTGACGAAATTTTTTTCGAGATAAAAAAGAAACGTAATGTGAATCGATTGCCAGTGTCGGAAAAGTAAGTATAGATCGTTCAATCCACCAAGGCTCGTCGTTTTTTGCAATAAAAACTCCAAGAATGTGAGTTCTATTACTACGTGACGAGTAGCAATGAGTGCACACTCACACAAAGTATCAAGTTAGTTAAATCAAGAAGAATGTCAAGTTGAACTTCCAGTATGCTCTACTTCATTTTAACCTATTTTTTTAAAATAAATATGTCGTATTAGTCTTGCACAACACAATTATATTGTACTATAAGTTAATATATATATCGGAGAAATTAATGTGAAGCCTTAGAATAGACTTGAATAGATTACAACAATATTGTGAAAAATATTACGTCTAGGATTTGTTTTAATAGCCAAGGAGAGCAGGGCGCGAAAGTGCTAGAGTAGAATATTTACACCATCTAGAGGGGACCAAAGGAGTTGAGTAGCTAGTTTGTGTCTAGAGTGCGGTGAGGATATTTGGTCTAGTTGGATTGGATATCCTCACCGCATTGGTTGTTCTTAAAAAGTAAATTAAATGAAGGAGTAAAGTAAGATAGATGTAAATAAACTACTGCTCTGAATGCTCCAAGAGTTATAGAAATCTACTTTATGTATCGAAAATATTATAAACTTGCAATAAATCTGTTCGTGAAGACAGACTTTCTTTTATGTCAAGGAGAATGGAGTTACGCCGACATGTATATTAACCAATATAACAATATATAAAAACCGACACTCACACAATGATCACAGATAGGTACCTAGTACATATATAATTATACCTATTTATCTTTTATTCAAACAGTTTAATATTTGAGCTCGACTGCACGGTACGGTACGCTACGGTACCCCTAGTGTTTTTGTAAAGCGTGAACCCATGATACCTATTATTATTTTTATTAATTACAAGTTAGGACCTAACTACAATCACACTTGATGGTAAGTGATGATGCAAACTAAGATGGAAGCGGGCTAACTTGTTAGGAGTAGCATGAAATCTACATCCCTTAAGTTTCTACACGATACCGTACCGGAACGCTAAATCGCTTGGCGGTACGTCTTTGTCAGTAGGGTGGTAACTAGCTATGATCAAAGCCCCATCATGCCAGCCACCAGCCAGACTTGGACTAATTCAGAAAATCTTTATCGGCGGTAACAAGGCTATCAAGTGACCTTTGCAGAAATTGTTCTATGTCCACAGATTATTAATAAGAAGTACCCTTAATTATAAATATCATCTAAGGATTGATGGTTGGTAACACTTTACTTAAGTAGGTATCAACCTCACATTGCCGAAACCAGGCGCCCCGATGCGGACGGGAAGGTTCTGGCCCCCACCGACTTCGATGTTATGAAGTCGGGAACTGCCTGTTATCGTTTCTTTTTCTTTGCAAGTTTTTATGTATATTTTATCTATAGGTAGATATATAATATTTTTTTACAGTTAAATATGTATATTAAATTAAATATTTACAATTAAATAAATAAAAAAGTAAAAGCTTAAACACTACAGTAACCTAAACTATGTATAAGATATTAAACATTAAAAAAAAAATTATTTTGTAAAACAAAGCCGGATAACCTATCATGATCGGGTCAAGTATAACACGTTACACCTTTTATTATACTGATTTTAATGATCTTTGATTTGTTCCAATTGACGTTGTCTTGAATGGCCGAATAACTATTGAAATATCGAGAAATTTATTTTTTCATACATTTTGTGTGTTACGGCTTTATTGTCAATATCTTGTCAAAATTGTTACTAATCACCATAGATTAAAGACAACTAGATAGAGCCCATAGCTTGTCCACTCGTGAGACAGCAAATCAGCCTTATTGACATGACATGTCAACATTTAAAGTACATCATAAAACGTTGTTTTAAAATATCGTAAATAAAAACGAACACGCTGAAAGGGACAAAAAATAATCTTGTGTCACTTTCTAATAAAGGCAGAATGAAATAAGTCTGTCACTCTCTCTCTAGTAGTCTTTAATCTATGCTAATCACGGTTCAATATCTGAACAGATCTAGATAAATTTCGGCGAAGAGAGAGATTTTAGTCTACGTTTGTCTCAATATTACCACAGGAATTACACGCGAGTGAAACCGCGTAGCACAGCTAGTTAGTATATGCCTTCAAAACCTAATGAAGCATCATGTATTGCAAAAAGGGACCAGATTTCATGAAGAGCAAAGCTCCTAATCTAAACAACCTTACGATAGTACCAAGAATACGACAGTTAGACACTCTCTCTAACTCTAGCTCTGAACTCTTCATAGCGGATAGTGTTTTACGTTAATCCTTGATTTGAGTTCTCCGAAAACCCTACTTCTTAATCAAAATGTATGAAGTCCTTTCAAGACGCCTGTGTCCAACAGTGGACGTCAATCGGCTGATAATGATGAAAAAGAATTAAGTCTAGATGCAGGTTCTCTTGTGATTTAGTGTTGTGAGTTGAGAGTGAGTCTTGTTGTCAGAGCCGGTGGTGGCAAGATGAAATGCTGGCGGCAGGTGTCGATGCTGTGCTTCAGCCTTCTGTCGCTGAGCACACACGACGCATCTGCAGACGATGTTAGAGTTATCTATGGTACTCGTCGTAGCTCAAAAGTAAGTAGAGATTTCTTTGTTTATGGTGTATTATTATTTAAAGCGAATAAAATAAAAATAAAAAGTTTAATAGTGAAAATACGTTAAGCATTTTAAATATTTTCCAACAATCTAGGTTTTGGATTATAACTTGAAGTAATTATTATAGCATTTTGAAAGCTCAACCAAACTTCGTCAAGCTTACTTGCTGCGTGGGGGCTTCGGCCGTCGTAGTTATCACCCTACCGGCAAATACCCTATCTACCGCAATTTATCGTTCCGGGACGATGTTATAGTAACGAAAAGGGTGTGGATTTTATCCTACTCCTAACAAGTTAATCTGCTGCCATCGTATATTGCATCATCACTCACCGACAGCTGCAATTGCAGTCAATGGCTAACATGTAGTTAATAAAAAAATTTGAAATAAAACAGATTGTAGTATATTTTTGTCAATAATTATGTCACAGCTACCCGATGACGGTATTACGGATGACGAACCCGCGGTGCCAATCAAGATGACGCACATGCGCGTGCGCTCCGAGATCGCTCTGCGCTACGCGCGCACGGCCATTATATGCAAAGTGTACAACCCCAGCACGCGGCCGCAGGAAGCAAGCTTTAATGTACTGCTACCCGAAACCGCCTTCATCAGCGGATTCAGTATGTAAGTATTATGTCTCTTCTTACAGAACAGCCACGGAAACCAATCTCATTGAAAACGGAAATTCAAAACAAGAGCAGCAGGAAAAGAAAAAAATATAGTTCACGTATCCGTGCCAACACATGATCATTCTAATCCCTCTCCTTCTCACTCCAATGGGACACCAGAGTAAGATAACGACCGGATAGAGATCAGTCAGACGGCTTTAGGTGTAATAAATCAATTAATCAAGTCAGTCCTTGAAACTGTAAACATATTATTTCATTATTTACATATAATACATAAATAAGGACCATTTTGTATGCTGTCATTTTAAGGAACTCCAAACATCAATCAATCAACATATATAACAGAAGCTCAACTAGATAAACTTGAGCGCCTTCAAAATTTATGTATTAGATTTATTTTTGGTCTCCGAAAGTTTGACCATGTATCCGAATATCGAGCTCAGCTTAAATGGTTACCTATTAGATTGCGCCGTAACTATCGCCTTCTCTGTCTCTAATATTCGATCATATATAATCCTTCATATCCTCCTTATCTCAAAAAACGTTTTCGCTTAATTTCTGACGTAGACCAGCTTAATCTTCGCTCCCGCCACGATAATCGTTTGTTGCTTCCAGTCTGTAGGTCAAAGTTTTACAGTCTATTAGAATCATTTACTTCGATGTCGACAGTGATGTGGAACAATCTGCCGTCGGAGATCTGAGAAATTTAGTTCGCTACCCATATTTAAGCATCGTCTGAAGAAATTCTATCTATCGTTAAATATTTAGTATAATATATGTATATATTTTATATATGTGTATGGAGTGTTTATATATATATGTGTGTGAATATATATTACAAGCAGTCGCCCGCGACTTCGTCCGCGTAAATACCTCTTAGGTACCCTTTTATTTTTAAAGACAGACTTTCATATAAAGTGTGCTCTTTCCCCGCTACCCCTCTCAATTCTATTTTTTTATAGTTTCTCGTCAAGCAATATCCTCCGTCCCGTCCCGTGTACTAAAGATCTACATTTTTGTTAAACATTGTACGATATTACAGTACATTAACATTAACAATATATATTTATGGCAAGCAGATGTGTTTAGCTCGTATTAAATAGTCTATTTCACTTTTGAGTCTAGCTTTCATAATAAACAAAATAATTTACAATCCGACATGCAGACCTTGAGATAACTCCGTTTAAACAAACGAACAAACTTTTTCGTATACTATATAAATATCGTCTGCCACGCCAAATAAATTGAAAGAAAAGATCGAATTCTCAAAGAATATCAGTACCAAAATTTGACCCCTATTCAGTACGTATAACATAACACGGTGGAGGTCAACTTAATTTGGACGATATAGCGGAAATGATATGTTTTTTAGAAATTTTGTAATATCTCCGAAACAATATAACTAATTAACATACTGTAAAAGGCAAATCTTATCTCTATAATATCCTTGTGATTATTAAATAATTTGTTTTGATAAGGATTTATTTTAGTAGTATAAATGATGACGTAAACGTAAGCATATGAATTAAATAATTTTTTAAAACACAAAAAGTTATATATCTGTTAAAATATAAAAGATAGATATCGCGGACTTTTTTGTAGAACTTTTTAAGATGCATAAAGTTTTCATATAATGTTTTCAATTATATCCAATAGTTAAGGCAGCGTATGCGTAAAAAGCAGATTTAACAGATTTTTGCGATCCAACTTGTGCTACAAAAACTGTGATAACTCGTTTAATATATACAATACAAATATAAAATATAGCCTATGACACTCACCGATAACGTAGCATTCTACTGGTGAAAGAATTTTTAAAATCGGATCAGTAGTTCCGAAGATTAGCCCCGATAGATCTTTATTTACAAACTTTACCTCTTTATAATATTAGTATACATTAGTGTAGATAACATTAGTATAGATTTATCAAAATCTATTTATTCTGTCTTGCACCATTATCCGCTTTCACTTCGCAGTACCTATCATTAAAGGTTGTCTGTAAGAGATTGATCCAAGCAATAAGGCCGCCTTTGCATGCATTCATGTTTGTTGTTTTATTTTGTTTTTTACTGTGAGTTTGTCTATTGTTAAGTGTGCAATAAAGATTTTCTTCTTCTTCTTCATATTTACCTATAGCTTAGAATCACATATTCATGAATCAATTTCTACAACATTTATGTGCTATTCATTTCTATGAAAGCGGAAATATATATTTCTACAACCTTATCGTAAATCCTTATGTTCTGTTGATGTGTTAATTCTATTAATATAATCTTATTACAACTCTATTGTTTACTTCCAATTAAGGACTGTAGGTAAAGAAACATATGAAGCGTATGTAAAAGAAAAAGAAGAGGCTAAACAAATATACAATAACGCAGTTGAACAAGGAGTAGCTGCTGCTCACGTGGCTACTAAGTAAGTAGATAGTACACAAAACAAGACTACCATTTTTGAATTAGTTGTTAGTAATTTAACTTTTCTAATGTTTCCTACTCAGAGCTCGCGATTCTAATCACTTTATGATAAAATTCAACGTAGAAGGCAAGAGTAATGCAACGTATAACTTAAAATATGAAGAGTTTTTGGTTCGTCGTAATGGCGTATATAATCACGCTATAAACCTGCTCCCTGGCACACTCGTGCCCAAAATGGACGTCGTCATAAATATCAAAGAATCTCAGAAAATTACTTTGTTGAGAGTGCCCGAACTGAGGACTGGGAATGAAATTGATGCGACTGATAAAGATGCGCGTAAGTCCACCTAAAGTTAGTATTTTGTAACTAACAGTCGCCCGCGACTTCGTCCGCGTGAAAACCTCTTAGGTAATATTTTAATAGTTTCCCGTGAAACAATATCCTACGTCCCGTCCCGTGTACTAAAGATCTACATTTTTGTAAAACATTGTACTGTACATTAATATTAACAATATATATTTATGGCAAGCTGATGTGTATAGCTTTTAATAGTCTATTTCACTTTTGATTCTAGCTTTCATAATAAACAAAATAATTAACAATCCGACATGCAGAACTATAAAAATAAGCCCGTTTAAACAAACGAACAAACTTTTTCGTATATTATATAAATATGGTCTGCCAAGCCAAACAAATTGAAAGAAAAGATCAAAAATCGAATTCTCAAAAAATATCAGTACCAAAATGTTGACCCCTATTCAGTACGTATAACATAACACGGAGGAGGTCAACTTAATTTGGACAATATAGCGGCATTGTCATGTTTATTAGAAATTTTGTAATATCTCCGAAACTATATAACTAATTAACATACTGTAAAAGGCAAATCTTATCTCTATAATATCCTTGTAATTATTAAATAATTTATTTTGATAAGGATTTAAGTTTAGTTGTGTAAATAATGATGTCATTGCATTTTCTATTGATGAACACCACAACAATTATTTGCCTCAAAGGGTAAAAGCCTTTATTATAGCGGTTATGTCAATGTGTGTAAACTAATTGATTTTTAAAGAATACCCTAACGCTGTTATTCAACGAGGAAAAAACGAACGGCAGGCTACTGTCACATTTGCTCCTGACCTGGTAGAACAGAAAAGACTTGCAGAGATATATGCAGTACGTATTATGAATATTGTTTATTACAGTACAGTACATTAATGAACTAATAACAGTTATGACATTATCAATTATTAGAATTAAAAGCCATTGTAACATGAAAAAAATATTTGTCGCAATAGACAACACGAGTTTTACAGTGCTTAGTTTCGTATGCTATTATACAACATATTTTCGACAACCATAAAAAAATAAAATATAATTATTTAAACATGGAAAAAAGATAGCGCGTAAAAGTTCTGTCGTCGCATGCGAAATGTTAAATCACCACTAAAAGAGCTGTAGTAACGAAACGATTTAGATTTTTAATTGAATAAATTAGAAAATGCGACAGGGAAATAATAACTCTGTTATTTTCAGGAAAAAACAAAACAATCAGACGACCCTGATTCTTGGAATATCGGCTACGATAGCACAGAAGAAATTGAAAAGGAAGGTCTTTTGGGGCAGTTCGTAGTTCAGTATGACGTAGAACAACCAAAAAATGGAGAAATATTGGTAAGTAATAAAGGCTCATTTATTTCTGTTTTGCAATTATTATCACCCTATTGAGCGCACTACAGGGCCAAGCATGTATGAAATGCAATGTAGAGCCACCAACGCGGGTTGGCAAGTTTAGGCTGATATTGTTTAAGTCATAAAAAAGATCACTATCATAATTATGTTGACGATTATGAGCGGGGACAGGCCAACGTCACCAACGTTGCCGTATTTTAGTTACTTAATTATATTTACTGTTCAAGATATAGGCAAACACAATCAAATCACATCTGATGGAGTTTATTGGTGAATTGCAGGTGAACGACGGTTACTTTGTGCACTTCTATGCCCCGAGCTCCCTTACGCCGCTGAACAAGCATGTGGTATTCTTATTCGATGTATCAGGTTCTATGTATGGAACTAAGTTGGAGCAGTTGAAAAAAGCTATGGATTTTATACTTTCCGACCTTCGCCCAGGGGACTACTTTAACATCATAGAATTCAACAAATACATTAAAGTAAGGTATTTTCATATTATCATCTGCTTGTGAATGATAGATATGCAACGGTTTTTTGGTTTTGGTTTTTGACCAATATAAATACGGAAGACGTTCTCAATTCGTCGCAATTTTTTTTATGTACCGTGCATAACTTTTTACGGACCTTAATAATTATTTTTAATAGAAACGGTATACCTTCCATTATCTTGGAAGGTATATCGTAATAGTCATCATGAATCATGGGAAAATCTAAGGAACTATTCGAGCTTTATAAGCCCACTTGCTGCGATTTCAGTATTTTAAGTAGCTGGCGTAAACTGCTACTCATAGTTAAGTGCGAATAAGTTTTACTTAGGATAAATCACTAAAAAGTATGACAAAAATTTGATAGAAAATAAAACCGACATCAAAATGCACTTAAAAGTATTTTTATAACCGAACTGCTATAAACTCCTTTTACATTTAGGTTTTGTTCTGAACAGGTGTACGACTTGCAAGATACAGAAAAATCGCAGAATTTTGACTCCACGAGTAATTTGCTCGTCAATCTTGTACCGCCGGCGAAAGCATCGCCGGAAAACATTGCTTCAGCGAAATCTGTTGTATCTAAACTTGACGCGTTTGGAGGTAAACCTTTTAGACAAGCTAATATCTATCGTGGAGTGATTAAATTAAGGCTATACTTTTTATAGTAAAAATTGACCCACCTGATGCTTCTTCTTTTTTTTTTCATCGTCATTATCAGCCGATAGATATCCGATGGTGTGCACAGACTAATAAGTCTATGGGACACATCGTCATCGCAGATCTCGCAAGCAGCTGGCACAGCTGCAAAATAGGTTCAACCCGTCAAGCGTCCTAAATACTCATTCTTTTCAAAAGATTTCATATTTGCGGCGCTTGGGTTTGAGACTCAGGGTAATCGGACACCAAAAATGTTATCAACATTTTATTCAAACAACTGATTCATGTGTCTGATGATCATCGTGCTGGTACTCATTTAACCGGGAGAATAAGCCTTGCTATTCAGAGGAGAAACAGTGCCTGTGTGTTGGGCGCTTCGCCTTTGGGTGAACAAGCACGTGGCTTATTCTTCTTGTAAATAATCTTTTATTTTTGTTTGTTCTTGTAAAAGTAGGATGATATTGTTTTTGTACAGGTACCGATATCTACACTGCCCTCGACGTAGCAATAAATGTTGTACAAAATGGAGATTTCTATATGGAAAGTACAAACGTTTCTCTGGTAAAGAATTATAATGAAACTGAACCAACTAAAAGTAAGTCTAGTAATAAATAATAAATGCTCAAATTTAATATTAAGCACCTGGTTGTCCGGTATTTTTTTTTGCAAATTTACGTTTTAAAAAAATGTGCCATAGGTTTTGAACTAACACATCGAGTACTTACTTCAGAGAAAATCTCATACTAGGATGACGAGAAGTACTCGTAGATATTAATTATTATTTGAGCTATAACTCATAAATAGCGACAAGTTAAAATGTTGTTAGAATTTATATCGATACCCATCTGCTGTTACAGATAAGTTGGAACCCATCATTATATTTTTATCGGACGGCGATCCAACTGTTGGTGAAATGAATACTGAGCGCATCGCAACTCGTATATCAGAGAAAAACACTGGTCCGAGTCGAGTGCCCATATTCTCACTTGCTTTCGGTAAGACATTAAACCTTCACCTTCTTCTGTATCTAATAAAATTATAAGTAGGAACGACGCTGTAGGTCTATCATAAAAAATACGCGTTGAACTCTAGTAAACTGGGTTCTGTACGATGCTGAATCAGTGTTTTACCTTGCTATTTGAAAAAATGGACTTCTTATTGTTGTTCTTGTAATCTATATCTATAAGTAGAAAACATACTTCACGACGACGGCCGAGTGGCGCAGTGGGTAGTGACCCTGCCTCTGAGTCCTAGGCTGTGGGTTCGATTCCCACGTCTGGAAAAATGTTTGTGTGATGAGCATGTATATTTTCTGGTGTCTGAGTGTATATCTATATATTATAAGTATTTATGTATATTATATATAAAAATATTCATCAGTTATCATAGCACCCATAACACAAGCTACCTACGAGTACGCTTACTTTGGGGCTATATAGCAATGTGTGTAATTGTCCTATATTTATTTATCTATTTATACTCATTATTTACAAAATTTATGTAGTAGTTTTGGAGATAAGGGTGTCTTGGTAAATCGTTTTGAATAATTTTCTTTTTTGTCTTTTTTACTCATACGGCTAGTTTGAAGACGCTAGTATAAGCAGAGGCAGGGGACAGTCGCAGGAAAGTTAGAAACGTTTAGAAAAGAATATTCTTTAAAATATAGGCACCTTTTTAGATGCATAAAATAAGCCGTTTGTTTTAATACGTTACACGATGTAGTTAACAATTTTTGTTATTTTCCACCTGACCCCCAAATGTGACGATGACGTACGTCTGCATTTCAGGCATTGATATGTGTACTAAGTTTCCACATATCAAGGGTTCCTTTTTTCCTTTTAAAGTACGATTGTTCAAAATTACCGTAATTGTGTTACCAGGTGACGATGCAGACCGCATCTTTTTGCGCAAGCTCTCCCTCCGCAACGACGGCTTCATGCGGCACATCTACGAGGCAGCAGACGCGGCGCTGCAACTGCAAGACTTCTACCGACAGGTGTCCTCCCCGCTCCTCGCCGACGTAAAGTTCGTTTATCCCCGCCGACAGGTTGGTATAGAAATATGCATAACATACAATGTCACGATAGCTGAGCTTTTTGTTGTACGGCGAAGTAATGCCGGCTTGTTTCTTTTTGCCGCCTATCGGCACAGTGTTTCGGTCCGAAGGACTCGGCTGCCAGTGTTATTACAGGTTTAACTACTTTGATGGACATAGGGTGGCACTATGTAGGACGTGTTTCTCGCTAACCCTTGCGAAGTGCGAATTTTACTGCTTTGATGTTTGTAGGTAATGCATTTCTACTTATAATCACATTTGACAGAAATAAATACTTGTGCTGTCAAATGGTACTCCTAAAAATACTATAATAATAATAATTATTATTAAAAAATCCTATAATAATTTTTAATTTAATTTGACTATTTTAGATAAAGGAAGGATCGCTCAGCCAAAGCCAGTTCCGTACAATAAACGCCGGCACTGAAGTAGCAGTAGTGGGCAGAACCGCTGATGACGTCAATGAAATTACACCGCAACTGCTAGCACTGAGATCAGATGGAGGCGGTCGCAGTCGGGTACGTATATTTTATGGGGTGTTTAGCGCAAGCGACAAATGCCACGCGATGCGACACGATGCTACGCGATATGACACAGGCCCATTACCACATGAGTAGGTACAGAGAGAAAGCTTCATACTACCGCGCAAATTGGTTGCACTTCTACAAGCACGCGGGACATGTGTGAGTGACCACCAGCCGCTTGTGGCGTACGCGGTGAGACTGGAAAAAACCGGTTTACGCTGGCACAGTTAATTGACAATCTTAGGGTCATGTCAGTGCGATTCGTTGTTTGTTTGGTTGTTTAATATGTTTTAATCTATTGTGACAACCGTACCAAAACACGTAATAATTTTGCACGTTCTTATAAGAGCTTTGCCTCTGTTCCCTTTATATACTAATGTGCCATTACGTGCTTTATAGGCCGCAAGTAGGGAATGTCAAATACTCGTTTATGACATAATAGCATTTGTCTAGAAGGCATTTGTTTAATTTGATTTTAAAGTAACTAAGTGTAATCGTTCAATATCTTCTGGCAATTTGTTATATACTCTAACAGCCATACAGTATGCGCTTTTCATAAAAGAACAACAACTAAGCTTAACTACAACTAATTTGTTAGGATGTCTGGCTTGCTTATTGGTATTTATTTCACATCTTCGCTGAAAATATTTTGGATAGCGCTTAACGAAAACACACGTCTCGTATGTACGTACATGGCAATGGAAGAATGTGTAATTGTTTGAAGAATGGTTTACAACTGTCTAACGGTCATTTCTTTGGTAGTCGGAACGCTCTTATGAACTCCACAGAATTACCCAAAAGTATCAAACCATATGATAACACAGACGACACATGACCGTGATAAGCGCTTAACGCTGCATTTATTGAGATTGTCTGTCAGAGTCGTCTTAATGCATAAACGAATTTGTCTAATTTTGTACAAACATAGTCAATGTGAAATCTCCAGTTACCTGTTTTGTCATAAATTAATCCTAAAAATTTAACCGTGTCACATTCTTCAATTTTAATGTCATTATATTTAATGCTATCCGGAATTGTTTTTGAATTATAATAACTAAATTGCATCATTTTAATTTTTAAACGACTTCAAAAAAAAAGGAGTTTCTCAATTCGACCGTATATATATATATCTATCTATTTTTATGTGTATTCATACTTATATATATATATATATAATTTTTATTTGTTGGAAAGTAGATATTGTGTATCGTGACAAATAAACGTATTTGATGATAATGAGAAATTCAAAAATTGTAGGGGCAATAAGTACGTTTGTTAATTTTTCCGGTAAGTATTTAAAAGCACTACAATTCGATGAAAGTCTGGAGTCGATCTGATGGTGGAGCCGATCTACATATAAGAGAACTCCTTGACGATTTACTGCAGTTACCTTGTGTTTGGGCTCGATTATTTTGTCTTGATGAGAACTTTACATTTAGATGGGCTGTGACTATCATTAAGGGTCTGGTGATGAAGACGAAGTACAGTTAAAGGAGCACTTTAACGGTTTACAGTAGCTACCTTGTGTTTGGGCTCGATTAATTTGACTCAATGAGAACTTAATACTTAGGTGGGCTGTGACTGTCATTAAGGGTCTGGCGATGAAGACGAAGGAGAGCTGAGGGAGCTCTTTATCGGTTTACAGTAACTACCTTGTGTTTGCGCTTGATTAATTTGTCTCAATGAGAACTTTACATTTAGATGGGCTGTGACTGTTATTGAGGGTCTGGCGATGAAGAGGAAGGAGAGCTGTGGGAGCTCTTTAACGGTTTATAGTAGCTTCCTTGTCTTTGGGCTCGGTTAATTTGTCTCAATGAGAACTTTACATTTAGATGGGCTGTGACTGTCATTGAAGGTCTGGCGATGAAGAAGAAGGACAGCTGAGGGAGCTCTTTAACGGTTTACAGTAGCTACTTTGTGATTGGGCTCTATTAATATGTCTCAATGAGAAGTTTGAAAGGTTATAGTTTCCAGTTGGTTTAATGTTTACTAAGTCATGATCCGATGATGAGATCTACGAAAACTGGAGGAAACTCTTCAAACTTTATAGGCACATTTGCAGAGATGTGGGAATGTTATAACTAGCTATTGAATATTGGTACTTATGGTTTAGTTCAAGTAGGTTCTTTAGTATGTTCGTTGTTGATAAATCACTAAAAAGTATAAAATAAAAAAATTTTAACAAAAAATAAAAACGCCTTCAAAACGCACTAAAAAGTAAAAAGTAACTACGTCAATTACTTACTTTAATTAACTTAATCACATCTATGAAGTCGGTGCCACCCGAGCTTTCTACTTTAAAGACTTTACCTAAACTTGGATGGCACCGACTTCATAGATGTGGTAAAGTAAATTAAAGAAAGTAAATTTTTTAAAAAACAGTTATTTTTTACTTTTTAGTGCGTTTTGAAGGCGTTTATATTTTTTGTCAAAATTTTTTATATTTAAATTTATTTGTAAGTCATTTTCATTCAGCCATATTATAATATTTTTTAAAGCTTCGTTTATTTCTTGTTCATGTTGATGTTATTACTCCTTACTAGTATGGTCGTGTCATCTGCAAACAATACATATTGGTGCTTTGTTGCCGCGATGACGTCATTTATATATGTTAAGAAAAGGAATGGGCCTAGAATACCGCCCTGCGGTACCCGGTGCGGTTTGATATTGAATTTATTAGTGGATTAGTAAATAGTTGCTTAAATCGAGGTCTTCGCGTTGGCAGCATCGCGTCGCGTCTTTTTCGTCGCTAACGCAGGACACTCTTATTGCCTGACTTGAAAATAATAAACTTCTCCATGTTGCGGATGAAAAAGGAACTAATTTAATTTCAAAAAGAGAATAAATACTTAACAACACGAGAGAACTACATCCTTTTTTGAAGTCGGTTAAAAAGTTAACGAATTTGTTGTTAAATGTAATTTGTGCAATATTCTATTTTGTAGATACCTTACGAGGTACATCCTAGTGTATCGGTGATTCGCAGCAAGGGCGAGTTTTTGCCGTTGGAGCGACTCTGGGCATATCTGACTGTCAAGCAGCTGCTGGACAAAAGCGACGCCGATGATACAAGTCTAAGCGAGTCAGGAGAACATGGCGCAGATGATAGTCCCGAGAAGAAAGCGCGGGATATAGCACTAAAGGTAGGTAGTAAATATTGTTATCGTCGAATTGTTAACGGTGTTTTGACGAACTCTGGATTTATAAGATGAAGTTCCTGGATTCGATTACCGGCTTGGCCGATTAAGATTTCATAAATTGATCCAGCTGGTGGGAAGTTTCTGCCGTGGTTAGTTACCACCTTGACGACAAAGACGTAACGCCAAGCTTATACGTAAAAAGTGAAAGAGGTGTAGATTTGATCCTACTCCTAATAAGTTAGTCCACATCATCATTAATCGCACCATGGCTTAACATTCGGTTTCTACACGACATCGTAACTGTAAATCGCTTGGCGGTACCTCATTGCTACAGCCGAAGCCTTCCACCAGCACATCTGGGTCTATTGAACTCCTAAAGGAGACAAACTAAATGACAAGAACTCTTAGTTGCATATTAACGTCTGCTTGTAGTTCTCATTCGTCACGCCTCTGACGTCACTGGTGGTGGTCCGGTTAAACAAAACCGATGCCAAGCCTGAGCATCTTGTGGATGCCGAAACAGTTGACGAACCTAGTAAGTGTACAATCTATACTACTGCTAGCTTTGCCCCGCGGTTTCACTCGCGTGATTCTCGTGCCCGTGGGTATAACGGGATAAAAAGTAGCCTGTAGAGTTATTTAAAATTATTACTTATAATTTATCTTCGACACCATCTATAGAGCATACATTTTGAATTTCAAGTCTATTACTTTATAAGGTTTACAACATTTACTACGCCAGGTTATCTACTTTCTTGACACGTTTGTTTACTTAATTACGACTTAACCGGAATTGAAAACAGATCTAGATGAAATTTGGCACAGAGATAGGTTATATATGGCCCATAGGCTACTTTTATCCCATTATTCTCACAGGAACGCGATTAAAGTGGTCGGAACTGCGGACCATCGCTAGTAGACTATAATGAAGAAACAATACACAGTGTTTAAAATCACTTCTCACACCTTTGCAGAATATTCAGCCTTTCGGCACGCAGCGGCGCCGCCTATAGAGTCCGTTAGGTCATTAACTTACAAAGCTGAAAGTTCTCGTGAGTATATAAAACGTACCTAGGTCCTAGGTATTTGCTATTATAAGTTAAACCCTATTTTATTAAATAATAATTAAGTTATTAATTATTTACACAAAATACTACAATAGAACCATATTTTTATCAGTTGGTCTCGGAGGACCTCGAAAACATCAAGCTGATTACAGGTAGCCGTTGGATGCAGTTGGCGTGATCTTGGATGAGGCCTATTCCCAACAGTGGACTCCATCGGCTGACGATGATGACGATGATGATGATCATATTTATCATATTTACTTTTTACAGCTACCAGATTAAGCGTTGCTTCGAATGAAGGACCCATGCTTTTTGCAGTTTCAAGTAAGTACTTAGATATTTATTTCATAGCTGTACTCATTTGTATCTTTTACCTATGATGGGTAGTCTGGCTTCAGATCTCGATGTCCTGGGCTATGACTTTTTATAGAGTTTTTTTTTCTTTCAATATATTCTGACTAAAATATTTAAGCTACGAGTTGGGACGTTTGTACTGTTGGAGCCTCGAGATTATTACTATACTTACTTCAATTATTTTATTTTGTATTTTTGTGGATGTACTATGCATATCATGCATACTTTACTGTTTTCAACAATCTTTTATCAGTACTGTCAGTAGTTAGACTGCTTTGTTGATCTAATGGTTAAGCTACATGGCTTCGATCACGACGCCTAGAGTCAAATCTCCGGTCAGGTTGTTAAATAATTCAATATGTTTTTTTCTAACAAATTTTCAGTAGGTAAATTCTGGAGTCGGGAAGTTGATGGCGTAACACACTTGTGTCTCGGGGAGCAGGTTAAGCTTTCGGTCCCGGTCACTATCATCAATATCTGATAGTTATCACCCTCAGCCCGCCAACCCGCTTTAGAATAGCCTGGATTTTACGCTCCATATCCCTTCTCCTAAAAGAAAGGAGGCTAGGCCCTGTACTGGATCGTTTATAGGCTGATAATGATAATGATGATGCTTATGGGTTGGCATTGTATTTATTATCTTTGTATTCTTTATCTTTTATATATAATCGCTCGTAAATCAAAATAAATAGAAATACTAAAGTACTATACGCTTAGAAAGGTTAGTTACGTCATAATTTGAAGGGTTAATAAGTTAAGATCATAGTCTGGAATACCACATAGGCTTCTTATTACTTAGATATCACTTCGGGGACGAAATCAATCTAAGAGAGTGAAGGCTCATCGCGCAGAAAGTTTAATATGACTATTTACTCATATATTATTCGTTTACTTTTTCAAATAGCCCATCGCTTCGCCAACGACGGCTTTAAAAGTTATTTTGGTAAGTGAAAATACTTTACATATTTTATGATATAATAACAAAGAGTAGCACAATATTTTCTGTCCATGTGTAGATGACACCGCAGTTAACTTTTGTAGAACAACATTTTGCAACACGGTAACATTAGTACTCCAGTGGGAAGGTAAAAGCTCAGCTCGATTAGGGAAAAGCTTGGACACCAGCCGCTGCAAAAGGACAGGCTGTAGAGTCTCCATTCTTGGAGCACTTGGTGCACGGAGCTTATTTCGCGCTAGTCGCTAAGGTCGACCCCAAGGATCCATATCAAGCGACTTCAATATCTCCTCTCGCCGCTTTATGGCGGTTTGCAAAGATTTTTTTGCCTAACGGTAGGTACTTCGTAGCTGATCTTCCAGATTTAAATCAAGACCATTGCGCCGGCGACATCGCATGTACTCCCTTCGCGTCCTAATACAGGCCTTACGCAATTTCGGACGACCACCAATATACACAACGACGGCGAGGCCTACGTTGGGCCCTTGGCATAGATGCGTCGCACACTTCCGTAAGGGCGTCGCGAAGACGGTCTGCCAGCACTTCTGTGCTAGCCTCAGTACTGCTGCCAAAACAAGACCACCTCTGAACTATTACAGCTTCTTTGGCTAGCTCGCTGTCAAGCTGTCTAAAACACCAACGCGGAAAACGGCTTTGTCGCCTAAGGGGGTTCGTTATCATCTGAGAAGTGGAGATCTCAAACCGGATATAATTATGATCAGGGAGAGTCTCTGCCTCTTCTTCCACCCTCCAATTGACCACATTCCCCGCAACTATTGAGGTAGCAAAAGAGAGGTCTACTATAGACCGCAGGTATGAGCTGACCCTCTATTGAGCAGAGACAGGCCTGAGATGAAAGCCCAGTCCTGTACTGCCCTCCCCTTGGAGTTGGTGATAGGATTCCCCACATCTGAGATTTGGCATTGAAATCGCCGAGTGCGATCTTTTCTCCAGTTTGTCTGCACATCGCTTCTCTGGCAGAATCAAGAAACTTTTCAAATTCTGCCAGAGGGCGGTTAAGCGAGAAAAAAAATCCCTACAATTACATAGTCCCTCAATTTTGCCACCACATATCTTGAGTCTCTTTCTACTACCGATAGCAAAGCATCATTATTGATTGTAGCCAAGATCGCCATCAAATCATCAAAGTTCCCCACCCATTGTGATTGTGGGAAAATTGATTTAGCAAATCAATTTTCCACTCAGCTATGGATTGTAATATCCTGAGCCCCGGTGCAGTGGTTGAGGTTCGACTGGAGTAAGCTGATTGATGATGATCTGCTCCCTCCTGCTATTGACGGCGATCAGCATGTGCATTAGAACAGACTCCTGTCTTTCCTTTTGTATGGAAAGGATTACAGCTCCTTCTAACCATGATGTGGCTTGCTGACAGACCCGCATTTGAGCATACCACGCAGTGCATTTCACGTACACATTCTTGTGGCCGACTTGTGGCCCTCCCTGTTGCAGCGGATACATAAGTTTCCACGGTCAACTGTGAAAGGGCAGATTGGTATTGTATGTCCAATAGAAACGCACTTATAGCAACGCAGACGTCGCTGTTCAAGCACCTGAACTTCAGCGCATGCCAAATAAATTGAAAGAAAAGATCGAATTCTCAAAGAATATCAGTACCAAAATGTTGACCCCTATTCAGTATGTATAACATAACACGGAGGAGGTCAACTTAATTTGGACGATATAGCGGCAATGTTATGTTTTTTAGAAATTTAGTAATATCTCCGAAACTATATAACTAATAAACATACTGTAAAAGGCAAATCTTATCTCTATAATATCCTTGTGATTATTAAATAATTTATTTTGATAAGGATTTAAGTTTAGTTGTATAAATAATAACGTAAAATTAAGCATATGAATAAAATGATTTATTACAGAGTCGCGCTTTATAGAAATTTTGTAATATCTCCGAAACTTTATAACTAATTAACATACTGTAAAAGGCAAATCTTATCTCTATAATATCCTTGTGATTATTAAATAATTTATTTTGATAGGAATTTAAGTTAAGTTGTATAAATAATGACGTAAACCTAAGCATATGAATTAAATGATTTTTTAAAACACAAAAAGTTATATATCTGCCAAAATATAAAAGATATATGCTATTTATATATGCTATAGATAGATATATGCTATCATGGACTTTTTTGTAGAACTTTTTAAGATGCATAAAGTTTTCATACAATGTTTTCAATTATATCCAATAGCTAAGGCAGCGTACGCGAAATAATGCCGATTTAATAAATTTCACGGCCCGACTCGCGCGACAAAAACTGTGGTAACTCGGGTAATATATATAATACAAATATAAAATATAGCCTATGGCACTCACCGATAACGTTGCATTCTGCTGGTGAAAGAATTTTTAAAATCGGATCAGTAGTTTGGAAGATTAGCCCCGACAGAGATTTATTTACAAACTTACAAACTTTACCTCTTTATAATATTAGTAGAGAAAACAAAATCGCTTTTTTATGTTTGTCCGGATGTATGTTTTAATCTTTAAAATTACGCAACAGATTTTCATGCCGTTTTTTTACCAGATAGAGTGGTTCAACAGGAAGGTTTATGTGTATAATACATGCACAACGTAGTAGAGAAAAACTGGTAATTTTAGAGGTTTCTGATGCGATGTCGTAAACTAACGCATTTTTTGCGCTTACATTACAAACGCTGGTTAACCCTGCGAGATATATCAAAATAATGTACTACAGTATTGCATACCTCAAAAAGGTCAACTAAAAACTTTGCGATAGTATATGTTTATCTTTAAGGGATACAACCAAAATTAATGATTTATTTACGAACAGATTTTATTTAATACTGCATTAATCCTTATCCATTTAAGTATCTTAAATACTTTGTGCATTCAATATAGATCACTATTGCCCTATAGAACATGTAATTTAAGCGAATATTTTCCAAGATATATTAGATTCAAAATGCAGGGTCATGCGTTTCTTAACGTAACCCGAACGTGGAACTCACCCACGTCTCTCTAAGCCAAGGCCCGAGTCTCACAGGAGACGCCCTTAGAGAGTCGTTACGCCCTCTTCTATTTCTTCGCCTTCGAGAACTCTCCAGCGATGCTTCTGCGCTCGCTCAACCTCCCCGGTGAATAAAGTTAAGTCTATTTAATATATCTAAGTTCAATTGAAAATCTAAGTTTTTTTTTATCGACTACAAGTTGGCCCCTGACTGCTATCACACCTGATGTTAAGTGATGATGCAGTCTAAGATGGAAGCTGGCTAACTTGTTAGGAGTAGGACGAAAATTCACACCCCTTTCGGTTTCTACACGACATCATATCGGAACGCTAAATCGCTTGGCGATACGTCTTTGTCGGTAGGGTGGTAACTACCCACGGCGAAAGCCTCCCACCAGCCAGACCAAGGCAAATTAAGAAAAATCTCAATCTGCCCCGCCTGGAATCGAACCCAGGACCTCCGTCTTATAAATCCACCGCGCATACCATTGGTACTAAAGTATACTAAAGAATGTCTTTATGTACGACATTTACAGCCTTTTTGTTATTAGACAATATCAGCATGGTGTCTTTAGAGGTTACTCTTTGAATTGGTCATTTGAAAAACACTCAACGCTCAAATCTAAGTCTGCAACGTTGAAAGATGGCTCTGCGATTTATTAATGGAGATTGCAAAAAAGTCTTTACCGCAAAGCGTTTAAATTGGAACGGAAAATCCGATGGTATCAGAGGAATTCATGGAATCAATACATCTTCTCCGTCGTTGTTTGATAAATGTAAAGCGGGTAGACCAAACGCATGAATAAAGTATCCATGCGCTGGTTTCATTGACGTTCCAGGCACATGACAGTGTGATTTTCAAAATCGTCTCTGTCTCTCTATCTAATGCGATACTATAGATAGAGACTGAGGCAAAATTGAAAGTACACTGTCGAGTGTCATTAAAGCTATAGAATAGCCCTACATATCACTAGATCTATTGTAGTATGTCTATTAAATGGATTCTCAAAAGTCAGAAAAGGAATCATAATAAAATCTTTGTTCTTTTTTTGCTGAATTTAAAGTAATTGTTCATATATACTCACCGCATTTTATTTGTTTCAGACTATGGATACAATTCAAGTAAGTTAACACTTATTTTAATGAGATTCATTATCAAAATCCTAAAATTAATATTTTGTATTATACACCAGTGCAAATAGCCTTAAAAATAATAAAAAGTAAAACAAATGGCAGTAGGATGAAACCCATCAGAAAAGGAGGAGAATATTATAAAAATGAAAGGAAAAATAAATTACGGCCGATCTGAGGGCGGGAAGGGGTATTGGGTGAGGTTTTAGAGGTAGAAAGCGGTTTTTCTCGATTTCCGGCAAAACTAAAAGCCTTATGGAAAAAAGTTGAATGTCAAAGTAGTACGTAACAAAAAGATCTAAAATTCTTGCTCATACACTTTTTTCACATAACCTCAAAATTTATGTGAAAAATTCAAAAACTAAGTTTTCGTTTTTCATATTTATCTTTTACAAATAAAATTTTATTATCACAAAATTTGGTGAAAACTGAAAAAGTTTTATACACGCTATAATTTATTTGATTTGAAATATTTATTTTTTCATCTCATTTTGAATGAATATCGAAAAAATATCTTTTACGGTACGTGCTTCGCAACGTATAAAGTGAAATAATAAAAAAAATTAGGTAATTGGAACATCAAATTCAATTATTCAAATAAAAATATTTTGTTAATTTTCTATTTTAAATGTTAATCTCAAACATTTGGATAAACAATATTTTTTGTTTTTCCATTTTGCGCATAAATAAACAAACGACTGGGGGTACCTACTCTAGAACAGGCAACATAATGTTGGCCATGTGAAAAACATGATTCCTCCAAATTCACACAACAATGGTGAAGTGTTTGCCCTTGGGCCTTGTTGATGGACATCGGAAATGATAAACGCACAGGATATTGTAATCGTTTGAATTCAAATGGCATATCAATTGGTATCATAGGGATACGCGGTATCAAACAAACTTCTCTATTTGATTTCGTTAGCTTCAATCAAATTTGACAACAACTTTTTCACTGCCAATCTGGTGTCATTACATAGTTTTGGTGGATTTATATTTCGCAATAATATAATCATAGAACCAATTTTCAGTTTTTTTTTCAGATATTTGCTCGTCTGGCTCATGGCATTTTTCCTTCATATAAAAAACCGTTAGTGTGGATGCACTCAACAATTATGTTTAAATATAAACAGAAATTTAAATATAAACACAAAGCCACAATAATTATTATCGCTGACAATTGAAATGTCCGCATGAATGACATAACAACACGGAAAAAAATAAACAAGTTTCAATGTGACAGCAAATTCCCTCAAATTTTTTTTAATACAAACTGATGCGCCATTTATTGAATTCATTTATTACATAAAATGTGATAAATGAAGAACCACTCGACAGATTATAAGCAAACTTCACATACAGTTTTTTGTGATTTTACCAGCAACCGCGTGCCATTGCAAAGTTTAGATGGATTCAGGTTTCTTAATAAAATAACGGGACAACCTACTTTCAACCCAATTTAATGAGGAGGGAGTCCAGGCGGGTTCAAAGAATTAATGCTTCGTCCAAATCGAGAACAGTATAGACCGAGTATACTACTCGGTCTATACTGTTCTCGATTTGGACGAAGCATTAATTCTTTGAACCCGTATATTTAGTAGTAGTAGTATTTAGTATATTTGCATCGGCGCAAATACTTTAGTACCAGCATTGTAGCCGGGGCGGGTCGATATTGTAATGATCTTAAATAATGTTCAGAACATTTTAAAATCAGAGGCCATATTCTGTGTAGTCTTTAACGACACTGCAAGGTTGTTTGATAAATGTAATGCGGGTAGGCCAAACGCATGGATAAAGTATCCACGCGCTGGTTTCATTGAAGTTCCAGGCACAAGACAGTGTGCTTTTCAAAATCGTCTCTGTCTCTCTCTACCTAATGCGATACTATAGATAGAGACAGAGGCAAAATTGAAAGTACACTGTCGAGTGTCATTAAAGCTTGTACAGAATAGCCCTACATATCACTAGATCTATTGTACTATGTCTATTAAATGGTTTCTCAAAAGTCAGAAAAAGAATCATAATAAAATCTTTGTTCTTTTGTTTGCTGAATTTAATGTAAAACATATTTACTTGTTCATATATACTCACCGCATTTTATTTGTTTCAGACTATGGATACATCTCAAGTAAGTTAACACTTATTTTAATGAGATTCATTATCAAAATCCTAAAATTAATATTTTGTATTATACACAATTGCAAATAGCCTTAAAAATAATAAAAAGTAAAAATAAATGGCAGTAAAATGAAACCCATCAGAAAAGGAGGAGAATATTATAAAAATGAAAGGCGGGAAGGGGTATTGTGTGAGGTTTAAAAATTTAAAAACTAAGTTTTTCGTTTTTCATATTTATCTTTTACAAATTAAATTTTATTATCACAAAATTTGGTGAAAACTTACCTTTTTATGTCCTAAACATGTTATAATTTATTTGATTTGAAATATTTATTTTTTCATCTTATTTTGAATGAATATGGAAAAAATCTCTTTATAATAATTTTTAACCGAAAAATTGGCCGGCAAAATATCAGTTTTTTTCAAAAAGTTGGTGGCTTTCTTTTCATTGAAATCTCTACTTTACAATAGTGAAAAAAAAAATATACACTATTAAAGTAAACCTTTTCAAAAAATGCAAAAACTAGGCTAATAGTTTTTACAGCTGCAACGAAATAGCAGGTATGTAATAAGGCTCAGTTGAGGGTCTGCTTTGGTGGATCCCGCTGAATAGGTTAAAAAAAATGTATGTAGACCGAGTAAGACCCAGATCCGCATAGCCCCTTCTCCACTCCTCTATGTTGACATTGAAATGTGCCCTTTTGATGGGCTAAAATTTTTCGTCAGTCACTCAGGTATATACCAAAGTGATCTATGTAATCTTAAAATACACACACCGGCATATTAAGCGGAACATAAAAAAAAAGGTTTCATATCAGTATCATATATGGTTGCTGGCTGGTTTCTACGTCATTTAATATAAAAAAAAATATTTTGAAATTAAGAAAACAACTGAACATCACATTTAATGCAATTGTTTTAATTTTATTCAAATACACCTTATCTGGAGCGAACTTCGCATATTTCTTCCTTTGAGTTTGATTTAAAATTTCATTGAAATACTGTTTTTTGTTAGTTTTTTTAATCGCGTATCTTTCTGGAGTTGAGGACTGAATTATGCCTGAATTAGCCCCAACGGAGATTGCCAGTTGACTCGAAACGCGAAGAAATGGTCAAACTTATAGAGTGATATCCAGAGATCTTCGTCGACCAGTTTCAACGATCCATCGCAGTATCCAACAGTTCAGGGAGACCGGTACTTATGTAAGAAGAGCAGGACAAGGCAGAAGAAGACGCACTTCGAGTAGGTATGATCGTTTCATTCGGCTTCGTGTACGTAGGAACCCCCGTTTGACGGCCGTCCAAGCCCGACTTGAGTTAAGAGAGAAGAGAGAAAGTTAAGAGAGAGAGAGAGACAATTGCATAAAATGTGATGTTCAGTTGTTTTCTTAACTTCAAAATATTTCTTTTTAAATAAAGTGACGTATAAACCAGCCAGCAACCATATATGATACTGATATCAAACCTTTTTTTATGTTCCGCTAAATATGCCGGTGTGTGTATGTACAATAATGCTGTATAAAATAATTGCATCATTTAGTTGCTTTGATTTTCTAAAGAATATCTATAAAGTCGGTGGCAGCCAAGGTTTCTATTTTCAGAACGTTACCTAGAACCCACAAAGTGCTTTACTTCACTTCATTAAGTAAACGTTCCTTAAACTTGAATGGTACTGGCTTCACAGATATGCTTAAGGAAATTAAAAGCAAATAAATGATGCAGTTATTTTTTACTTTGTTTAGTGCGTTTTGAAGTCGGTTCAATTTTTCATTTCATTTATCAAAAAACAAGAAACAAGGGGTCAGTCTTAAACCTCACCAAGTATCAACAAGGGGGAGGGGGGTCTAAAACGTGATTAATAGACGGTCCCTAACTACTTAAAAACGTACCTACTGCTCAATGTGTTTTAGTTATAATATTTTAATGTTCTTTTTTATTTCAGATGGCATACCATTACCCGTTGGGAACTGTAAGTAGAATAATTAGTACACACACTTGATTCCAAAACACACCCCGTGGCTCAGTGGTATGCGTGGTGGATTCATAAGAAGGAGGTCCTGGGTTCGATTCCCGGTGGGGCAGATTGGGATTTTTCTTAATTTGTCTTGGTCTGGCTGGTTGGAGGCTTTCGCCGTGGCTAGTTACCACCCTACCGACAAAGACGTAGCTCTGATTGGTTGAATAAGTCACATGATCCTTCTTCCTCTCCAACGCCATTGTTCGCAGCAGAACATTTACAAAACGGTTGTTTGTGTTTTTGTAATGTTTTAATTTTGTAATTGTTTGGAACTGTGAAAATAGTTTTATTTTGTTAAGGTTACTAAATTAGACCCGTACTGAACGACCTAGAAGCTTCGGCATTCTGAATGGACAGAAGAAAAATTAAAAATGACATTAATTGCAAACGCTGGCTACTAAAAACCTTGCGATAGTATATGTCTACCTCTTAGGGAATCAACCAAAATTAATGTTTTATTTACGAAGCGATTCTAAGTAATACTGCATTAATCCTTATCCATTTAAGGCCTGTGTGCACCAAGATTTCGGTTATCATAACCAACGGTTATCATAAGCTAACCGCCGGTTACTATAAATTACTGTTCACTATAACCCGCACGCCCGTTAAGGAGCCCGCATTCCCTGGTTATCCCTCGGTTACAGAGTTTGACAGATACATTTCTAGGTTATCTAATCTATATTTGATTTGTAGTGATTTACTAGCATTTGTTGTTCTGTCTATCCGCTTATTTTATATGATACTAGCTGACCCGGCAAATGTTGTTTTGCCATATAAATAATTTCCTAGTAAAACTAATTAAATGACGATTGATCAGTTTTCGACCGGAGGGGAAAAATGATTAAATTACTAAAATGGCTATTAAAAAATAAGGGTTGATCGTAGAAGAGTGAAAATTAAGGATTGTATGTATTTTTGTATGTTGTATCATAAAAAAATAGAAATTAAAAATTTTGTCTAAAAAATAAAAATAAAAAATTTAGGGGTGAACTACCCCTAACATTTAGGGGGATGAAAAATAGATGTTGGCCGATTCTCATAGATACTGGATAAGCACAAAAAAATTCCTCAAAATCGGTCAAGCCGTTTCGGAGGAGTATGGCAACGAAAACTGTGAATTTTATATATTAGATTCTTATATTTTTGTATTTTTTAATCAAGACATTTTTTTTTTATTAAAATTGGAAGTACGCTTTTGAGAAGTAGTATTAATTTTAAAATAAAACTAACAGTGCAATAAACAATATAACTTTAAATTTTAGTATTCCTATTACTTTACTTTTTGATTTACCACAAAATTTACCATCCACAGAATAACAACGTAGACAATAATGTGAACATCTATCTTTATTGACAAATTACCATGCGACCATAAATGACTCGATTCCGGGCCGTTAAATTAATTAAAAACAAATTAACATGCACAAGAAAGTGGCATAAACAGCAAATTGTGTCTACAAAATTTGTTACGTTGCCAAACTAAGATTTCTTTGATATATGCGTCCGTCCTATTCCAAAATAAACATTTACATTTCGTTAAATAATATTTTTTACAAATTGTTCATTCACCATTCGTTCAAACGCCTGGTTAACAAACCGAAGTTGGAATGCGTGTGATGAACAGTAAATAAACGCTCCTTGTTCATCGGCCGTTCATTTAACCGACGTTTAAAGTAAAGTCTATGCACACCGCCCTAAGTATCTTAAATACTTTGTGCATTCAATATTGGTCACTATTGCCCTTTAGAACATGTTATTTAAGCGAATATTTTCCAAGATATATAAGATTCAAAGTGCAGGGACATAGGGGGCGCGCGGAGCGTATAAAGTGAAATAATAAAAAAAATAGAACCGACTCAAAACGCACTAAAAAGTAAAAAATAACTGTGTCATTTAGTTGCTTTAATTTACTTAAGCATATCTATGAAGTTGGTGCCAGCCAAGTTTAAGGAACATTTATTTTACGTAGTAAAGCAGTTTGTGGGTTCTAGGTAACGTCCTTGAAAGTAGAAACCTTGGCTGGCACCGACTCCTAAATATGCTTAAGTAAATTAAAGCAACTAAATGACACAGTTATTTTTTAATTTTTAGTGCGTTTTGAGTCGGTTCTATTTTTTGTTAAAAAATTTTATTTCTTACTTTTTAGTGATTTATCGCCACTTACCGTACTCGTACTGTCATAGTATATCATATGGCACTAGTAGCCAAAAAGCTACCGATACCGAGTCAAAAACCGAAATCGCTGTAAGCGTGCCTCCAAAATTTGAAGAGTTCCTTCAATTTCCCCAGGATATCATAAGCAGATCCTAACATGAGGACAATGGGACCACCTTGGATGTATGCCCTTTCTAATAAAAAAAGAATTATCAAAATCGGACAACACTGTAAAAAGTTATGCGTGGTCATACATAAAAAAAAAAAAAAAACAAATATACGTGTCGAATTGAGAACCTCCTCCGTTTTTTTTCGTCGGTTAAAAAATTAGGTAATTGGAACATCAAATTCAATTATTCAAATAAAAATATTTTGTTAATTGCTAGCTTTTTTAAATGTTAGTCTCAAACATGGATAAACAATATTTTTTGTTTTTCCATTTTGAGCATAAATAAACAAACGGCTGGAGGTACTCACTCTAGAACAGGCAACATAATGTTGGCCATGTGAAAAACATGATTGCTCCAAATTCATATATACTCACCTCGTATATACGTTCATATATACTCACCTCTCACTCACCATTTTATTTGTTTCAGACTATGGATACAATTCAAGTAAGTTAACACTTATTTTAATGAGATTCATTATCAAAATCCTAAAATTAATATTTTGTATTATACACCAGTGCAAATAGCCATAAAAATAATAAAAAGTAAAAAAAAAATGGCAGTAGGATGAAACCCATCAGAAAAGGAAGAATATTATAAAAATGAAAGGAAACATAAAATACGGCCGATCTGAGGGCGGGAAGGGGAATTGGGTGAAGTTTTAAAAGTAGAAAGGGTTTTTCTCGATTTCCGGCAAAACTAAAAGCCCTATTGGAAAAAAGTTGAATGTCAAAGTTGTAGGTAACAAAATTATCTAAAATTATTGTTTTTACACTTTTTTCACATAACCTCAAAATTTATGTGAAAAATTCAAAAAACCAAGTTTTTTGTTTTTTATAATATATTTCTATATATATTTTTTATTTTATCTTTTAAATTAAAATGAAAAAGGTTTTAAAATAAAATGAAAAATTGGCCTTCAAAACACCAGTTTTTTTTCATTTTCATAATATTCCCTTTCATTTATATAATATTTTCCTTCTTTTTTGATGGGTTTCATCTTACAGCGATTTTTTTTTTGGTTTCAAAAGCTATCTGAACTGGTCTATTATATTAATTTGAAAGATGGAAAAAAGTGAAAGAAGTAAGAGTTTGCATACTTGCATTGTTTATGAAAGATGGAACGTATGAAAGTGATGATGATGATGATATTATACTATTTTTTTAATTTATTTATTTATTATTTACAAAAACAGTCCTGTCTTACAATTTTTACCTTAAAAGTAGTAGTACTATTAAACTAAAACACATTATTGGACAAAAGTTGTAAAGTAGGTAAGTACTCACAAATAATTAGCCTACGAAAATGTATATGCATGTAAACCTAGGTACCAGTCACAACAACTCAGGTACTAGCATTTGTCACATTCACTTAACATTTCACTTAAAACATTAACTATACTGAAGCCAAACTCGATTGAGAATACTTGTCAACAAACAAATTAAAAATGAAGGTAGAAATCAATAGTCATTTTACACCTAATTTTTTAAATTAACTTGTTAATGACAAATTCATCACAATAAATTAGATTAGTAAACTTAAAACTAATTAATATATGTATATCAATATCTTTTAAATAAGATTTTTAAAAATAACAAAATTTTAAATTTATTAGGCATAAAATGAGTTGCATTTTCTACCTTCATTTTAAATTTATTTGTTGACAAGCATTCTCAATCGAGTTTGGCTTTAGTATAGGTATGATAACAAACACACAAAAATAACAAGCGGGTAGGACGCTCGACTTGTGATTCTTGCATCATTCACACGTCATTCATTCTGCGTTTAACAGTATATGCAAAAAAATTAGAGAACAATTTCAATGTATCAATACATCTATATCTAATATTGTTTAACAAGATATATTATCGATTTTTAGTAAGGTTTAATACAATAAAAAAGCACTTAGTAGGTTTTTTAGTGCAATGTATAAATAGTAGGTTAATTTATACATATTGATTTATAATACATATTTTATTTATATATGGTAAGGTATTTGTGAGTGTAGTTTTATTGTATCCTGTATGTTCGTATGGGAGATTTTTGCATGTTATGTATGTAAGAAGTGTTAGTATAAGTGTAAGTGTATATGTTAAAATTATATTATTTTTCTAAGAAGTTCCTCAACTTCGTAATAATTTAAGGTGTTAAGGTATTTAATTAATTCTGCTTTCATTTTATTTTTTTATAATCTTCTTAACGTAATGTATTTGCTGATTACATTGTATAATTTAGGTAAGGTTAGGTTAAAAAATTATTACATATCTATGTAATAAAATTTTGTTCAAATTTGCAAAAAACTGTTGCATTGGGATGATGTAAACTTTTAACTATTACTTGTACGTCTTGACGTACAAGTAAGTACAGCTTCAATACAAAAATATTTCCGTTGCGATCATTGATTGACATATTAATACTACGGACTTCGGGTCAGCGCTAAAAAGTGTCCGAACCAAAAGAGAGCTAAAACGCAAAAAAGAATTCTAATCGCATTCAGTCTCATATTAGCTTACTGAGTAAATACACGTCAATAAAGTTTTAGAACAACGACTGCATAGAGTTATTTTGTTGTTTAATATTTGAATTTTAATTCCTTCATTTTTGAATTGAAAATATTTTTAATTTATAAACTTTTATTTGTTATGTCATGAATATTAATCAAAGAAGTTTTACAATAATGGTAAAATGGAACCCTTCCGTCCGTCGGTTCGTCCTTCACACTCGATTATTTTGATAACTATAAGAATTATCTACATGAAATTTGGAACAGTTATTTAAAACAGTCACCTATTTAGTAAGTATTTTTTTACAAACAAATATATTACTTGGTAGTAGATTTATGACAGTATGTGATACATTTAAAGTTTGCTGTGAATATAATATATAGGTTAAAGGTGCCAAAAAAATTCAAAGCTACCTACTCCACACCATTTACGTTGTTCTATTTTTTACTGCTCCATGTGGTTCTGCTGTATGTTTTAATGTTTTTTGTTTCAGATTCACCAGTTATATTTAGCGGTAAGCCCGGTAAGAAAAATATTGACAATATATATGTCTATTATGATGCTCACTTTACGCGGATTATTTCGACCCCCACTTATTGGATAGGAGCTGATGTTACCTTGCGACTTTGTTTATGTTTATTATGAGTGTTAAATTATTTATGTATATATTAATTAACACTCATAATACAAAACAAAATGAGTAAATTAATAAATAAAAATAAAATAAATCCGTCAGAAAACTCTCTATGTACGTTTCATACCAAACCCGTAGCATTCTCAGGATAATTAAAATTAGTACAAAAAGAAAGATACGCCGAAATCACTGCAACTCTTGCAAATATTTATTAGTATATTGTTATATTAATATAATGTATACTATTGTAGTTTAGTACACGTAAGTTTATCTATATTATTCTATTATAATATTAAATATTTTTTTTTAATATGTACTTCATTTGATATTTGTATTTCTGATTATATGCCGCTTCTTCCAGGTGAGATCAATATTTTAATAATTTAATATTTACATTTTATGAATACCTTCTAGGTTTCTAAAATAGGTATTTTATCTAAATGAAAAATTCAGATAGGCTCTTCATAACATAGTTTGCTAATAAAACTGTGAAACGAAGTACCTACTTAAAGTTATATAATAAAGATATCGTCAAATTCATGTTGATAACCAAAGTGTTCTTAGATAGGTCACGTGAAAAAAGGCAAAACAACGTCTGTGAGACTTAGATAAAATTTTTTTTTTGATTTCTGCAATAAGGAATGATGATAATGATAAAGAATGATTTTTCGAATGCCTTCAATTCAGTTGATTTCGAGGTTCTTCTGGCAGTCTTAAAATCAATAAACATGTCTCCCGAAGCCGTCAGTTGGTTCCGTTCATATTTATGTGATCGTAAACAATATATTCGGATGGATGAAAAACTATACTCTCCATGTAAATTAAGTGCAGGTGTACCCCAGGGTGGTGTTCTGTCTCCTTTACTCTTTTCTATTTTTATTAACTCAATTACTGATTTCCTCTCTCTTTCCTTTCACCTATATGCAGATGATTTGCAAATATATATGACATCACCCGCTGACATGCTTGACAACGCCATAGCTAACCTGAACACTAATCTCAGCTCAGTGCATGGAGTAAGTCCTATGGGTTGTCAGTAAATGCCAGCAAGTCGCAAGCTATTTTATTTGGATCGCGTCAACAACTGTCAAAAATTAATGTTTTATCCCTTCCTCCTATATTATTTGATGGCACTATGTTAAACCTTAACAGCTCAATTAAAAATCTCGGTCTCATTATGGATGAGTGCTTTTCGTGGACATCCCAAGTTGCAGATGCTAGCCGAAAGATATTGCGGTAATCGGTAGGTTGAAAAGATGGAAGAACTTGTTACCTGTCAAAACTAAAATTTTATACTTGACTATGCGGATTCTTGTTATTCTTGTTATTTACCACAGATTCTGCTTAACAAGCTTGACCGCTTACAAAATTTAATTATTCGATTTATTTTTGGTTTGAGGAAATTTGACCACATTTCACAATTTCGTGTCCAACTCAAATGGCTCACCATGACTCAACGTCGAAATTTCCATATACTTTCTCTTCTATATTCTATACTCTTTCATCATCACACTCCTCCTTACCTTAAAGAAAGGTTCCGTTTTCTTGGTTCCAGCCACTTTTTCAACCACCGATCCCGCAACGATAACAAGTTGTTATGTCCACCCAGTAGGTCAAACCGCTACAGTGAATCGTTCACTGTAAAAGCCGTGAAACTGTGGAATGCCGTTCCGAGGGAGATACGGCACTCAAAGTCACTCTTTACGTTTAAGCGTCGTCTTAAAAACCATTATCTTAAACGTAATTAATTTATGTAATCGTATTTATGTAGATATTGTTTAAGTATGTCTAGTATAATATATATATATATATTATATAAATATTTATTAGTGGTATACTATTTATTATTATTTATGTATTAGTATGTAACTTGTTGTGTATGTAATTTTTATGTACATATTAGCATTGCTTGTGTCTGTTACTGTACACCAACCACCACTCTTCTTAATCGTGTTTCTCCTTATGCATGACGGTTGCCTGGAAGAGATCACATATAGTGATAAGGCCGCCGTTACACCAATAACTATTGTTATTTTTGTTCGATCTTATTTTTCTTAATTATACAATTGTTTTATACCTTTGGTGTAATAAAGAATTTTTTTTTTTTAAGGAAATATGTCTTTAATTCTACCTTCTAATAGATTGTCTTTTGGATTAAACTTGTTCTTTTTCTTTTGAGGTTTTATTTCTACTATTTGTATTTTTTTTTAGTTTCCGTTACAACAACCACAACCCCGACGACGACTACACCAGCTAGTACTAGTTTGCTATCGGAGTATCATCTAGAAAACTACCAGTGGGCCCTCAGTGTCATAGATATCAACCAGGACGCTTTCGTGTGGAATGTCGATGACGGAACGCAAGTCACCCTCAAGCTCTACAAAGATGCCAATGTAAGAATAGTTATTTATTATGTCTAGTGCCTAGGCATCAAAATGAATTTTTGCAGAGCACTTCAAGGTTAAATTTTTCCTAGATTAAAAAAACAAATCTTGAGGTTTAGTAAAATTAGGTCTGAAATCAAAATATTGTTTCCCTTTTTTAAAACTTCATTATATCCAAAATGCAAAGTTGTAGATAAAATTTTGCCTAAGCTGTTTAGTTAGCAAGCTTGCTATAGCTTGCAAGTTAAGCGCTAGCCTATAAAGAGCAAACAAAACGATAGGAGCGGAGCGGAATGCGAAATGAATGGGGAGATCACTGTTGGGCATCATTCGCATTAGTTTGTTAAAATCTATGATTAAAACAATGCGGTTTATTTGGGAGCCCCCCTATATAGAATAAATACAGCGGTATCCAGGAACAAGTCCACGAAACTTTAAGGGGCGCAAAAATGACCAGACCAAAAACATTTTAAGAAGCTCAGTCACAATACTCTTATGTGGCGCTTAAAAAGCTAAGAACAGCATACTTACAACTTTTTAAAGTACTCATTTAAATTAAATGACTGACTGTATACAAATAGACACATTGCGTGTTAATGTTCCTGGATTTAAACAGCCGCCACAACTAGCCGCAGGGGACTACCAATGCTGGCCCGCAGAGCCGCCTCACTCACCAAAGGCGGGAAGGTGGTGCGTGTACCTGACGCGATGCTTCGCCGCGCGCAACTACACTCTCCATGAGTACCAGCACAACTACTGCCACGTCGGTGACGGGTAAATATACTGATCTATCCATGGACAATAAACATACAGCCGCCACAAACCGCCGAAGGGGACTACGAATGCTGGCCGAGAGAACCGCGCCACACATAGAAAGCCGTGCGCGACTATAGTCGATGCATTCGTAGTCCCCTTCGGCGGTACATTTTCTGTAAATTGATTGGATTTTCACCTATCGCAGGTGGGCCATTGGCTTCGCCCACCAATTATTACTAAAAAAATTAAGTGTGAATTTTCAAGAATTGTATCGTCTGTATTTAATTTGTTTATCTAGCTAACACAGGTCAGCATAATATTTTTTTTAGCTTTTTTTCTTTGTAAACTGTCTTAGGGCTCGTACACAAAACTGCGATGCGACATCGCATCGCAAAAACGTGCGAGCCCACACGTCGCATCGCAAGAACTTGCGAATTGATTCGCGTCGCTCATTCTTACGATGTTACATCACACTAGTTAACAACACTTTTAGTCGGCTCTGAGATGTTTTGGCAAGACTTTTACTTTAATGTAAAAAAATGACAGAGTAAGACGTCGATTTTTTTATTTCACTAATTGAGGAGTGCCCCCTTCTTTGGAACACTAGTAACGAAGATTATAAAACAAATTTATCAAACAAGAAGCTTGGAAGAACGTATGTAAAAGTTTATTTCCAAATTTCGCGGAAAAAGAAAACAAAGAAAAAGCTCAACTTGGTGAATACATTTATTGCAACAAACTTTTCATAGCTTCATATTTTCGATGAAAATAGTTCCATTCGGCGTTCATAATAGTAATAAATGGATGAACCCAAAATCTACTTATTTTGCCTATATCTCTAAGGCAATAACAAAAGTGGACACATTTGTTTTTACGATCCATGATACGACCTAGCTTTCAAAATACGTCCAGTACGGTTGACGGTCGTTGAACGAATGGTTATTGGTTACCCTTATCGCGGAAGGGAGACGCCTTGTCGCACGAAATCGCATCGCAGCAATTCGTATCGCAATTTTCTGCGTTGCGAATTCGCATCGTATCGCATCGCGGTTATGTATACAGACCCTTAAATGCCAACTTGGTAAAGAAATACGCCTTACTGGTTAATACCTATTACAGAATACATAACTTATACGTACTAATATTACTTACTTTCTTTTTTAACAGGTATTTAAACTCATATGCTGGTGTATGTTGCCCAAATAGCGAAATCGACAGGAAATATTAAATTCAATACCTACCTATACTAAAGCCAAACTCAGCCAGCGAGGCTGCGCAGTTAACTGTCAAATCATCAACAGGCCTCGGGTACAGAGCGGACTAGTATGACAAAATTTAACTGTACCTATACTAGAGTCAAACTCGATTGAGAATGCTTGTCAACAAACAAATTTAAAATGGAGGTATAAAATGCAACACATTTTATGCCTAATAAATTTTAAATTATGTTTTGTTATTTAAAAAATCTTATTCAAAAGATATTGAATATATTAATTATTTTTAAGCTTACCAATCTAATTTATCGTCATGAATCATCATAAGTAGTTTATTTGAAAAAATAGGTGTAAAATGACTAGTGATTTCTACCTTCATTTTTAATTTGTTTGTTGACAAGCATTCTCAATCGAGTTTGACTCTAGTATAGGTACAGTTAAATTTTGTCATACTAGTCCGCTCTGTACCCGAGGCCTGTTGATGATTTGACAGTTAACTGCGTAGCCTCGCTGCACATACAAAATAGTTCTCAGCGTGGCATTACCTGATATATGACTTGTTGCAACTACAGAGCGAGATAGAAGTTTTGCAAGGACAATAATTCCCAGAGAACTAAAAATTAGTGTGAGGGTTTGGAACACCATAATTAATGAATGCTGAAAAGTTCCCCGGGCGGCAAATTCAGAGGGCATTCAGCAAATTAAAAAATCGATACTACAGGACAGTCATAGGCTTAAAACAGAAAGAAGAGCGCTAGGCCGACCCTTGTGGCGATCTATCTGGGAGGTCATCAGATCAGATGATGCTGCCGGGGGCGGCATTGTTCAGTTTTGCCCCACCTCGACAAAATTAAAAACCCCAGGCTGCAAAAATGCAAACTAATTTTTAGGTCTCTAGGATTTATGTAACCTTGCATCTAAATTAGCCGGACTAAAGTTGTAAGTTTGTAAAATGAATTTATATTATAAATTTAATGTAAAGTATTTAGAAAGGCGATTATGTATTTAAATAATTATATTATGTGTATATAAGTAATATAAAAATTATTTTGCAGTTATTCAAATGCGTTTTATTTCCTTAGCTGCCATTTATTTGTAAGTGTTTATTTTCTGCACAATTACATTTTCACAAACACAAATCACTATTATGTATTAATAATAAGTTACCAATTTACGACTTACATTACCTTCTTTGATATCTCTGAAACTAATTCGCATCAGAGGTGGTCTCCATTTCAATGACGTTGAAAATCAATCAAATATTACTTGAATTAAAACTATAGCGAGTATTTTCCATATTGTGATGTATTAAAATAGAAACGGCTAAAATTCACATCGCTGTTGTCGGGCATACTCCGATGTCGGATACAACTTTAAGGATGTTACCTAGAACCCACAGACTGCTTTACTACGTTAAATAAATGTTCTTTAAACTTGGCTGGCACCGACTTTATAGATATGCTTAAGTAAATTAAAGCAACTAAATGACACAGTGATTTTTTACTTTTTAGTGAATTTTTAGTCGGTTAAATTTTTTTGCTAAATTTTTTTATAATATAATACATATTAATCTTTTATTTTAACAATATATCTTTATCTAGTGACTGGTTAACTGAGCTACACACGATGTTAGTTTTTCAGGGAATTAATAAAAAGTAACGCCATCTCTGAGATTTTTGGAAATCACTTACACCGCAAATTATACTTAGTCCATTTTATTAATAGTTTTTTGACAGCGACTGACAAGTTAAAAGATCGTAATAATCGATGTCGCTTATTTTTTATTGTATAAAATATAATATAATATTTAATAAATATAAAATTTATTTTCATATTTATTGATATAATAAGTATTTATTTATTATAATCGTAAAAATTATATATACGTCAACTGGCATCAACCGACGTTCGTCCATTATAACGTAGTCTGTCACTCGCAACAAACGCCCGTGCTAGTCACACGCATCTATGCTCGTTGAGTGTTCTCTCGCATTTGTTATACCTCGAGTTGAGTAGTTTTATTCCTCGATCCTTGGTGCAATTTTTGGGAGTTCCTAGATTGGACTAAGTACATGGATCGAGAAAATGCCGAAAGGACGTGTGTTGAAAGGACAATCGAGACAATTGGTGCTACAGCTTCATGATTACTTTGAACAAGAAAATCAAAATGGCGGTCCGTTTATACCTATCTTGCAAGTGCGAAACCCTGTTGCAGCCGCGTTGGGTATCCGTCTTACAACTGTTACTAAAATCACTAACGAAGCCTACGGCAAGAGTGGCTTAGAACAAAACAAGCCTGTTACACCAAAAACAAAACGCCGGCCTCGTGATGTGACAGCAGTTGACGATTTTAACGCTGACGCTATTGGTCGTCATGTATATGACTACTATCCGAAAAACGAAATTCCAAGTATAAGAAAACTTATTGTTTCTTTGACAAGAAGTGGTCTATTTCGTGGTCAAAAATCTTCTTAGGCCAAAGTTTTGAATTGAAATGGGGTTTCTTATAAAAAATCAAATAAAAGAAAAATATTAATGGAACGCACTAATATTGATTGATTGAGAGAGGCAAAAGAAATTCAAGATTGGACAAATATTGTCTTTACGGATGAAACATGGCTCAACGCTAACCACACCGTATCCCGATGCTGGACTGACGACACTGCTGCTTCTACATCTGCAGTACCAATTGGAACAGGCGAATACCTCATCATTTGCCACGCAGGTACAGCAAAAGGTTTTCTACAAGACGCACTGCTGGCATTTAAATCAAAGCTATCTGGCGATTACCACGAGGTGTATGAAGTGTGGTTTAAGAACATGCTTCTATTATTGGATATCAATTAGAACCATCCATTATTTTTATTGATAACGCGCCCTACCACTCTCGCCAAATTGACAGAATGCCAACACAAGCCAATAAACACATGAAATTATTAATTGGTTATGCGAAAATGAAGATAATGTTGACGATTCAATATTAAAAATAGAATTGTTAAAAATTTTAAAAACAAAACGAAACCAAAACGGTATGTGATAGACGAAATTGCAGCAGAATGTGGATATATTGTCCTTAGGATTCCTCCATATCACTGCCAATACAACGCTATAAAATTCATATGGGCACAAATATAAGGGCATGCTGCAAGACACAATAGAGCCCCCCATTCACAGCGAATAAAATGTTACAATTACATAAAAACGCTTGCACCCACGTGACAGCTGAGAATTGGGCAAGTGTGGTGGAGAGAACTATGAGAGTCATAATGTCTGATTGGGACCGTGACATTGCATTTGATAATTCATGCACACAAGAGCTAATCATTAATATTACTGAATACTCCTCATTGAACGAATCTAGTATAAGTGATGATTCTGACAACTCATGCTTATGAAAGGAATTGAAACTAGAAATAGTTCTTTTATGTGTATGCCTTATACTAAGATGAAAGTAATCTATACTATAGTGCCTGCGCTCTAACATGGTGCCTGTGACATATGTCATTAACTTTCCGTTTCACTCTTGAAAGTTGAAGCGATTTACAAATTATGACTTAGTATTTCAGCTGTTCCAAATTCTTAATATATTAAATCGTTAATAGCTGTAGTAACTTAAATTTAAAACCGTTAAACCCAGCCAGAATGTTCTAGTCTACAAATAAAATCAAATTGAAAGAAAAATTAAGCAAAGTGTTGTAACGTATAACGTAACGCCATAGACGTGTCTAGTGATGGGACGTACTTCTACGATGAATAGTCGATATTTTTTTTAATAATAAACGTATATTGTAGTACAATTTTTATTTTTAAAAAGTCTATAATTTTATACAACAACAGAACATCAGGGAAAGTTTACTCAAAAGGTTGCAAAGAAGAAATATATTTTATTCGTCCTAACTTATATCAGAATTAGGAACATTTGAGTTGTCACTAAATTCATCATCTGAATCTATGACGATTATTATTAACAACTAGCGGTCTCCCGGTATTTCACCCGCGTAGTTCCTGGTCCCGTGGTAATATCTGGATACAAATTACCTTATGTCACCCCTTATGAGTCGAGCTACCATACACAAAAGGTTTTTTTATAATCCGACTGATGACTGATGTAGTTTCAGAGATTAGCCAGAACAAATAAACAGACAGACAGACAATAATTGAAAAAAAAATGTTATTTTGGTGTATGTACGGTATGCATATATGCACAAACAGACACTGCAATTTTATTTATATGTATAGATGAATTAATTATGTTGTTAATATGGACGTCACGATCCCAATCAGTCATAATATCCCTTTTTGTTTTATTTACGACCTTCGACCAGCCTTCAGGTTAATCTTTGTTGATGGCCTCTTGTAACAGTGCCAACATGTTATTTGCCGTTAATGGCGGTGTAGTAGGTATTAATTTTTGCGGCGTGACTGAAAATTAAATGGGAATATGGAAAAAAGTATTTAAATTCAATCAATCAAATCATTCAATCAAATAATCAATTATATATCGCCGTGGCTAGTTACCACCCTACCGACAAAGACGTACCGCGAAGCGATTTAGTGTTCCGGTACGATGTTGTTTCATTCTACACCTAACAAGTTAGCCCGCATCCATCTTAGACTGCATCACACATCAGGTGTGATAGCAATCAATTGCCAACTTGTAGTTGTTAAAAAAATTATCGCAGAGACTATAGTCAATAAAAGTTTAATCCCTAGAAACTATGCATTACTATAACCGCGATAACAAAGTCTCCTCATAAATAACGATCAAATAATAATTTGCCTTTTAAGCTAATTTTTTTACAACATTAAAAAGAGCTAGATTTATGCTGCGAGTATCGTCAGCGATAAACATGAATTTCTAAGCGTCACATCCCTAGTCACTGACGTCAACGTCATACTGACAACTGTCACCCGCACTTTCTTACAGCAATTCGAGTATAATATTATAAAGAGGTAAAGTTTGTAAGTTTGTAAGCCGAGAACTTACAAACTTTACCTCTTTGGCTCTGTCGGGGCTAATCTTCGGAACTACTGATCCGATTTTAAAAATTCTTTCACCAGTAGAATGCTACGTTATTGGTGAGTGTCATAAGCTATATTTTATATTTGTATTGTATATATTTACCGACTTATCGCGAGTCGAACCGCAAAATCTGTTAAATCGGCTTTATGCGCGTACGCTGCCTTAAAAACACTGACGCTATATCGTCCAAATTAAGTTGACCTCCTCTGTGTTATGTTATGTGTACTGAGTAGGGGTTAACATTTTGGGACTGATATTCTTTGAGAATTCGATCTTCGATCTTTTCTTTCAATTTATTTGGCATGGCAGACCATATTTATATAATATACGAAAAAGTTTGTTCGTGTGTTTAAACGGGCTGATCTCGAGATCTGCATGTCGGATTGTAAATTATTTTGTTTATTATGAAAGCCAGACTCAAAAGTGAAATAGACTATTTAATACAAGCTATACACATCAGCTTGCCATAAATATATATTGTTAATGTACTGTAATATCGTACAATGTTTAACAAAAATGTAGATTTTTAGTACAAGAGACGGGAATGAGGTTATTGCTTCAGAGGAAACTATAAAAAAATTAAACTGGGGTAGCGGGGACAGAGCACACTTTATATGAAAGTCTGTCTTTAAAATAAAAAAGGGTTATATAATGTTAACTTATTGGTTTCAACCTTAACATTTTGTTGTCTTATTTACCTTATTTACATATTAGCATTTATTTTTATCGATTATCTGTAGAACAATCGTAGTAACCGTTATGTGTGGCACATCACTAAGGGAGCGGTACCCGTCCATGAAGTACAATATGATTTGTATGAAATTTTAACTTAAAAAATACGAAACTTCATAGGCGTCAGCTGTCCAAAAACTATTTATAAAATGGACAAAGTATAGTCCTTAATTTTCCATCTAATACGAGATAGTACATCAGGTGTAAGAATGGTTTTCTGTACGATAACAAAAAACAAAGTATAGTAGGTACTTCAGTCGAATTAAATCAAAATTTTAGATACGCATTTTGGATAAAATGCAGTCTTAAAGAAAAAATGAAAATGTTTTAGTAAAACACCACAAAAAGTAAAATATCATTGACATATTAATACTATGGACTTCGGGTCAGCGATAAAAAGTGTCCGAACCAAAAGTAAGCCAAAACGCGAAATGATTTCCAATCGCAATTCAGTCTCATATTAGCTGACTGACAGAATACACGTCAATAATGCCGTAATGTGTTATAAAAAACTTGTAAGAACTACCCGAGTAAGGTGAGAAAAAAAGACGGTGTACCATATTTTCAGTAAGTAAATATTTACTGATGATTTTAAAGTATTATTTTGCTTAGAAACAGGCTATTTTATTAAAATTTTAATAAACTATATAAACGAATTGCATAACCAACCAAAATGAACAAAAGTACCTATCTGTCCTTTTCCCATACGCTATCCGCGTATAGGATAGAAGGAGTGCAATATGTTTATCTAATTAACCACATTTAGTTCGGATCTGCCGTGAGCAATAGAATGTTTTAGAACAACGACTGCATAGAGTTATTTTGTTATTTAACATTTGAATTATTTAATTACTTAATTTTTGAATGAATATAATTTGATTATTTTCGATTCAAAAATTTTTATTTTTTATGTCAACTTTTATTTTTTATGTCATGAATATTAATCAAATAACTTTTACCATAATGGTATATTAATTTGATAACTATAAGAATTATCTACATGAAATTAGGAACAGTTATTTAAAAAAGTGATCTAACGTCATTGAAGTAAAAAAATATATTTTCAGTTTAATTAAAAAGAGGAAAATATCGAGAACTTAAAATTTCAAAGTAAAGAACTATGTCGAGTGGCATATCATTTTGTACATTAGTGAATTTGGTTTGTAATTAATTATTATTATAACTAATTATTATTTTATACAAGATAATTACAACAATTATTATTTGGTACAAGATTTATCCCAGCATATAGAGGTCAGGGATATGTAAATATAAATTAAAATTTGCTGTAAATATAATATATAAATATAAGATGCCAAAAAAATTTGAAAGCTACCGACTCCACACCATTTATGTTGTCCATTTTCACGAGAAGCTGTCATGTCAAAAAAAGGCTGCCATGGTAACCGTCAATCGAAGCTGATTACTTATTGCATGCAATTAGACCGTTGCAAATTAGACTGTATGACAATACGATAAGACATACATTACAATGTTATTTTGTGTATAAAAACATAAATACATCCTAGTGTGTATAAAATATCTTGGGACACTTTTGACGTAAATTTTGCATTAGACCCGAAGTCCATAGTATTAATATGTCAATGTAAAATATAATAAAATAATTCGCAACGCAGAATGTAAAAAAATTTTAACAAAAAATAGAACCGACTCAAAACGCACTAAAAAGTAAAAAATAACTGTGTCATTTAGTTGCTTTAATTTACTTAAGTATATCTATGAAGTCGGTGCCAGCCAAGTTTAAGGAACATTTATTTTACTTAGTAAAGCAGTTTGTGGGTTCTAGGTAACGTCCTTGAAAGTAGAAACCTTGGCTGGCACCGACTCCTAGATATGCTTAAGTAAATTAAAGCAACTAAATGACACAGTTATTTTTTACTTTTTAGTGCGTTTTGAGTCGGTTCTATTTTTTGTTAAAAATTTTTATTTCTTACTTTTTAGTGATTTATCGCCACGTACCGTACTCGTACTATACTGTCATAGTATATTATATGGCACTAGTAGCCAAAAAGCTACCGATACCGAGTCAAAAACCGAAATCGCTGTAAGCGTGCCTCCAAAATTTGAAGAGTTCCTTCAATTTTCCCAGGATATCATCAACAGATCTTAACATGAGGAGAATGGGACCACCTTGGATGTATGCCCTTTCTAATAAAAAAAGAATTATCAAAATCGGACAACACTGTAAAAAGTTATGCGTGGTCATACATAAAAAAAAAAAAAAAAAAAACAAATATACGTGTCGAATTGAGAACCTCCTCCGTTTTTTTTCGTCGGTTAAAAATGTCGTGATCCAAAAAGCCTTAATCAGCATTTGGAAAGCCCGTCAGCACACCGCGCTGTTCTTCATGAGACAAGGTGAGGTGACGTCTGGACATTATTACAATAATGAGTTACATTTTCTTAAAATTATATAAATATAAGAAATAAATAGATAGAGGGTACGGTATAGAGGGAGGGGTTAGGAAAAATAAACATAACATTACATATATTAGAAAAGAATAAACAAGCACGAATAAGAACAAAAGTTGTTATATATGTCAAACAATAAAATAAAAATAGGATCCATAATTTCTTCCGAAATTGCAAGAAATGTTCTAGAAGAAGTAAAACTGTTGAAAGCAACAAATATTATAAGAATATATTGTCTGTGGTTTAACAGTAGACAAGTAGTAGGTCTCTGTGGTACCTTTTTCCAAATCTCTTGCTCAGCGCCCATCAAGAAAGATGAAGTGTTCTCCTATAAAAGTATTTTATTTTGCACAATAGTCGACCTAAATAACTTATCTAGTTATAAGCAAAGTACACGCTCATCTCATTTGAAATATTGGTTGGCTGTTGTAGTAAAATACGGTGAAGACAAGCATCATAGAAGTCACGTGGCGTGTTGTCAAGCGTGCAAAATGGAAGCAATCTACATTAACGAAATTAAACTTCGTGACGCAACACAATGGGCGACATGGAAGTTTCGGGTCAAGGTTCTACTTAGGGCAACAGATTTCCTGGGTATCGTGGATGGTCCCAGTCCAAGGCCAGAAGAGACCAAGGAAGACTTTGCTGCGTGGGCAGACAGCGACGCAACGGCGTCCTTTATGGCAGGTTAGTAAAAAAAACAATATCACAAGTACTTAGTTGTACAGATGCCAAACAAATTTGGGACAGTTTACATTCTGTATTTGAACAAAAAGGAAATCTTTCAGTCCACATTGCTCAAGAAAAGTTTTATAACCTTAAATTTACTGAAGAGAATACTGTAACAATTTTTTTGGGACAATTCGAAGAGACCTTAGCTACTTTAGAATCACTAGGAGTTCAGATTCCTCCGAGCATGGCAATCACTAAAATGACTTCACCTCTTCCAGCATCAAATAAGCATTTTGTATCTGCGTGGGAATCTGTTCCTTTAGATAAGCAGAGATATGAAAGATTATCTACTAGGCTATTAGTCGAGGAATTGCGAATGAAAGATAGTACCAGCTTTACTTCAGAAGCATTTAAAGGAGTGCAAAAAAAGAAATAATTTTGAAAATTGGTCCAGTGAATCCATAGATTTCCCCTTACAACGTCACAAGATTACAAACTCACAATGCCACAAACTCACAAACGCTTCTTCTTTATAGTATTAGTATAGATAAATAACCAGATTTTAAAATTAGAGAATTGTATGGTAGAATTTTAAAATAAATTAGTTTTATATGTTTGTGCAATCGTCTGTAAATATACCCAATATTTTTTTGTTTCATCAAGCACAAATTGTGAAGGTACCTGTGATACTACAACTAAAATCTGTTCAATATCTTCAGATACTAGACGTAAATACAGCTCTTCTTAGAAAGGACGGAACAAACAAAATATGTCTATCTCTTTCTTCTTATTGCTTGCTATCTACCGCACTGCTCACGGCTTCAAAATCGAGGTCAAAACAGTTCATGGGAGGAGCTGTAAACATTTGGACGGCTATTTGATTTTAGATATTTATTTTATTTCATTCCGTATCCTGAAGTGCTCGGAGTAATATATAAATTTTGTTCGTTCTCTGTTACTAGTATTATCTGTTATTATTTTCGTAATTGAACCATTATAATGGTAAAAGAGGTAAAGCGGGGATTTCTAAGATACACAGAATATCTATATATAATATATATATATCGAGTCGACGAGTCAAGAATAATATTTTAAATTATAATTATATAAAATTTAATAGAACTCAAATAATAATAGTCTTACATCATTTTTTTATTACTTGGTTATAAGCTAGTTTAAAAAAATTAAGTACTTACACTGAAAAAAAAATTGATAGGTGTCAAGGGACATCCGGATATAACGAAGTTGTTATATATTTTGGTCGTATTCGGGGAGATGTACGTGTTTGTTGTTTGTCTTCCCGCGGTGTGTGTTTTAGAGTGCTGTTGAGACGACGACAGCACAGAGCAGCAGTGCAACGCAGGTGGCTGTTCTTTCCCAAGCGTTACAATAGCTTTCTATAGCAAAAAGTGTCGTTACAACTTTTTGTTAAAATTTTTTCCGTCTTTTACAACGCGCAATAAGGATCTTCGTTACAATTTTAATCTATAAGGAAATGCGAAACAAGGTATTAAATTTGTACATATACATAAGGTGCAAGGCATTATTTGTAGCGTTACATGCTATTAAAGCTATCTTTGTCTAATGGGAAATATTATAACCTTTAATACTTTTTGTTATTTGATTGCTTTAATTAGTTTTTTCATAACCTTATTTCTAACTAAATCTAGTTTCAAGATGTCATTTAAAAAGAATTCGAATATCGTATTATAAAAAACGAAAATTTATTTTACATTTAAAAAAATGGTATAAGTAAAAAAGGTTATACAACCTGGCATAAGCGAATGACCTTGCAGTTGGTTTGTTTATGTCTGGTATCGCTTCTCCTTGAATGGACTATAACATGAAAATGGCGTAGTAAGTTGCAAGATCTGGCGTACCGAGGCAGTTAACCCACGGTAGCGCGCAAGTTGTGAATGCACAGATATATTTCGTTTATTATATTATATTATGTATGGATGTATATTTAAGTAACTACAAAGTTGAGTTAGTTCTGTCTCGAATACATTTTTGCTAGAAAGTAATTTTATTGGTACCTTTTTTGTAATTTTTTGTCAAAACAGTTATATAAACATGGTATGATATATACATATTTGAAATTTTATTTTTTACGACCTTTCATTTGATACCCGTATTGCTAAGATAAGATATAAATGTACATCCCCCTTTTTTCCCCTATTTACAACCGCCATTTTGAAAATTTATATAGCGTCTGTCACTACAATAATTTTTACAAATTGAACGACATTTCTATGTCAAAATCCGTCCAAGCGTTTAGGCTGTAGTGCGTGCCGAAGAAATGGGCATACATACATACGAGTGCATACATACATACATACATACACATATCCTCCTTCTGACGCAGTCGGGTAATAAAACAAATAAAAGACATTATTATCATTTAATAGTTATAATTACATTGCTATTATACAGCTGACAACTTAATAATGAATATAATAGAATAACATCTCTATTGAGGCTTTTTGTCAATCTCATTGCCTGGACAACAAACACCAGCATATAAATACCTGAGGACGAAAATTTATAATAATTAAATTTATAATTACTGTTACCACAAGAAAAAGATCCATATCGCCACGTTCTGAGGTGACGGTATGGATATTTTTAGAAGGAGAAGGAGAAGGAAGAATAAGGAATTGCGTGGACGATTCTAGAAGGCCTAAGATTTTAGATCAAATAATATCAGTATCTTGATTACAATTTGGCGATCTTTTTGGGGAAACCGATGATTTTGTCTGTGTGTCAGTGCCAGTTCTTGAAAATAGCAGTGCATTGCTCTATTGGGAACGAACAATTATTAGTAGTGACACATTGTAGCCAACAGACCTGTACGTCGATTCTTGAAATAAATACATCGTACAAACATCTCGCTTGCATCTCGTCGATCATGCCACCTTCAGTTCGACTGTCAGTTTAATATGGCAAAATGTCATTCAAGAATACCGATTCCTGTTATATCCGCTTTGCAACCGTAGTACACAGGCTTCAAAACTGACGTTTTTTTGTAGCCAATAGACCTGGTATAGCGATTGTCGATCTATCAGTGCGCCGTGTAATGATTGTTGATATTACTGCTCCACATGACGATAATCTGATGATAGTCGAAAAGGAAAAGGTATCAAAACACTACGAGGTTATAGCCTTGTGGAATGTTAAATCAACTGTCAGCACAATGACGGTTGATAGTCACGATAGTTCAAATTGATCATGGAAGAGGCAGAACGAAGTAATCTTTGAAATGGCGCGCAGTGTGAGGTTCAATTTGGAACACTGACTACCAGTTGTCTGAGAACTCAGAATCTCCGCAACCGGAGCATTGGATGTTTTAATACTTCTTAGAAATGGACATAAGTTAGTTTTATCAGCGTATCGCTTCCGAAAAGTTCAAAAGTCATTCGTGGGATTGGGCTTCTACTCACTCACTTCTACAGCAAGATGCATTGATTCAGTTTTAGATCTGCCATTGCATAAGTTAAGCAATGAACAAAAACTCACTTACTGAGTCAAGGTTATTATACTATTGATGAATTTTTAAATGACAAAGATGTTGAGCATTTGGATCGGCTTTCTTTACACAAGAAAGGGAATAAATCATTTTATCTAACAATACTGTTAATATTGTAAAAATTAATGATTTTAAAAGAGCAACTGTTGAGTTCGGCTCGGCTCTTTTCAGTAGGACTTGCCTTCCGAGCCGGTAGTAGAGTCACTACAAATAGTCTAATTTGACGTTTCAAAAGTGCTAAATAATAATAATAAATGACTTTGAATTTAATAGTTTTTTTTAATATGCAAACATATAAGAGACAAATAAAAAGTAAGTAGGTAGGTATTCGTATAAGCGTCTGTATGTTTATTGTCTATGGATAGATCAGTGTAATTACCCGTCGCCGACGTGGCAGTAGTTATGCTGGTACTCATGGAGGGTGTAGTTGCGCGCGGCGAAGCATCGCGTGAGGTACACGCACAGCACTCGCGCCTTCGGAGAGTTGGGCGTCTCTGCCGGCCAGCATTGGTAGTCCCCTCCAGCGGTTTGAGGCGGCTGTATAAAACTAGGAACTTGAGAGGAATCTATTTTTGTATTTTCCATATTATTTGAATACTAAATTAATCAAATTTATCCCTTAACAATTTTTAAAATAGAAAGTAATATTATAATCTGTTATTTATTTTTAATAAAATATGACTCGTTTCGCTTCACGTTAGGTACACACAATGATTTTAAAGATTTAGAACTACGTACTTTTAAAAGCTATAATTATAAAAATAATAATAATAAGTACTCGCAAAACATTTGTTCCGATGAATTAAGCTATAAATTCTTACATATTAAGTGTGTGTAAAATATTGACTCCTGTGTACATGGAGAATAAATGGCCAAACTATGCCCACATCTTTTCTGTCACAAATATGACAAATAGAAACGTCATTTTTGTTTCCATGCAGTTTTAGTTTAGGCAAATTTTTGCTGTCAATTTCGTTCTTACATTGGCATCTTTGGAGAGCTTCAGGCTGACTTGCGATCGGTAATTATCGTCCCACGCGAGAGCGTCCTGGCTGATATTTATGATACTGAGGGCCCACTTGTAGTCGTCTAGATGGTACTCCGATAGTATACCAGCAGTAGCTAATGTAGTCGTAGGGGCCATCGTAGTGGTAGGTGCAGGAAAGGGAGGAAGATAATTAGGATAAGGAGGACCTGAATAATAAAAGATACCATTAGTATGATGCAGTTCTTTGAAATTACGACAAAAGCGGTTATGCCTGCCTACTATTTTAATAAACAATATTTTGATGGCCACTGTGGCGCAGACCGCAGTGGATTTAGACGGAGGTTCTGGGTTCAATTCACGGTTGGGCTTATTAAGATTTTCTAAATTGGTCGAGGCATACCTGGCGGGAGGCTACCGACAAGGATGTACCGCCAAGCAATTTAGCGTTTCATTACGATGTGGTGTAGAAATCGAAACGCGTGGAATTTCATCATACTTCTTATAAGTTAGCTCGCTTCCTTCATAGACTGCATCATCACTTGTGACATCAGGTGTGATTGCATTCAAGGGCTAACTAGCAAGGAATAAAAAAATAATTATGTGTTTTTTTCCTTTTGTTGCGGACAGAAGCTACGAACCCTGCGCGGCGTCAGCGATGACTAATTCTGATTGGTCGTCCGCTGACGCCCCCCACTCCCCGCGCGCCCCTCAGCCCCCGCGATCGCCCCTCTCCCGCTCGGCCCACTCGATCTCAGTGCCGGGCGGGGGAATTGCATAAATACTGGCTCCCGAGCGACCGCAAATCCGCAATCCACAGCTACCTTACCGACCGTACCTTCAGGTACCGCCTAGACGGCACTCTCTCCTCCCGCAGGCCTATCCGAGCGGGAGTCCCCCGGAATAGAGCCACATATGTATTAGGTCGTTTCTATTACCTAATTTGCCCTAAAAGTAAATTATCCCTTAGACTCAAGGTCACACTATACAAGACCTGCATCCGCCCCATCATGACCTACGCTAGCGTAGTGTTCGCCCACCGTCCAAAGAGCGCATTACAGCGCTTGCAAAGAATCCAAAATAGATTCATGCGCCTTGCCACGGGCTGCCCGTGGTTTGTTTGCCGAGTGTTTGTTGACGCCCTAAAAATGTCCTTCACGATCCTGACGACGACATAACTACGGACAACGCCTCCCAGGACACACATACACAAACTACAGAGCGTCTTCGCCGGCGAAGACGAGGTCCCCGCTTCCTAACGTCACCCGGACGTGCCACTCACGCACGTCCATCAAGGGGGCATGATGTGTATGCTCCGATAAGACCTATTAAAATGAAGCACTTACCTGCTCCATGGTTATCGGAAGAAATTAAACTCTCCATGATGAAAAAGAATTCTGCAAAGCATAAATTTAAAAAAAAGGACTCTGATGACAATTGCATTAAATATCACAAGGCTAGAAATCGCTGCAATACATTGTGTAGAGATGCTCAATGACGCCACACTTATAAATCGCTTGAAAGTGGCGATTCCGCCAAAACTTGGAAGTTTCTTGAATCTTTGGGAGTTGGCAAATCTTCACTAAATTGTCCTTTCAATATTGACATTGAACTTCTTAATAAACATTTCTCTACTTCTGACACAATTGACAGTGTCGAAAAAGAGCATACGCTTAAAATTCTTTCTTCTGCATCAACTCCTGATTTCCCTCCATTTATTTTTGAGTCATTCACTGAATGTGATGTTAAGAAGAGCATATTATCCATCACCTCAAGTGCTGTTGGCTCTGACAGCATAAGCCGTAATATGATTATTCCCATTCTTGATATTGTCTTATCCGTCCTAACCCATATACTCAACTTTTCTATTAACTCCGGTGAATTTCCTGATGCTTGGAAAAATGCCCAAGTAATTCCTCTTCCTAAAAAAAATAATCCTTCATCTTTCTCTGATTTTCGGCCTATTTCGATTTTACCTTTCCTTTCTAAAGTACTCGAAAAGCTTGTTTTCCAGCAATTAAGCCTATTTATTAATAAACATTTCCTTCTGAGTACTTTACAGTCCGGCTTTCGCCATGGTCATAGTACGGCTACAGCATTGGTTAAAGTCACTGATGACATTCGCTGGGCGATGGATAATAGATAACTCATTGTCTTAGTTTTACTTGACTTTAGCAATGCTTTCAACACTGTTAACTATGACATTTTGTTGGGTTTGTTACGCTCTATTAACATATCTCCATCAGCGATTGACTGGTTTCGGAGTTACCTCAATGGTCGTCGACAGCGCATTCGGATTGATGACTCATTCTCATCTTGGTGTGATGTTACGGCTGGGGTTCCTCAGGGTGGCGTGTTATCTCCCTTACTTTTTGCTGTTTTTATTAATGCAATCACTCATTGTATCACTTCTTTCTACCACATGTATGCAGACGATATCCAAATATATCGGCTTTCTACCCTTGAGAACTTAGGTTCTACTATTTCAGCGATTAATTTTGACCTCAACGCAGTTTCTTTATGGAGTAGGCAGTACGGGCTTATGGTTAATCCGACCAAGTCCAAAGCAATTATTGTTGGCAGTCCTGGTTTTATCTCAAGGGTTGATTGGGTTAATCTTCCTCTTATTTCTTATAATGGTATTACTATACCTTACTGTGACTCAGTTAAAAACCTTGAGATACATTTGGATAAGGAGTTATCGTGGTGTGTGCATGTCAAGGAGTTGAGTAGAAAGACGTTTGCAACGTTGAGTTCCTTACGACGTCTTAAATCTATTCTCCCAATTCCGACCAAAGTTATGTTAGCACACTCTCTTCCTCTTTCTGTTCTCGATTATGCTGACGCAAGCTATCTTAATTTAACTGAGGACCAGCTAGATAAACTTGAGCGACTTCAAAATCTCGCTATACGGTTCATATTTGGCTTACGCAAATATGACCACATTTCTGAATTTCGTCATAAACTCAAGTGGCTTCCCATTCGTCGTCGCCGGGATCTGCATGTACTTTCACTTCTGTACTGTGTACTATTTAATAAAAGCTCTCCACCATATCTAAAGGAGAAGTTCACATTTTTGGGAGAGCAATCCAATTTAAGATCATGTCGTGCCCTTACTTTGCGCATGCCGGTACATAGGAGTAAGTTCTATAAACATTCGTTTGCTGTGCAAGCAATTCAGCTATGGAACGCTCTCCCACTGGACATACGACGGTCAAAATCACTGGACACTTTTAAAAAAGCTGTTAAGTCATACTTTCTTAAGTGCGAGTAAGTACTTTTGATGACTTATTGGTTTGTATTTCCTGTGTGTCTTATTATGTATGTATTAGTTTATCTTATGATATTTATTTTAATGTTTATTGTGTTATTTATGTAATTTATTGTGTATTAGTGTGTAATTATTTGAATGTATGTATCTTATTAAATTACACCACCTGCAGCTTAGTACTGATATTTTCCTAAGCCCAAGGTTGCCTGGAAGAAATCGCTATTAAGCGATAAGACCGCCTTTTGTACCAACTTCCTCCATAATATTGTTTCTGTAGGTTTTTTTATGTTATCTTATGTGGTGTACAAATAAAGAATAAATAAATAAATAAATAAGGGGGCGCTTTGGTCTGATTTAATAATCACGCCAAACTACACACCCATTCCAAACGTCCCTCTAAGCCGAGGCCCGAGTCTCACAGGAGACGCCCTTAGAGAGTCGTTACGCCCACTTTTCTTTCGCCTTCGGGCAATCACCTTCGGGCAATCGCCTTCGGGCACCCTCCGGCGATGCGCTCGCCCAACCCCCCCGGTGACGCCGCTGTCCCTTATTGAAGCCTACGGCAACTACACAAACAGAAAAAAAAAAGACCGCAAATCACTTGCGCTACGAACCTCAAGAACACAAGACCTCAAGAACTCTAGCGACAAGTACCAAGAACCCTCCAGTGAACCCTTAAGAACAACAAGAACTTTGAACCACAAGAACCCCGATCCCCTGAACTTCATCGCAATTGTTGTGAATTGTGATTATTTGAACAATATACAGTCCACTAAATCGACGGAGGGTTTATATTATTAAATCCCTCCCCAACACCTTTATTTATATTAATTCGGTAAAAACTGAGACTCCACTATGTTTTGATATAATTTGTCCTTTTTTACATTGTTTTATATTACACTAGCGACCCGCCCCGGCTTTGCACGGGTGCAATGCTGGTGCTAAAGTATGTCCCTGCATTTTGAATCTTAATATCTTGGAAAATATTCACTTAAATTACATGCTGTAAAGGGCAATAGTGTTCTATATTGAATGCACAATGTAAATATTTAAGATACTGAATTGGATAAGGATTAATGCAGTATTGCTTGAAATCGTTTCGTAAATAAGCCATTACTTTTGGTTGAAAGTAAAAGATTAAAAATGGTTATTATGGCCTATCCCTAAGAGATAGACATATACCATTGCGGAGTTTTTTGTAGATATTTGTGTGTGTGTGTGTGTGTGTGTGCAATTATGTAGTACATATATCATCATCATTATCAGCCGGTGAACGTCCACTGCTGGACATTGATGTGGTCAGTCCATCTGGTGGAGGGTCGACCAACACTGCGCTTTCCGGTGCGGGATCGCCAATCTAGCACCTTGGGCCCCCAACGTCCATCTGCTGTTCGAACCACGTGCCCCGCCCATTGCCACTTCAGTTCTGCGACTCACAGATGATTAATCGAAGACTGTCTGCTGTTAAAACTTAAAGTAGGTACTTCTTTTCAGAGTTTTATTAGCAAACTATGATGAAGTACCTATTTTAAATTTTCATTTAGGTAAATTGCTTATTTTAGAAGCCTAGCCTTTTAAAAAAATGTAAATATTAAATTATAAAAATATTGAACTCACCTGACAAAAGCGGTATATAATCTGAAATACAAATATAAAAACATGAAGTAGATATTTAAAAAAAAAAAATAAAGTTATAATCGATTCCAAAATTCACTAAAGAGTAAAAAATAATTGCATCATTTAGTAAATTTAATTTACTTAAGCATCTATAAGTTCGGTGCCATCTAAATTTAAGGAAAGTTTATTTAACTAAGTGGGCAAGGTACTTTGTGGGGTTTAGGTAATGTCCTAAAGTAGAAAGCTTGAGTAGCTTCAGTCCATAATGCAACTAGCAGTCGCCCGCGACTTCATTCGCGTGAAAACGTTCTGGATACCCTTTTAATTTTAAAGACAGACTTTTTTTTTATCGCTATTAAAGCGGGCAAACGAGCATGCAGGTCACCTGATGTTGAGTGATTACCGCCGCCCATATACATTTGCAACACCAGAGGCACTGCTAATGTGTTGCCGGCCTTTCATATAAAGTGTGCTCATTCCCCGCTCCCTCTCTCAATTTAATTTTTTTTATAGCAATTAGCAAGATATTGCTAGATGGGAAACTGTAAAAAAAATTCCCACGTAGTAAAGATCTACATTTTTGTTAAACATTGTACGAAATAACAGTACATTAACAATATATATTTATGGCAAGTCGATGGGTGGGCCTTCAGCATAAACAAAAATAATTTTACAATCCAACACGCAGATCCAGAGATTAGAACAAACTCTTTCGTGTACTTTACTTACAAATTTTGTAATACCTCCGAAACTATATAACTAATTAAATGAAAATATACTTTTTTGCACACACCAAGACAGGAAAGATAAGAAACAGGATACAATTTACACAAGAATTTACAGTAGCACAATAGGCGGCCTTATCGCCAACAGGCGATCTCTTCCAGGCAACCTAGTTAAGAAGCTACAATAAATTAAAGAGAGGGTGAGGGTGTACAGAACAAGGAACTTAAAAAGAAAATAAAAACTGAATTCACAAATAAATCGAGAATAAATAAAAACTAAAACACACTTTATACATAACTTAAATATATAATTACTTATAAATAATAAACACTATAATATTTAAAAATAAATAAATATATATGAATATCTACATATGCAAAATGTAAAATAAATAAATATATATAAAATATACAATATATATAATACATATATACTTATCTATATGTACAACATTAAAATCGACTGGTAGTAATCTGAAACATTTTAAGGTGGATAGTAATGTTTAGCTAAGAGTCCTTTGAATATAGGTAAAGATTTCGCACGTCTGATATGAAGAGAGAGAAAATTCCAAAGCCTGACGGCTTCTACAGTGAAGGATCTAGAAAGGAAAGAAGTACTATGAGAAGGAATTTTAGGATAAGGTTATCGTTTGAACGAAGTGAGCGACAGTGAGAGTCACTGAGGAACTCTAATTAACATACTGTAAAAGGCAAATCTTATCTCTATAAAATACCGAATACAGAAGTTCCGTAAAGAAAAAACCTAACTACCCCTAAGTATCAAAAACAATCCGCATTTCTTTTTTTTTTAAGCGGGATATTGCAAAAAGTCATTAATTAAAAAAAATGACTTTTTAAATTTTACGCTTGAAAAAAAAAATTGCGGAACCGACGGGATTCGAACCCGTGTCTCTCTGGCAATCCAGGCACTTAGAGCGCCTTACCACTAAGCCACGTTCCCCGATGACGTCGTCGCGAAATTGTGCTTTTGATATTATGTTTTTGATACTCAGGGGGTGTTAGGTTTTCAGGGGGTTTTCGTTACGGAATTTCTGTATTCGGTCTCCACGCTCAAGGCCCGCGATAAAAGCTATACAATAGCTTAAAAAATATAAAAAGAAAATATCTGCCATTGCTAGAGCAAGAATTTCTACTTGCCCTCAGGGCAATTATCCGCATAAGTTTCTGACGCAACTATCCTTTTTGATACGGATACTTGCCCTTATTATTTTCGAAATAAATAAAAAATATTTTAAAATAAAATGTAATAAACAGTATAATTTAAAGTCGAATGCACCCAAAGAAACAAAAAGTGTATTGAAACCACAAATAGGAATCATACAAATTTACATATTTTAAATTATCTGCATTTAATCAACATTTGGTACCACGGTTTTCCAAAAACCTAAGAGGAGACATAGGGACATTTATCGAAAACCTGGCACCAAAAATCCAACTACCTACTGACGAAGTACTAAGATATTTTGGCTGAACGGGGCGCTGCCTCAGCACGATGCTACAGCTATACAGGTATAGGCTGTAGCGCTGATTTTCAGGCATGACCCCAGAGTGAACTCACGGGCTGATCGGGTACCTACGCGTTTGCCTATCGTTTTCGCTATATTTAATTACATGAATTACTTAAACAAATAATATTTAATAATATTTATCTATACATTTAACTTAAAACATTTAAAAAAAATGGAATGAAAATAAAAAGGGGGAAAATAGTAATAATAAAATAAGGGTTGTCCTGCAAAATATTAGATCACAATTTCTGACTCTCCAAAAAATGTTGCTTAATTAATTTTTTGAAAGTATATAAAGAGTCGTAGTCTTGTAGTCGATAAAAAATGGATCTGCGCCTTGTTTCTTGTGCGGATGGTAGCGCATGTGTCGTAGACTAACAGACTTCCCACGCGCCGTTGAGAATATTTGTACACATCGCATTTAAGTCTAATTAATATAATTTTACTTAGGGTTCTTAAAATCATATCATCATCATCACATCATCATCATCATCATCATAAAAAAATATAGTAGCAATCGTACTGTCTATTGCACAATTCGCCTTTCCCTCACTGTACAAAATATCACACGTGCTCTAATGGTTTTCATTACAAGACTCTAGGATTCATAACTATTGTACGTCACATGCCTGCCGTTATCCCTATCACTTCACTATCACTATCACTACCACTGCATATTATAAAGTCCCTCGCCGCGTCTGGTTGTTTGTCTGTTAGCTAAACATAAAGACTACTGATCGAATTATTATATCAATATTATGATATCACTTTCATACGTTCCATCTTTCATAAACTCAAACTCTTACTTCTTTCAATGTTTTCCATCTTTCAAATTGGTATAATACAAAATATTAATTTTAGGATTTTGATAATGAATCTCATTAAGATAAGAAGTGTTAACTTACATGAGTCGTATCCAGAGGCTGAAACAAATAAAAAACGGTCAGTATATGTTAACAATCAAATATGTTTTACATTAAATTCAGCAAACAAAAGAACAAACATTTTATTATGATTCCATTTCTGACTTTTGAGAAACCATTTTTAACCGACGAAAAAAAAACGTTGTCACAATGTTAGGATCTGATGAGAATATCCTGGGAAAATTGAAGGAACTCTTCAAATTTTGGAGGCACGCTTACAGCGATTTCGGTTTTTGTCTCGGTATCGGTAGCTTTTTGGCTACTAGTGCCGTATAATATACTATGACAATATAGTACGAGTACGTTACGTGGCGATAAATCACTAAAAAGTAAGAAATAAAAAATTTTAACAAAAAATAGACCGACCCAAAACGCACTTAAAAGTAAAAAATAACTGTGTCATTTAGTTGCTTTAATTTACTTAAACATATCTATGAAGTCGGTGCCAGCCAAGTTTAAGGAACATTTATTTTACGTAGTTAAGCAGTTTGTGGGTTCTAGATAACGTCCTAGTGCCTAAGGGCCCTGTCCATGATGTCAGGCAACAAGTCCACCTGTCGTCACTCATTCTGGCGACGTGGCCCGCCCACCGCCATTTCATTCTCATAGAATGGTTTAGTGCGTCGTGCGTTAATTTTTGTAGGCATTTGACTTTTGAAAATTTCTTTAAGGCTCCAAAATTTCTTCCATGCCCCTTTTACCCTTCTTTCAATTTCTTGATCGTTACTTTTGTTATCAAAAGAGAGTTGTTTTCCTAGATAAATGTACAAATCGACAAATTCTATTAAAGCATTTTCAACTCTTATCTCATTTTTTGACGCATTTGTCATCACTTTTGTTTTATTGAAATTGATTTCTAAGCCCGATTGTCTGCTTGATTGTTGTAGAGTGTAAATCATATAACTCTGCGCTGCTCTCAGATAGCAAGACAAGGTCGTCAGCGAATCTCAAGTGGTTTATAAACTTACCATTTATATTTAAGCCTAACCTGTTCCAATTTAGTTTATTTATAATGGACTCTAACACTGCGATGAAAATCGTAGGTGAGAGCGGGTCCACTTGTCTTGTTCCTCTTTTCATTGGAATGGGGGTTCCAGTTGACTCTAACTTCACTCTACTAGTGTTATTTGCATAAATATATTTTAGCAATTTGATATATATAGCCTCTACATTTTGTGAGTTCAAAGCTTCCCATATCGATGAATGGAATATAGTGTCAAAAGCTTTCTGGTAATCTATAAACGCGATGTAGAGCGGTCGCTGGAATTCCTGGTACTTCTCAATTAGTAGCTCTACAGAGTGAATGTGATCCACCGTAGAGTAACCTTTCCGAAAGCCTGCTTGTTCTATTGGCTGGTATGAATCGAGTGTAGAGCTAATTCTGTTTTTTAATACCGATGAGAAGAGTTTATAAAGCGACGGCAGAAGACTAATGGGCCTGTAGTTGTTTATGTCATTGGGGTTGCCCTTTTTATATAACAATATAATGTCAGATTCGGACCATTTCGGATTTTGTTGAAGAGAATCATCAGCGGTGTGGCAAGGATGGTAGAAGCCGCTTTTATAGCTTCATTAGTGATTCTGTCCGGCCCAGGACTTTTTTCAGCTTTGAGACGTTTAATTTCACTAATTATTTCAGATTGGTCTACTGGATTTATTTCATTGGTGTTAATTTGTTTTTGCAGATGAACAATTGTTTCATTTTCTATTTCTGGGGCGTCGTATAAGGTTTTGTAAAACTTAGTGGCAATGTGGAGTATGCTTTTTCTATTTTGCGTGACTCTATCCGATTCACAGAGACCTTCAATCCATGTTTTATGACATCGTAATGCTTTGTTGGCTTTTGTTAAGCTCCCTGATGCGTGGAGGTGTCTTTCTATGGTTTGGCGACGGTGATCTTTGTAGTCTTGTCTTATGCATTTACTTATAAGCTTGTAGAGAGCGCTTAATTGGTTTTTCATTGCTCTTGACTTAGGTTTCGTCTTTTGTAGATCTATTCTGCGTGTTATTAAATATATTGTGCGTTCGGATATAACGCTACGATAATTCTTTTTGTTGCTAGGTGGTTGAGCCATTTTAGGACTATTTTCGATAGCGTTTATAATCTTATTGTAATAGATCTGAACTGTGTCGGCTTCATGGTTGTTAAGAACCTCTTGATATTTGGTTAGACTGTCTATATATTTAGCCGTTTCTGTGTTATTTTTCAATGTGCATTTTGAGCAACTTGAGTAGTTCTTTCTACTTTTTAAACTACATTTTAAGTTAAAAGTTGCCCTTACGCATCTGTGATCTGACGGATATTCAACATTGAGTACTTCTACATTTTGAACCTTTTTATGTATGTTGGTAAGTATGTAATCAAGTTCATTTTTGGTATTTCCATCGGGGGATCTCCATGTCCACCTTTGCTTGTTTTTCTTTTAAAAAAAAGTATTTATTATTTTGAGATTGTTTTCATGTGCAAACTGAATCAGTCGAACCCCACTGCAGTTTCTTTTGCCATATCCAAATTTATTTACAAGTTAACTGTCTCCGCTCGTCGGCTGTCCTATTTGCGCATTAAAGTCGCCCATAATTTCAACGTTTTCGTCTGATAATTTCATAGCCTTTTCGATGGTGTCATAGAACGCTTCTTTTGCTTCTTAGGTGGCTCCATCTGTCGGCGCATAAACTTGTATAAGACTTATTTTGAATTTGTTTATATTTAATTTCAAGAGTGCCACTCGTTCTGATAAGCCAGTAAAACTCTCTATGAATTTTTTGAGATGCCTGTTTACAAGAAATCCTACACCGTATAGTCCTGGAGTTTGTCCTATATAGTAAAGAATTATGTTTTGATATTCTTCTATTGTATTGCCCAGACGTCTAACTTCCGACAAGCCAATAATGTCAAATTTTGTATTTTCTAGTGCATCTAATAGCTCTATGAGGCGTGCATGTGTTGATAGAGTCCTTACATTGTATGTGGTTATATAGCATAAGTTTCGGTTTTTTGGTAATAAGTGATTTATCTCCGGAGGGTTTCGGTCTAACTCTCACGCGGTGACCAGCCGTCTTGGGAGATTGAGGTAGAGAGGGGTTCGCGTTAATTGTTATTGTGATCAACCAATACTCCGCTTAAAGTGAACATCATAATAGACATAGGATAAAAGCCGGATAGTTGCCCCACTTTTCAAAAAAGCTATATTATGAAGAAATATGTACTTAATAAGTACTTAATAATAATGCTACATGTATATCAAAACTTAGGTCTTTGAACTATCATAGTAACCTATTTTATTGAACATATTTATTAAAGGTTTTGTGTAAATTCTGTTTTATTTGACCTCTCGAAGGAAGGATAGTTACCTACCCTAGCGGATAGTTGCCTCACGTAAATAATGCTTCAGAGGATACATGCCTCGTGCGGGGATAGACACCTCATAATAGTTTTTTTTAATAAAAACAAATTTATATCAATTTGCTTAATCAGTTTTTATTACTTAGTGTAATTTTCTATTAAGTACCTATCAACATTATACAATTTTAGCTACAAAACTACCTATTTTCAGTATCTTTTGTAAAGTTTCTACCCTCAGCTTCTCCCTCAGGGTATTTTAACTTCAGGGAAGTGAAATAAAAAATAATAGCGAAATGAATACTGTCTTGTTGTACCGGCACGGAGATGCATTATTACCAATAATATCAAATAACTAACCCGGCTACATTCTGGAGCGTTACTTATCTTGGGTTAGCAGTTCCTGATTTTTCTTTTCGTAGCGTCGTTTTAATGTTCAGGATTTTTTTATTTCATTTTGTTTTATATATATATTTATAACGGCATTTCGCTCACCTAAACCTGTTAACTATTTATATTATTTTATTTAATATGGAGTTCGAAAAAAATACAAACAAAGGTGGGCCTTGAGCCCATAACCGGAATAATTATTTTATTCAAGCTAAGTTATAGCTGCAATGAGTAAAAAAACATAAAAAGAAAATATCTGCCATTGCTAGAGGAAGAATTTCTACTTGCCCTCAGGGCAACTATCCGTATAAGTTTCTGAGGCAAATATCCTTTTTGATACGGATACTTGTCCTTATTATTTTCGAAATAAATAAAAAATATTTTAAAATAAAATGTAATAAACAGTATAATTTAAAGTCGAATGCACCCAAAGAAACAAAAAGTGTATTGAAACCACAAATAGTAACAAAAGTATTCCATACAAATGACTTACTTAAATATAGTTTCGATGCCTGTCGAAGTTTCACCGCGGAAGGTTTACGCTCGCACGGAAGAAACGTGTACGTCTATACTAATCATTGATGTGACACTGAGGTCTGCGGGGAGGGGGGCTTACAATTACAGTAAAGCGTTAGTGCTACTAAAATCCGTAACATAGTGTATTCGAAACTGTGGCAAGTATCCCACTGGGGAAACTATCCGGCTTTTACCCTATTATAATCATTATTCTACTTACCGGGCTGACCGCTAGCTAGTAGTGGTCCATCTGAATAAAAAAAAACATTAAAACATTATAACAGAAACACATCGTACAGTAGATAAGTTTTGTAAGTAGTTACTAACCGACAGTATATTTGTATAGAGCGATAAATAAATAGTTCCATTGCATTGGCAACAAAAATTCAGGCTTCCGCAAATAAAAAATGCAAATTATGGCTAGTGGGAGGCTTTCGCCGTGGCTTGTTGCCACCCTACCGATAAAAACGTACCGCCAAGCGATTTAGCGTTCCGGTACGATGTTGTGTAGAAACCAAAAGGGGTGTGGATTTCATTCTACTCCTAACAAGTTTGCCCAGCTTCCAACTTAGATTTCATCTTCACTTAATATCAGGTGTGATGGTCAGCAGTCAAGGCCCAACTTGTAGTCGATAAAAAGTGGATCTGCGCCTTGCGGTTGGTAGCGCATGTGTCGTAGACTAACAGACTTCCCAAGCGCCGTTGAGAATATTTGTACACATCGCATTTAAGTCTAATTAATATAATTTTACTTAGGGTTCTTAAAATCATGTCATCATCATCACATCATCATCAATCATCATAAAAAAATATTGTTGCAATCGTACTGTCTATTGCACAATTCGCCTTTCCCTCACTGTACAAAATATCACACGTGCTCTAATGGTTTTCATTACAAGACTAGGATTCATAACTATTGTACGTCACATGCCTGCCGTTATCCCTATCACTTCACTATCACTATCACTACCACTGCATATTATAAAGTCCCTCGCCGCGTCTGGTTGTTTGTCTGTTAGCTAAACATAAAGACTACTGATCGAATTATTATATCAATATTATGATATCACTTTCATACGTTCCATTTTTCATAAACTCAAACCCTTACTTCTTTCAATGTTTTCCATCTTTCAAATTGGTATAATAAAAAATATTAATTTTAGGATTTTGATAATGAATCTCATTAAGATAAGAAGTGTTAACTTACTTGAGCCGTATCCAGAGGCTGAAACAAATAAAAAAACGGTGAGTATATATTAACAATCAAATATGTTTTACATGGGTACCTAATTTTAGTTCTATAGAACTGTTGATACGCCATATTATTGCTTAGTGTCCCATTAGTTCTATATAGAACTAATGGGACAAAATTAATGAAATGTCGATATCAACATCTTGTTTGCACGTTACATATAAAATATCTATAGTTTTTATAAATATAATGTAGAATCTCTTTGATTGCAAAAATAAATGTCCACCTAAATTTGAGAGTATCTATAAACATACTATATCGAATACAGCTTTGCTTAAATTGCACAAAACGTCTTTAAAATGGAATTGAGGTTTTTAATAATATAATTTTTTTCTAAACTGAATAGTTTGCGCGAAAGATACTTCCAAAATGGTAAAATGTGTCCCCCCCTGTAACTTCTAAAATAAGACAATATTTTTTAGACACAACTACTACTTGGTTTTAACAACTTAGCTTTTGTCGCAAGGGACATTTTTTTGTTAAAAACAAAATGAAATATCAATCAAAATAATATAAAGTTTATAACTTATATGCTATAAGTAAAGACAAGAGTGAAAACTATACTACAGTACTATATAGAACTATTGGGATATAATTTGACAGTCCGGAAAGTATCCCAACAGTTCTATAGAACTACGGTATGGAGTACTACTGGGATGCACCCTTTTACATTAAATTCAGCAAACAAAAGAACAAAGATTTTATTATGATTCCATTTCTGACTTTTAAGAAACCATTTTAATTATAATAGAAATAGTACAATAGATCTTAGATCTAGTGATATGTAAGGCTATTCTGTACAAGCTTTTATGACACTCGACAGTGTACTTTTCAGATTTGTCTCAGTCTCTCTCTATCTATAGTATCACATTAGATAGACAGAGACAGACGATTTTGAAAAGCACGCTGTTTTGTGCCTGGAACTTCAATGAAACCAGCGCGTGGATGCTAACTAACGATGTCAAACGCACGATTAAATAATTCGTGCGTTTGACCTACCCGCATGTCATTTATCCAACAACCTTATAGTGTCCTTAAAGATTGACTCTCTCTCTCTGATTTTAGAATGTTCTGAACATTATTTAAGATCATTACAATATATAAGATGAACCAATAGACTGAGCCCGAGGCGTAAGCAGTCTATGCGCTTTGTCATATAGGTTTGACATGTAGCTAATATTTTATTAGGCCCTTACATATCAAATTATATTTTTGTAAGGGAGGAACTTAAAGTCGATTATATTTAAATATTTATTTAATCAAATTATATACCATTGATATCTATGCACCTTTGCCATCTTATAGATAGTTTAACGACCCCTTTACTAAAAAAAAAAAAACAATCGGATGGGAATTAAGAAAATTAAGGGGCTTTGGACTGCCTCATCGGAGTTGATTTTTTTTCCTTGCAAGTTATCCAAATTTTGAAAAAATTGTAATCTGTTAGAGCAAGAGGAGTACGTTGGACGTCAGAAACATTCTAATTGACGCTCCTCTAATTTGGTAGCCGTCTGTTATTCAGTGTGTGGTCTAGCGCAGTCAGCAGTGGCCTAAAGCGATTGACCAGCCTCCGCAGCTAGCTTTCCATCATGGTTGGCAGTTGCTAACAATACTTATCCGTCGGAATCTTTTGGTCAGATTTAAGAAAACTGTAGTGAACGACACCAGCAATAGACCACAAAACGCACGCAAGTTTTTTTTTTTTAATTTCGCTTGGTGCAGAATTGGCTGGTTTGACAGTGTTCTGCCATTGCGGTGAGCATTTCCAATTATCGTACAGGATCCACTTTTTATCACAGGTAATGATTTAAAATCCTTTCATTATTGAGTCAAAGCGCGTTTATAGGTTTACTGCACTCAATACATGAGGTATCCACCTATTAAGCTTTTTCACTACCACAATTCTGACAAATTCAACGACATACCTACATACATACGCTCGAAAAACATTACCCTCCTTCTGGCGCAGTCGGGTAATAACGCGATATATCCAGTTTGTAAACTGAGTGACGCAAGCAAAAAAAAGAAACAAAAACAATTAGGGTTTTAAAACACAAAAGCGTGAGTAAATATCTATATAAATTATAAATTGTGATTCCTAACCAAAGAGGAGAAATGTAACGTAAGACAAAACGCCAATTTCATATTTAAGGACCTAATATAACAGTACGGAACCTTTAAAATAATGTAAGAATAAGAACGAATACAGCAGCATCACTTACATTGATGTGAAATCTGGCCTGACGAAAACCCGCTGAGTTGCAAAGAACCTGAAAGGAAATAAATATTGTAATAAAAATATAGGGGGCAGTGATAATAACATCACATAAATATTGAAATCAGTCATGTATCTAGTTTAGCCTGTAATATTACGAATCTAATTTTTCAAGCAGGATAAAAATTAACTTTCACCTAACTAATATCTATTTGTATTCATTTCATATACCGTGCATTCACACCGCAGTTTCTTTTTGTTGATCAACGTTTCCAAATGTTACTTAGCGATATTGTAACAAGATTTTGCCTTGTTACATCTGTTCGTTAAATATATTACCTCAACACGGCAACGCGTGCTACTTGATGTTTGCCGAAAGTTACACTTTATTATATTTTGTTAGCAGGAATATTATGTTACTGTCGGTATGGACGGGATGAGTAACAATCAACAGATATTATATAATGTTACCGTGCTGCTAAATGTTGTTCAACAAAAGATAACTGCGGTGTCATCTACACATGGAAAGAAAACATTGTGCTACTCTTTGTTATTATATTATAAAATAATTATGTAAAGTGTTACCACTTACCAGAATTAGCTTTAAAACCTCCGTTTGCGAAGCGTTTGGCTGTTTGAAAAAGTAAACAAATAATATATGAGTAAATAGTCATATACAACATGCTATTCAACGGTTTCACTCTCGTAGATTTTGTCGCTGAAGGAATATCTAAATAATAAGAAGCCTACGTGGTAGTCCAGATTATAATCTAACCGTGTGCAAAATTTTGTCCAGATCTGGCTTAGCCCTTCTAAAATTATGATGTAATAACAAACCTTTCTAGTTTTCTCTCATTTATATTTTTTTAAAATTTTTAACAATGTTATAAGTAATACAAAAATATACATAAAAACACTATTAAAAATTTATAAAAAAATCTTCTCCTCCGTTTGCGGGGCCTTTGCGGGTCCAAGCAACCGGTGGTCAGGGCTCGAGAGTGAGGACAAGGACTACTGCCTTCTGTATCCGACCCTTGATCCAACAATTAAGCGAAAGCTTCTTAAGGTGTTGATCGAACCTTTCTAGAAATATAGCACTTTAGTATTTCTATTTATTTTGATTCTATTTGATTTTATATAAAAGATACAGAATACAAAGATAGTAAATAAAAAGCCAACCCATAAACATCATCATTATCCTCCCTCCTTTTAGGAGGAGGGATATGGGGCGTAAGATCCACCAGGCTGCTCCAATGCGGTTTGGCGGGCTTAGGGTGATAATGTTTGATTTATAACTATCATTATCGGTTGTTGATGATAGTGACCGGGCCCGAAAGCTTAACCTGCTCCCCGAGACACAGGGGTGTTACACCATCAACTTCCCGACTCCAGGCTTAGAATTTACTGATTTTTTTTTAGAAAAACAAAACAGAATTATTTAACAACCCGACCGAAGATTTGACTCTAGGCGTCGTGATCGAAGCCATGTAGCTTAACCATTAGAGCAATAAAATTATTATTATAAAAACAAAAACCCGACTGCTTAGAAGTTATGAACTGAAAAGAGAAAAACAAGGATCACTATTTCTGTATAAAATTCTAAATACTTTATAGTGCTGCAAACAGGGACAAAATACTTTATCCTGCGGGGAAAGAAAGATCTACCAAAACTACGTTTGTCCCCGCCTGGAGCACCATAAAGTATTTAGAATTTTATACAGATATAGTGATCCTTGTTTTTCTCTTTTCAGTTCATAACTTCTAAGCAGTCGGGTTTTTTGTTTTTATAATAATAATTTTATTTGAGACTTTTTAGTTTTAGTTTATGGTATAGAAATGAGACGGTACACTTAGCACACTTTTTGCCATTTTTTGTTAAAAAAGTAATATGAACATGATATGACATTTATATTTTTAAAATGGTCTTTTTACGACCTTTCAATTGGTACCCATATTGCTAAGATAAGAGAAAAAAATACACACATTCCCCCTTTTTTCCACCATTTATAGCCGCCATTTTGAAAATTTATATAGCCTATGTCACTACCACAATTTTGACAAATTCAACGACACCTCACATGTCAAAATCCGTTCAGCCGTTTAGGCTGTAGCGCGTGCCGAAGAAATGGACATACATACATACATACATACATACGCTCGAAAAACATAACCCTCCTTCTGACGTAGTCGGGTAACAAAGCAGTCTAACTACTGACAGTACTGATAAAAGTTTATAAATAGTAAAGTATGCATGATAATATGCATAGTACATTCACAAAAATACAAAATAAAATAATTGAAGTAAGTATAATAATAATCTCGAGGCTCCAACAGAACAAACGTCCAACTCCTGGCTTAAATATATATTGGAAGAAAAAAACATCGAGATCTGAAGCCAGGTAGCCATCATAGGTATAGTTTCAAATGAGTACAGCTATTATATAAGTAAGCACTTACTTGATACTGCAAAAAGCACGGGTCCTTCTTCTGAAGTAAGGCTTAATCCGTTAGCTGTGAAAAGTAAATATGATAAATATGATGATCATCATTATTGTCATCATCATCAGCCGATGGACGTCCACTGTTGGGAATAGGCCTCTTCCAAGGAGTTTCAAACACCACGCTAACTGCATCCAACGGCCCCCTATAATCTGCTTGATGTTATCGAGGTCCTCCGAGACCAACACTAATAATGTTTTGTGGAAAAATGTAATCATCGAATTATTAGTTAATAACTATAATTATAAAATAGGGTTAACTTATAAAAGCAAATACTTAGGTACGTTTTGTATACTCACGAGTACTTTCAGCTTTGTAGGTTAATGACCTAACGGACTCTATTGGCGGCGCCGGTGCGTGCCGGTACGCTAAATATTCTGCAAAGGTGTAAGAAGTGATTTTAAATACCTATTGTGTATTATTGTTTCTTCTTTTTACTATACTAGTGATGCTCCACGGTTTCGCCCACTTAGATTCCGAGAAAATAATAGGATAAAAGTAGCCTACGATAGACTATAGTCTGGTATAGCAACCAGACTATAATCTATTTCTGTGCCAAATTTCATCCAGATATATTTTCCGGTTAAGTAGTAATTAAGTAAACAAACGTGTCGAGAAATCAATAACGAAACCGTTGCATACAAAATGTATGAAGAAATGATTTATTGTCATTCTATTTTTTTCGCTGAATATTTCGATATACAAGAGTTATTGTGCTGTTCGGAATAAATTTTAGATATTAGAGATCATGAAACCGATTTTCATCCAGCCTGGCGTAATAAATGTTGTAAACCTTATAAATTCCTATGTTTTTGAAGTAACGGATATGCAGCCTAGACTTAATGCTCTGTATACAGTATGAGTTTGAAGGATAAATTATAAGTAACTAGCGAAGTACTCAAGTATGTCCCTGCGTTTTGAATCTTATATATCTTGGAAAATATTCACTTGCTGTAAAGGGCAATAGTAATCTATATTGAATGCACAAAGAATTTAAGATACTCAACTAGGAAAGGATTAATGTAGTAGATACTGCTTAAAATCGCATCGTAAATAAGCCATTACTTTTTGTTGAAAGTAAAAGATAAAAAATTGTTATTGTGATAACCATCGCGGACTTTTTTGTTGATCTATTTAAAGTGTGCAATACTTTTTTCCCTTTCAGGAGGGGAAATCCTCATGGACACCCTTAAGGGTAGAGCCGGACTCATACCGGCTAAAACCCCTCCTGCCACCTTGCTAGCCGTGTACCCGCCTTACAGCCTATATCACGGTAGCACTTTGTCTTTTCCTCTTATCGCGCTTCTTCTTTTCTCTTTTTTTCTTCCGTCTCCTTTTCCTTTATTATTCCTTCAAGGAATGTAGCGATCATGTTCCACCTTTTTTCAGACTGTAGCATATTAGGTACTAGATTTCCAACAGATATCTCCCCAACCTTTGCACAGAGTTGTCGCCTAACGTTTTCCCACTCAGGGCAGTGAAATATTGTATGCCTGGCGTCGTCAATGTCACTACAATACATGCATTGCCCGTCTGGTCTTTTGCCAATATCTGCAAGATAACTCATGAAGACTCCATCTCCTGCAAGACACTGGGTCAGTCGGAAGGACATTCGGCCATGCCGTCTTTTTACCCATTTCTCCAGATCTGGAATGAGGCTGTATGTCCATCGTCCTTTGGTTGATAAGTCCCACTCATTTTGCCATTTCACAAGCGTATCTTTCTTAAGAGTTACTAGGGATTCTGACATATTTTTTGTTCTTCCTTTCACTCTCTCAGCAGCTAAAAGGTGGATAGGTGTAAGGCTAGCCAGAACCAGTGCTGCATCAGTGGAGACGGTTTTGTAGGCGGAGCAGACTCGGAGCGCTAGTATGCGTTGCGCTTTTAGGACTAGTTTTCTATGTACAGCATGTTGCATAGCAGGCTCCCAGATAGGTGCTGCATACAGAATTATAGATTGCGTCGCCATGGCTGGCGTCGCTTGGACCCTTAGTATTAAGGAGCAGTTTACAGAGGGCTCTTGCAGTATTAGAGGCTTTTCCGCAGACAGTTCTTAAGTGCGGGCCATAATTTAGTCCCCAGTCCAGCTTTACTACACTAAGCGTACGTTACACTAAGCGATGGTGTTACCGTCACTCCCCCACAGTCAAATTGTATGCCGTGGCTTTTTCTTAACCTATTAAATATAACTGCTTCTGTTTTTTCTGGTGCTAGCTCCAACTTGTTTTGGCGCATCCAGAGATCTATTGCGTGGAGCGACTCGTTTGCTTTGGAGACAAGTTCTTGCATATCAATAGCAGTTACTGAAATCGCCAAGTCGTCTGCATAACACACAAGTTTGACTCCTTCCGGGACTTCAATATTCATAAAAGTTAAATTTATTATTCAAAAAAATACAATATTCAAAAAAAAAAGTTAATTAAAAGTTTAAAGTGTGCAATACTGTAGTACATTATTTTGATATATCACGTAGGGTTTGGCCAGCGTTTGCTTTTTTCGCTTACAATAAGCGCAAAAAATACGTCAATTTACGACATCACATCAGATACCTCTAAAATTATCAGTGTTTCTCTATTATATTATGCATGTATTGTACACATACACCTTCATCTTGAATCACTCTATTTGATAAAAAATCGCATGAAAATCGGTTCTGTAGTTTTAAAGATTTAAGCATATGTAGAGAAAGACAGAAGAAAGCGACTTTGTTTTATATTCATCATCATCATCATTATCAGCCTATTAATGGCCCACTACAGGGCCAGGCCTCCCTCCTTACAGGAGAGGAAATATGGAGCGTACACCCACCACGCTGCTCCAATGCGGGTTGGCGGGCTTAGGGTGATAATGTTTCATTTATTAACGATCACTATCAGATGTTGATGATAGTGACCGGGACCGACGGCTTAACGTGCTCTCCGAGGCACGGGGGTGTAACACCACCAACTTCCAGACTCCGGGTTTGGAATGTACTGAACATTTCATAGAAGAATGAAAAAGCTCAGAATTATTCCATGACCCGACCGAGGGATCGAACCCAGGATCTCGTGATCGAAGCCTCATAAGCTAACCACTAGACCAACGAGGCAGTCAGTGTTTTATATTATATAGTGATAATTTAAAATAACTCTACAGGCTACTTTTTATCCCGTTATACCCACGGGCACGAAAATCACGCGAGTGAAACCGCGGGGCAAAGCTAGCTAGCAGTAGTATAGATACACTTACTAGGTTCGTCAACTGTTTCGGCATCCACAAGATGCTCAGGCTTGGCATCGGTTTTGTTTAACCGGACCACCACCAGTGACGTCAGAGGCGTGACGAATGAGAACTACAAGCAGACGTTAATATGCAACTAAGAGTTCTTGTCATTTATTTCGTCTCTTTTTGGTATTTTGACGGCCTTTGCCGATTGAGATTTTGTCAATAGATCCAGGTTTGTTGATAGTAACGCTTGGCGCTACGTCTTGGCCGCCAGGAAGGTAACTTTCCTAGACCCGGACCACTTAATAAAATTTTAATATGCCCAGCCTGTAATTTAAACTAGGAACTCCATCTTATATATACAGTGCACGTACACGAAGGCCGTCAAAACATCGTTGACTATTCGACTATAACAGTATTTGGTTACGCCGAATTATAGTATGTAAATTAAAATATTATAAAATAAGGACATAGATGCATTCCTAAAAACCTAAGTCCCCTACCTTTTAGACAAACGGTCAATGGCGGGCTGACTACCAACGCACGCGGCCAATAAACGCGCCTGGAACTACATCAAAGTGCGTCGAAGCTGTCACTCTGTCAGCTATTGTTACAACTCTGACACGGGAAGAGTCGCGCGTCTCCATGCGTCGTTGACTTTTCTTATTCTATAAACTATATAATGTAATGTACTGTACCCCGAAGGACACATCGTTACATACTCCTTCGGGCATAAAGTTTATTTGTGACCGTGCCGTAATCTAGTGCAGTGCAAGTTCTGGAAGACGTGAGGGAGCCCGGTTAGCCCACAAGGTCAGTGTCGTTTGCTCATGTCTTTGTCCTGTCCCTAATTTGTATTTTGCATCTATTTCTAATACAGTCCACTCAATTAAATCCAATAAAACAACATACTATAAAACGGCGCGATTAATATTTTTAAGTTTATATAACATTATATTTGTTAATAATAAAAAAAATATTATTATTACTTAAAAAAAAAAAAAATTTATTACAATTCCTTCACTAATTAATCGAAAAATTGAGCCTACTGATTAAGTTTATATAACATTATATTTGTTAATAATAAAAAAAATATTATTATTACTTAAAATAAATAAAATTTTATTACAATTCCTTCACTAATTAATCGAAAGGAACTTCGTTCCATCCGGGTGTCCCTTGACACCTCTCAACTTTTATCTACCTTTAGCGCTATATCCAGAGCTTTCTTCTCGGGACTATCTTCTGACTCGCTCAGACTTGTATCATCGGCGTCGCTTTTGTCCAGCAGCTGCTTGATAGTGAGATATGCCCAGAGTCGCTCCAACGGCAAAAACTCGCCCTTGCTGCGAATCACCGATACACTAGGATGTACCTCGTAAGGTACTCGTATCTACAAAAGAGAATATAGATAACATTTAACAACGAATTCGTTAACTTTTTAACCGACTTCTAAAAAGGATGTAGTTTTCTTGTGTTGCTAAGTGTTTGTTCTCTCATTACTTCTGTTACCTCCAACTTTTTGAATATTGTTTTTTATTTGAAACGTTTTAGTAGTTTTTGACGTGACAACGTCTTATAATTCGATAGAGCCGGCTGCACGCACGAAAAAACATGACGTCATGCGTCGTTACCTCGCTTTGAGGCGTTCCATGTAAGGCTTGAAGTGCAAGCGAGAGCGCGGAACGAGCGACAAAGAAGCACAATCGGCCTTTGCGTTCGGCAGCGTTCGACATCCGTCTATTAAATATAATTATTAAATATATTAATTTTAAATTAAAAATTAATTTATTATATTTATAAATTAATATATTTATTATAAATTTAAAATATAAATTTATACAATCAAAATCAATTATTTTATTAATTTAAATTAATATTTATAAAAATATACTTAAATTAAAAATTTTAATAACCAATTAAATTGAAATGTCGAAGCCTTGTAATGTTTTATAGAGCTTAATCCAGGTACTGCTTTCTATCAATCGATAGATAGTACAAACCTACCTATGTGCTACTATATTGTTTTTAATGTTTATGTCTATTTTACTTTTAATTATTATTATTCGGTTGAATTTTTCTTTACATTATTAGAGCCGAGTGTGGACTTGAAGAGTGGCAACCAGGGCAATATTTAACCTGGATTCAGGGCGACACAAGTACTTTTAAGATAATGCATAGTAATGTATTAGATTTTGGAGATTAAATTAATTCATTTTTCATCCTTGACATGTAAAGTTCATTATTTTTCTGGTCAGGCAATATGAATTTAACGGAGTGTCCTGCGTTAGCGACGAAAAAGACGCGACGCGAAGCTGCCAACGCTTGCGGCCTACAAAGCAGTCTGCGGCGCGACGCTTCGTAATGAGTCATGTCGCCACCTGTGTCATGTCGCGTAGCATCGCGTCGCATTTGTCGCTTGCGCAGGACACTCGCTAAGATAACGTACCCGACTGCGACCACCTCCATCTGATCTCAGTGCTAGCATTTGCGGCGTAATTTCATTGACGTCGTCAGCGGTTCTGCCCACTACTGCTACTTCAGTGCCGGCGTTTATTGTACGGAATTGACTTTGGCTGAGCGATCCTTCCTTTATCTAAAATAGTCAAATTAAATTAAAAATTATTAAAGGATTTAGAATAATATTTGACAATATAAACTTTTATTTCTGTCAAATGTGATTACAAGTAGAAATGCATTACCTACAATGGATTGACGCTGGTTCCCTGGGAAGTGGGACGGGCCCTAATGTGGGACGCTACTTGCGTTGACACATTGGCTCCGTGTCATATCAGGGAGACAGAATCAAGACCGGGAGCCGCAGCAGAAAAGGCTGAAACCGGTAAGTGGCACAAGTATGCCTCTCTGACAGAGAGTTACATATTTGTACCTTTTGCCGTGGAGACCCTTGGGCCATGGAGTCGCAGTGCCAAAAAATTCTTCCGTAACATTTCACCGCGCCTAATTGCCTCAACTGGTGACCGAAGGGCTGGCTCATTTTTTGCGCAAAGGATTAGCCTGGCTATCCAACGCGGAAATGCAGCCAGTATTCTTGCCACCATTCCACGTGGGCATGATTTGTATAGTTATTAGGATAAGTTAGCTTAAGTTCCTTATTGTATTCCTACAAACATCAGAGCAGTAAACTTCGCACATCGCAAGGTATGGCGAGAAACACGTCCTACATAGGGTGCCACTATTGCCACCCTATGTCCATCAAAGTAGTTAAACCTGTAATAACACTGGCAACCGTGTCGTTCGAACCGAAACACTGTGCCGATAGGTGGCAAAAAGAAACAAGCCGGCATTACTTCGCCGTACAACAAAAAGCTCAGCTATCGTGACATTGTATGTTATGCATATTTCTATACCAACCTGTCGGCGGGGATACACGAACTTTACGTCGGCGAGGAGCGGCGAGGACACCTGTCGGTAGAAGTCTTGCAGTTGCAGCGCCGCGTCTGCTGCCTCGTAGATGTGCCGCATGAAGCCGTCGTTGCGGAGGGAGAGCTTGCGCAGAAAGATGCGGTTCGCATCGTCACCTGGTAATTTTGAATAATCGTACTTTAAAAGGAAAAACGAAACCCTTGATATGTTGAAATTTGGTACAGATATGAAATGCAGATGCATGACGTATCTATGCGTCATGCACCTGACGCCTTTGCGTCATCGTCACAATTGGGGTCAGGTGGAAAATAAAAAATTGTTAACAAGTTCGTGTGACATATCAAAACAAAGGCTTATTATGTGGAACTAAAAAGGTGCCTTTATTATTATTTGAAAGTATTTAGTTAGTAGATATTTCCTAAGCCTTTCTAACTTTCATACGACGACTCTGCTCATAGTTTTCAAACTGGCCGTATAAGTCTATACTAATAATATAAAGAGGTAAAGTTTGTAATCTATACTAATATTATAAAGAGGAAAACTTTGTTTGTTTGTTTGTTTGTTTGTTTGGTTGTAATGAATAGGCTCAAAAACTACTGGACCGTTTTTAAAAATTCTTTCACCATTCGAAAGCTACATTATCCACGAGTAACATAAGCTAAATTTTATTTTGGAAAAAAATAGGGTTCCGTAAAATATTTGGGTGTAAAAAATCAACCAGAAAAGTTACTTATTTTGCGTCGCTGCCTAAACTAGAACCATAAAATGTTCTCATTAATTGGAGATCTTATAAATATCTACAAAAAAGTCCGCGACACACTATACCTATCTATGTCGAGTGAGGCACAACAACCATTTTTTATTTAAAAATCTTAATTTTTTTTTGGACTACATTTAAACGCATTTATTTTACTCATGCTATTAATCCTTATCAAAATAAATTATTTCATCACTAAGTACAGTTTATGTAGATAATATTTGGTATTTAAAAGATTAAAATTGGACTTTTGGTTTTGAAGTTATGGCGAAATTAAAATATTACTATTTCTGCGTTGCGAAGTGAGCGTCAATCTATGTTATATTTACAATGATGAATTAAGAATTCGATCTTTGTTCAATAGTACACGGAATATTTTATTTTTGTTATTCTGAACTAGACTCAAGAGATTTAATATCAGTTTATACCCATCAGCTAGCCATAAATATATATTTTTAATGTTAATGTACTGAAATGTCATACAATGTTTAACAAAAATGTCGACCTTGAGTACACGGACCGTGAATATTGCTTCACGGGAAACTATAAAAAAATTAAATTGGAGGGGGAGCGGGGAATGAGCACATATATGTTTTACACATTTTGTATGAAAGTCTGTCTTTAAAATTAGAAGAGTACCTAGGACGAAGTGAGCTGTTTTGTAAATAAAGATATATAGAACTACTATCCGATTTAAAAAATTATATAGTTATCGGTGAGTGTCATAGGCTATATTTTATATTTGTATTGTATATATTGCTCGAGTTATATATGTATGTATGTATGTATGTATGTATGTATGTATGTATGTATGTACGTATGTATGTATGTCCATTTCTTCGGCACGCGCTACAGCCTAAACGGCTGAACGGATTTTGACATGTGAGGTGTCGCTGAATTTGCCAAAATTGTGATAGTGACATAGGCTATATAAATTTTCAAAATGGCGGCTGTAAATGGGGAAAACAGGGCGATGTGTGTATTTTTTCTCTTATCTTAGCATTATGGGTACCAATTGAAAGGTCGTAAAAAGACCATTTCAAAAATATAAATATCACATCATGTTCATAGTACTTTTGTAACAAAAAATGGTAAAAAGTGAACTAAGTGTACCATCTCATTTCTATACCATAAACTAAAACTAAAAAGTCTCAAATAAAATTATTATTACAAAAACAAAAACCCGACTGCATAGAATGTTGTAGTTCATAACGAACTGAAAAGAGAAAAACAAGGATCACTATATTTGTATAAATTTCTAAATACTTTATGGTGCTGCAGGCGGGGACAAACGTAGTTTTGGTAGATCTTTCTTTCCCCGCAGTTTAAAGTATTTTGTCCCTGTTTGAAGCACCAAAAAGTATTTAGAACTTTATACAGATATAGTGATCCTTGTTTTTCTTTTTTCAGTTCATAACTTGTAAGCAGTCGGGTTTTTTGTTTTTATAATAATAATTTTATTAGTTAGTTCATTAGTAAGGTCATAATATTTATTCACTTTGAATACATGGTCTTTAGGAATGTTTGTTTCCCATGGCACTGTAAGCTCAACAAGTACTATACGTTTGATTTGTTTGGAAAAAAGAAATATGTCCGGTCTAGATGTCGTAATAGCTAAGTCTTCCGGGATTTTATAGTGTTTTTCATGCGAGTCCATTAATATAGTCCAATCAGGTGCAGAGCCCAGAATTGAATAAGGCTTGCTGGTGGAATTTGTACAGAGTACCTTTTTATAATTTTAGTAGATACAGAAGAAGGTGGAGGTTTAATATCTTACCGAAAGCAAGTGAGAATATGGGCACTCGACTCGGACCAGTGTTTTTCTCTGATATAAGAGTTGCTATGCGCTCAGTATTCATTTCACCAACAGTTGGATCGCCGTCCGATAAAAATACAATGATGGGTTCCAACTTATCTGTAACAGCACATGGGTATCAATATCAATTCTAGCAATATTATTACCTGTCGCTATTTATGAATTATCGCTTAAATAATTAATATTGTAATTAATATCTACTTCTTGTCGTCATAAAATGTGATTTTCTCTGTAGTGTGTTAGTACAAAACCTATTGTTCATTTTTGCAAAACGTAAATTTCCAAAAAAATAGCAACAAGGTACTTAATATTAAAAACATTATTGTTTATTACTAGACTTACTTTTAGTTTGTTCAGTTTCGTTATAATTCTTTACCAAAGAAATATTTGTTGTTTCCACATCCAGATCTCCGTTTTGTACGATATTGATTGCTACGTTGAGGGCAGTGTAGATATTGGTAGCTGTTCAAATGCGATATCATTAATATACTTTTTGTTTTTGTGAACAATTTGAATTTAGTTATAATAATTATCAACTTTTACAAGAACAAATAAAAATAAAAGATCATTTACAAGAAGAATAAGCCACGTGCTTGTTCACGTGCGCTGCGTGCACACACAGGCGCTGTTTCTCCTCTGAATACCAAGGCTTATTTATTATTATTATTTAGGTCGCCTTTCCATGTTTTATTGTAATCCTTTTTTTTCTCATGTATCTGTTATCATTATTTTATGTGCAATAAAGTGCTTCTTCTTCTTCTTATTCTCTCGACTAAATAAGCACCAGCAAGATGATCATCAGACACAAGATGATAATCAGTTGTTTGGATAATATGTTAATAAATTTTTTGGTCTCCGACTACCCAAAGTCTCAAACGCAAGCGCGGCAAATATAGTCTTTAGATTAGACTGAGTATTATTTACCACGCTAGAAGGGTTGAGTGTTCAGCAGCTATGCTATTTTTTTATCGTTATTAAAGCGGACAAACGAGCTTGCGGGTCACTTGATGTTGAATGATTACCGCCGCCCATGTACATTTGTAACACCAGAGGTACTGCTAATGCGTTGCCGGCCTTTGAGGAATTGGTTTATTCGCCCCTTGAAAACCCCCTGTTATAATTGGCAGAAAATACCGCAGCGGCAAGTTGGTTTCAGAGTCTGCTTATGCGCGGCAGAAACGATCTAGAAAATCTAGAGGTTGTAGGTTGCCAGCCATCAAGATGGTGTGTGTGAAACTGGTTTCTATGCCGCAAGTTCCGCTGAGAGAAGACAGAGGGTGGTATAAGTTCGAACAGCTCCTTAGAGCACTCGCCATTATAAAGACGATAGAACACACATAAAGAGCTGACGTCCCTACGGTGTTCTAAGGTCTCCAACTTGCTGGTAAGTTTGGAATTGTCAACAAAGCGAACTGCCCGCCTTTGAATGCGATCAAGTGGAAGAGGTTGGTATTGAGGTGCTCCGGCCCATAGATGTGAGCAGTACTCCATGTGCCGACGTACTTGGGCTTTATACAGCAAGAGCCTATTTTGAGGTTGAATGTAACGCTTGGCCCGATTGAGCACCGCAAGAGTTTTAGAAGCTAACTTAGCTTTCCCTTCCAAATGATCGCGAAATTGGACTTCATTCGAGATGTCGACACCAAGGATTCCAATGAACCAGGCGAAATGTGAGAACTCTGAAAGAGCAGTGATGAATAAAACGCTGTATTTTTTGCGGAAAAAGTACATACTTGCGTCTTAGAGGGGTTTAATTAAAAAGGTTAAGTGATCACCATGTAACGGTTCAGATCTCCCCGTGCATGTGCTTACATCAAATACAATACCAACTGCACAAAAGAAGGGACTGTTTGGCGTTCATGTCTGATATAATTCTCTATAGTTCTAGAGTCTATTATTAGAGAACATCTTATGTTTAAGAACATATATAACAGAGAAAAACGTATAGTTTTTTTTTATTTTAAAATAATACGATAATTTAATGTTGTTCGACGCTATAAAAAGAGTAAATTGTCTATCACAGATAATAAATAAACTACATTGTCTACGACAGGCGACACTTGTGTACGCATGCTGCTACTGACCGCTAGATGTCATAAGGAAGGAGACTTTACTATGTTTGGCCAATAACAAAAGTTATAAAAAGTACAGATATAAGTTATAAATTATGAAAAAAAATGATTTAGGACAAGTAAGAACATTACAACCAGTCAAAGACTTGTTTAAGTTTTAATTTTAGACACAAGCCTGGACCTACACTCCTCCAGCTGTTTTGGAGGAAGCTGAATGCGGCCATTGTAAAAGGCGTCGCCCGCTGCAATCATCCGAATAGCAATGCATGTTGTTGCTGGAAAGCATGTCATTTATGTGCAGTAACGTGGACGACGACAGCACGGAACCTTATGGAACACCAGCGTTAATTGATTTGGGAAGGGAACACAAACCGTCGACTACGAGTTGAATGTTCCGTTCATTTAGAAAGCTGGCGATCCAATCGCATAGCTTCTCCGGGAGTCCATAAGAAGGTAGTTTGGACAGTAGTGCCTTATGCCATACTCGATCAAACGCCTTCGCAATATTTAAGCTCACCGCGTGAGCTTCTCCTTTACTCTCTATGACTTGTGCCCAACGGTGAGTGAGGTAAACTAGGAGGTCGCCAGCTGATCGGCCACGGCGAAAGCCATATTGACGATCGCTGAGGAGTAGACGTTCTTCTAGGTACCCAAGAAGTTGCGCGTTGATAATTTGCTCCATCACTTTGGATAGCAGGGAGGTTATGGCAATAGGCCTATAGTTTGATGTTTTGGGTACAGGGTCTACCAAGGCAGTCTTCCACGCAGAGGGAACAGTACTGTAGTGTACAGTAGGAGTAGGAAAGTCGAAACAGACGCGTGAGGACTGGAGTCAGCTCTGGCGCACAAGTTCCTGACGCAACCGCTGGGATACCATCCGGCCCACTTGCCTTGTTGATGTCTAGGAACAAAAGCACTTTACACACTTCACGTTGGCTGGATCGTATGTCACGCAAAGAGCTATCATACCGCGGGATGGTAAGCGGTATTTTTCCTCGAACCCCGAATTATTGGCAAAGAGAGTACCAAGAATTTCTACTTTCTCTTTGGCAGAATAGGCCAGTGTATCGTCTGATTTGCGAAGAGGTGGAAAAGAAGAACGGCAGCTGCTTGCGAGATGCGGGATGATGATGCGTCCCGTAGATTTATTAGCCTATGTCCACCTGTGGATATCTATCCGCTAATAATGAAGATGAAAAAAGAAGAAGCTCCGTTTATTGGCGACGGTATTCTACCAAGCAACAGGTGGGTCAAATAATTATTACTATAAAAAATACTGCCTTCATTTAATGATTCCACGAAAGTTATTAGCTGAAAAAGTTTACCTCCAAACGCGTCAAGTTTAGATACAATCAATTTCGCTGTAGCAATGTTTTCCGGCGATGCTTTCGCCGGCGGCACAAGATTGACGAGCAAATTACTCGTGGAGTTATAATTCTGCGATTTTCTTGTATCTTGCAAGTCGTACACCTGTTAAGAGCAAAACCTAAATGTTAAGGGAGTTTATAGCAATTGAAATTGAATGCAAAGATTGTCCATTCTATATCAGTTTTCAATTTTGGGTACATTAAAATTAATAAGAAAAGCCGATATTTTTTACTTTGTTTGTAACGTGTAAATTAAAGTGTTGTTGTTGTTAAATGATGCAATTATTTTTTTACTATTACTGCGTTTTAAAGTCGGTTTTATTTTCTATCAATTTATTTTCCATACTTTTCAGTGATTTATCGACAACGGACATAGGTGAAACCTACTCGCACTAAACTATGAGTACCAGTAAACGCCAGCTACTTAAAAAATACTGAAATCGCTGCAAGTGTACTTATAAAGTTCGAATAGTTCCTTCAATTTTACCATGATTTATGATGACTATTGTTTTCAATAAAAACGGTATACCTTCCAAGATAATGGAAGGTAAAAATAATTTCTATTAAAAATTATTATTAAGATCGGACTACTCCGTAAAAAGTTATGCACGTTACAGAAAAAAATAGACGTCGAACCAACCAAAAATAGGCGTCGACCAATATAAAAACGGAAGATTCTCTTCTATTCACACGTCTTCCGTTGTTATATTGGTCAAAAACCAAAACCAAAAATCCGTTCCATATCTATCATTCACAGGCAAATGGTAATATGAAAATACCTCACTTTAATGTATCTGTTGAATTGTATGATGTTAAAGTAATCCCCTGGGCGGAGGTCAGAAAGTATAAAATCCATAGCTTTTTTCAACTGCTCCAACTTAGTTCCATACATAGAACCTGATACATCGAATAAGAATACCACATGCTTGTTCAAGGGCGTAAGGGAGCTCGGAGCATAGAAGTGCACAAAGTAACCGTCGTTCACCTGCAATTCAACGATAAACTCCATCAGATGCGATTTGATTGTGTTTGCCTATATCTTGAACAGTAAATATGATTAAGTAATTAATATACGACTTCGTTGGTGACGTTGGCCCGTCCCTGCTCATAATCATCAACATTTATGATAGTGATCATTTATGAATTAAATATTATTAACCTAAACCTGCCAACCCGCGTTGGTGGCTCTACATTGCATGTCATACATGGAGGGAAGCTTGGCCCTGTAGTGTGCTTAGTAGGGTGTTAATGATTGCAAAACAGAAATAAATGAGACTTTATTACCTACCAATATTTCTCCATTTTTTGGTTGTTCCACGTCATACTGAACTACAAACTGCCCCAAAAGACCTTCCTTTTCAACTTCTTCTGTGCTATCGTAACCGATATTCCCAGAATCAGGGTCGTCTGATTGTTTTGTTTTTTCCTGAAAATAACTGAGTTATTATTTTCCTGCCGCCTTTTCTAATTAATTCCATTACAAATCTAAAACCACAACATAAACGGTTTGTTAATACGGCTCGTTTAGTGGTGATTTAAAATTTCGCATGCGACGACACAAATTTCACACGCCATCTTAACTTTTTTCCACAATTAAATAATTAAATTTTATTTTTGTTATAGTTATCGAAAATAATAAATAAATAATATAGGACAAATAATCACTATAAAACTCGTGTTGTCTATTGCGACAAATGGTATTCATGCAATATATCTTTTGTGTTACAATGGATCTCAATACTAATAATTGATAGTGGCATAACTATTATTAGTTCATTATGGTACTGTAAATAAGAAACAATATTCATAATACGTACGGCATATATTTCAGCAAGTCTTTTCTGTTCTACCAGGTCAGGAGCAAATGTGACAGTAGCCTGCTGTTCGTTTTTTCCTCGTTGAATAACAGCGTTAGAATATTCTTTAAACATCATTTCGATTACACACATTGACATAATAAATAAGAGGGATTATTTGGAAAAAATAAATGATATCATTTTGTTCGGCAATGTGACTTTTATGAACATAGACTTTTATCCTTTGAGGCATCAATGCAAAATGCAATGACCAAGGACCCAAAAATTCAAATGCAAGCGTAGCAGATATATATATATATAGTCCTTATATTACAAGACCGATCTTTAAGGCTATGATCACATTCAGCAGCTACGCTTAGTTTATTTAGTACTGCTGAAAATTATTCTCTGTATTGTTTACATAACTGAATTCTACATTTTATTACAAATAAACTAACTTTAGGTGGACTTACGCGCATCTTTATCAGTCGCATCAATTTCATTTCCAGTCCTCAGTTTGGGCACTCTCAACAAAGTAATTTTCTGAGATTCTTTGATATTTATGACGACGTCCATTTTGGGCACGAGTGCGCCAGGGAGCAAGTTAATGGCGTGATTATATACGCCATTGCGTCGAACCAGAAACTCTTCATATTTTAAATTATACGTTGCATTACTCCTGCCTTCCACGTTGAATTTTATCATGAAGTGGTTAGAATCGCGAGCCCTGAATGGGAAACATTAAAATATTTAAATTGCCAACAACTATTTCAGTCTTGTATTTTTTAAATTGTAGTCTTGCTTTTTTTTATTTATAAAAATAGCGAGCAAAGGAGCAAGCGGATCACCTGATGTTAAATGACTACCGCCGTCCATGAACAACTGCGACACCAGAGGCGCCACTGATGCGTTGCCGGCCTTTGAGATGTTTATTAAGTCTCCCTTTGAAAATCCCGAAATTGTAAGAATGTGGGAATACCGAGATGGAAGCTCGTTCCATATCTTAAAAGTGCGTGGCAGAAAAGACCAAGTATAGCGGATGCTAGTACTGTACCAGGTAACCAGATGGTGAGGATGAAATTTGTTTCTGTGACGTGAGGTACGGGCAGAGAATCCTGACGGTGGTATTAGGCTAAACAGCTCTTCAGAACACTCTCCATAATATAGTCTATAAAACACACAAACTGACATCCCTTCGGTGTTCTAAAGACTATTAGTTAACTTGGGATTGTCAACGTGACGAACAGCCCGCTTTTGGATCCGGTCAAATGGAAGGAGTTGGTACTGTGGTGCACCGGCCCACAGGTGGGAACACTATTCCATACTTGAGCCTTGTATAGCAAAAGTCTATGCTTTGTGTTCTATTTACTTACTTGGTAGCAACTTGAGCAGCAGCTACTCCTTGTTCAACTGCGTTATTGTAGATTTGTTTAGCCTCTTCTTTTTCTTTTACATACGCTTCATATGTTTCTTTACCTACAGTCCTTAATTGGAAGTAAACAACAGAGTTTTAATAAGTACATATATTTAATAGAACAGTTGTTTCGAACCTTGGAATTTACGTTCGAACTTCACAACATTTTGTTGTAGAAATTGATTCTTTAATATGCAGTTGTGTGATTCTATGTTATAAATATGTTTGGAGTTCTTTAAAATGCCAGTAGTTATTGCAAGATGGTCTTTATTTATGTATTATATATAAATTATGAAATAATACGGTTACAATCTGATTGATTGATTGATTTGATTTATTGATTGATCACATCTAAAGCCGTCTGGTAGGTCTCTATCCGGTCGTATATGTGCTCTGGTATCGTACTGGAGTGTGAGGGTGAGGGATTAGAATGATCATGTGTTAGCGCAGACACGTAAACTATATTTTTTTCTTCGCCGCGGCTTTTTTTTATTTCTTCCTCAACGAGATTGGTCTCAGTGGCTCTTCTGTAGAGACGCCAATACTTACATACTGAATCCGCTGATGAAGGCTGTTTCGGGTAGCAGTACATTAAAGCTTGCTTCCTGCGGTCTCTTGCTGGGGTTGTACACTTTACATATAATGGCAGTGCGCGCGTAGCGCAGAGCGATCTCGGAGCGCACGCGCATGTGTGTCATTTTGATTGGCACCGCGGGTTCGTTATCCATAATATCCTCATCGGATAGCTGTGGAATTATTGACAAAAATATATTACAATCTATTTTATCCCTGAATTTTTTTATTAACTTTAAGTTAGCCACTGACTGTAATCCACCTGACGGTACGTGATACTGCAACATAAGATGGAAGCGGTTTAACTTGTTAGAAGTAGGATGAAATCCACACCCTTTTCTGTTTCTACACATCATCGTACCGTAATACTAAATCGCTTAGCAGTACGTCATTGCCGGTAGAGTGGTATCTTCCACGGCCGACGCCTCCCACCAGCTAGACCTGAACAGGTTAATCTTAATCGGTCTAGCTGGGAATCAGAGCCATCCGACTGACAAATTTGTCCGTCTAACAAACGAAACTAGGAGTCATAAATCCGTGAAAAATCGTTTGGGCTTTCAAAATGCTGCAATAATTACCCTAAGCTATAATCCAAAACCTAGATTGTTGGAAAATATTTAAAATGTTTAACGTATTTACGTTTAGCATTTTAAATTTATTTTTATTTTATTCTCTTTAAATAATAATACACCAGAAACAAAGAAATCTCTACTTACTTTTGGGCTACTACGAGTACTATAGATAACTCTAACATCGTCTGCAGTTGGGAAGTTGGGGAAAGCAGTTAATGCTGCAGATGCGTCGTGCGTGCCCAGCGACAGAAGACTGAAGCACAGCATCGACACCTGCCGCCAGCATTTCATCTTGACAATCTCCACCGGCTCTGACAACAACACTCAATCTCAACTCTCAACACTCACTAACAAATAAACCTGGATTTAGACTTAATTCTCTCTCATCATTGTCAAACGACAGGCGTCCACTGTTGGACACATGCCTCTTGAAAGGACCAAACACCACCGCTTTAAGCCAAATGCATCCAGTGGCTCCCCCTAACCTGTAAGTTCACGTAAATAGGGGTCGAACAACCCTGCGCTTTACGGTGTGAGGTCGCAATTCCAGCACCTAGGGACCCCAATGTAGACTTCAGGTTAGCAACTCGCCAAGCAACACCTGCTGAGTGACTCTGAGACTGCTTATGAGGTTCATTGTTTACGACCATTGTTAATCATTATGTATCTAGCTACAGATATGATATACCGTTACCGTCGTAATATCTATTAACGTAGTATAGTCTATCGCGTGCTGATACTCATTCTTCCAAAAAGCACAAAATAATAGCATCCTTGACCTAAGAGTTTTGGAATTTTTTTTGTGTTTAAGGAAAATGTTCGCGAGGTTATATTATATCTATTTTTATGCAACATGATTTCCCATTAGGTATGGTGACATCGATTTAAACTAAGCGTAAAACCGTAACCGTAAAAGCGTAAACCTTCTAAGAACATCAAACAAGTTTAGGTAAACCTTTTTGTTTTAAATAAAAAAGGTTGTTTCAGTGTGTTATCCTTTAAAGATAAATGTATGCCATCGCTGACTTTTTTGTAGACCTAATAAAGAGCTCCATAAAGTAAAGGTCCGCAACACTGAAAAATCGTTCCATAAATTGTTATGTTATATCTCAGATGGATTAGGTAGCGTTTTCAATTAAATCTACCAGGTAGCGCGACACTCCCAACAATATTATCATATTTAATTCAATCTACATGATAGTGATGTGGATATGATTTTACTCGCGTTATTTGATGATTCAAGATAAGAGTTTTAGTAGAGTCGACATTTATCGCGCGTTGTGAAAGGGGGCTAGACGGAAAAAATTCGTACGAAAACTTGTCACGACACTTTTTGATCAAAGGATCTTGCCGCCGCCTTTGATGTGTGTGCGCGTGAGCGGCGGGGGGCGCCCGCGCTGTATGCTGTCTCGCGCTCTCGTGTCGCCCTCTGGTGTTTCGGTGTACAACAACAACTATTATTATTACTTAAAAAAAATAAAATTTTATTACAATTCCTTCACTAATTAATCGAAAGGAACTTCGTTCCATCCGGGTATCCCTTGACACCTCTCAACTTTTTTATTTCGTTACCCCTTATTCTGTATGTTTTTATTAGTTGGCATTGAGTGAGTTTCGATTTTGTCTCTGTCTTTATCTATATGTACTCGCGTTAGAAGGAGAGACATAGAGTCGAGTTCGATTTGACCTGATTGATCACACAGTCGAGTTACAAATTATCCTTACAGAATAACCTACTTAGGAACAGTACCTCTACCTATATATATACAACTAGCGACCTGCCCCGGCTTCGCACGGTTGCAATGCTGGTACTAAAGTATGTCCCTCATTTTGAATCTTATATATCTTTGAAAATATTCACTTAAATTATATGCTATATGTGAAGGGCAGTACTGATCTATATTGACTGCATAAAGTATTTAAGATACTTAATTGGTTAAAGATTAATGCAGTATTGCTTAAAATCGCTTCGTAAATTACTTTTGGTTGAAAGTATAAGATAAAAAAAATTGCTTGTCTGTAAAGTCGGTTTACTGTCGATAGTTGAACGTGACAATGTCTTAAGAAAATACTGATGGAATAGTAGCATTTAATTGGTTATTAAAATTTTCAATTTAAGTATATTTTTATAAATAATAATTTAAATTAATAAAATAATTGATTTTGATTTTATAAATTTATAATAAATATATCTATACTAATATTATAAAGAGGAAAACTTTGTTTGTTTGTTTGTTTGTTTGTTTGGTTGTAATGAATAGGCTCAAAAACTACTGGACCGTTTTTAAAAATTCTTTCACCATTCGAAAGATACATTATCCACGAGTAACATAGGCTATATTTTATTTTGGAAAAAATTAGGGTTCCGTAAAATATTTGGGTTTTTCGGACACAAGGTGTAAAAAATCAACCAGAAAAGTTACTTATTTTGCGTACGCTGCGTAAACTATAAAAGATAGAACCATAAAATGTTCTAATTAATTGGAGATCTTATAAATATCTACAAAAAAGTCCGGGACACACTATACCTATCTATGTCGAGTGAGGCACAACAACTATTTTTTTATTTAAAAATCTTAATTTTTTTTTGGACTACATTTAAACGCATTTATTTTACTCATGGTATTAATCCTTATCAAAATAAATTATTTCATCACGAAGTACAGTTTATGTAGATAATATTTGGTATTTAAAAGATTAAAATTGGACGTTTGGTTTTGAAGTTAAGTGAGCGTCACCAAGGCGGGGGTGCGCGTGCGGGAGGGGAGTTTAGATCTATGTTATATATATAATGATGAATTAAGAATTCGATCTTTGTTCAAATATCTATTTAATACACGGAAGAGTTTGTTCGTTTGTTTAAACGGGCTAATCTCTATCTGCGTGTCGGATTGTAAAATTATTTTTGTCTATTCTGAAGGCTAGACTCAAGAGTGAAATATACTATTTAATATCAATTTATACCCATCAGCTTGCCATAAATATATATTTTTAATGTTAATGTACTGAAATGTAATACAATGTTTAACAAAAATGTAGACCTTTAGTACACGGGACGGGACGGAGAAATATTGCTTCACGGGAAACTATAAAAAAATTAAATTGAGAGGGAGAGCGGGGAATGAGCACACTATATGTGCCTTTACACATTTTGTATGAAAGTCTGTCTTTAAAATTAGAAGGGTACCTAAGAGGTTTTCACGCGGACGAAGTCGCGGGCGACTGCTATAATTTATAAATATATTAATTTTTAATTTAAAATTTATTAGATGTCGAACGCTGCCGAACGCAAAGGCCGATTGTGCTTCTTTGTCGCTCGTTCCGCGCTCTCGCTTGCTCTTTAAGCCTTACATGGAACGCCTCAAAGCGAGGTAATGATGCATGAGTCATGTTTTTTCGTGCGTGCACCCGACTCTATCGAATTATAAGACGTTGTCACTTCAAAATGGTTATTTTGGGTTATCCCTAAGAGATAGACATATACCTCCCTCTGACAGATCTCCCTCTTTGTAAGTGAGAGGACACGGAGCTTACACCCACCACGCTACTCCAATGCGGGTGATAGTTTGTAAATTCATTAAAAATCACTATAAGGTGTTGATGATAGTAACCGGGACTGCCGGTTTAACCTGCTCTACGAGCTTCCCGACTCCATGACCTGACCGAGGATCCGAACCCAAGACATCGTGATGAAAGGTACGTACACTAACCACTAGACCAACAACGCAGACTTACGTGGACTGTATTCAAATTTTATAATTAAAAGCGAATTATGAATTTATGGACTTAATTAATTAATAAAGAAAGAATAAAATGTGATTTACCGTGTTTGCTTATTACTGCAGGAAATGTTTGGCACTTTTCAAGACGAAGTTGAATTTATAACTTACAAAGTTCTACAATGGAAAACCCAAGTGACCGACTCAGAGCCGATCGACACACTAATATTTTCCTCCTTGTTGAAACCGGTCGAACCGTGTTTACCACAAATAAAAGCGTATCTTATACATATGGTAACATTCGTAGATGCCTGCGACTCCGCCCGCGAGCAATTTAATTGTGTTGCAAATTCCCAAGAACACCGAAATAAAATACGTGATTCTTGTTTTAAATAAAAAACCGGCTAAGTGCGAGTCGGACTCGCGCACCGAGAGTTCCGTAAATTTTAAGGTTTTCGGAATTATTCCTTCATATGTACTATAAAACATTACCTCATACGAAATTTCAAAATTCTAGGACTAGCTCCGAGTAGTAGAGAGTTAAATATGCGGTTAATGCTGTATATTTTGATTTGGGTTGACATAGAAGTTTGATTTTGATACAGCTTAAAAAGTATTATATATTTCAGTATTACATATTTCAATGGAATACCTCAACTCGTCCTTTGAATCAGCAAAGGGGGTAAGTTTAAAATTGTTAAAAAATTTTTTATTAAATTTTGTAATCAAAAATTTACAGTTTTCATAATTTTTACATTATCTGTGCTATATGAGTTAAATATGCGGCTTATGTTGCTATATTTTTTGATTGTGTTTATATTGACGGCCGAGTGGCGCAGTGGGTAGTGACCCTGCTTCTGCGTCCTAGGCTGTGGGTTCGATTCCCACATCTACTCTCTACGAGCTTCCCGACTCCATGACCTGACCGAGGATCCGAACCCAAGACATCGTGATGAAAGGTACGTACGTAACCACTAGACCAACAACGCAGACTTACGTGGACTGTATTCAAATTTTATAATTAAAAGCGAATTAGGAATTTATGGACTTAATTAATTAATAAAGAAAGAATAAAATGTGATTTACCGTGTTTGCTTATTACTGCAGGAAATGTTTGGCACTTTTCAAGACGAAGTTGAATTTATAACTTACGAAGTTCTACAATGGAAAACCCAAGTGACCGACTCAGAGCCGATCGACACACTAATATTTTCCTCCTTGTTGAAACCGGTCGAACCGTGTTTACCACAAATAAAAACGTATCGACTCCGCCCGCGAGCAATTTAATTGTGTTGCAAATTCCCAAGAACACCGAAATAAAATACGTGATTCTTGTTTTAAATAAAAAACCGGCTAAGTGCGAGTCGGACTCGCGCACCGAGAGTTCCGTAAATTTTAAGGTTTTCGGAATTATTCCTTCATATGTACTATAAAACATTACCTCATGCGAAATTTCAAAATTCTAGGACTAGCTCCGAGTAGTAGAGAGTTAAATATGCGGTTAATGCTGTATATTTTGATTTGCGTTGACATAGAAGTTTGATTTTAATACAGCTTAAAAAGTATTACATATTTCAATGGAATACCTCAACTCGTCCTTTGAATCAGCAAAAGGGGTAAGTTTAAAATTGTTAAAAAAAATTTATTAAATTTTGTAACCAAAAATTTACAGTCTTCATAATTTTTCCATTATCTGTGCTATATGAGTTAAATATGCGGCTTATGTTGCTATATTTTTTGATTGTGTTTATATTGACGGCCGAGTGGCGCAGTGGGTAGTGACCCTGCTTCTGCGGCCTAGGCTGTGGGTTCGATTCCCACATCTGGAAAATGTTTGTGTGATGAGCATGGATGTTTTCTAGTGTCTGGGTGTTAATCTATATATTATAAGTATTTATGTGTAATATATATAAAAATATTCATCAGTTATCATAGCACACATAACACAAGCTACTTACGAGTACGCTTACTTTGGGGCTATATAGCGTCCTATAATATTTATTTATTTATTTATTTATATAGAAGTTTGATTTTGTTACAGCTTAAAGGTTTTATAGGTCCAAGTATTTGTTATGAATTTCAATTTAATACCTTTACGTATTCATGAGAAAAGATAAGTGTAAAATTATTTAAAATATTTCATATATGATGTAACTGAAAATATAAAGTTTTTGCAATTATTTCATTATCTGTGCTGTATGACGTTACTTCGTACCAAATTTCAAGATTCTAAGTTTACGGGAACTACCAGTTAGGTTTTGATTAAGTTGCGTCTAGTTGTGAGTTATATATACGGCTTATAATGCTATATCTTTTGATTGTGTTTACATAGAAGTTTTAATTTTATTACTGCTTAAAGGTTTTATAGATTAAAATATTTGATATAAATTTCAAATTAATACCTTTACGGGTCTATGAGAAAAGGGGAAAATTATTAAAAGCATTATTATTATATGATGCAACAAAAAATTTACTGTTTTCGTAATTTTTCTATTATCTATACTATATAACGTTACTTCGTACTAAATTTCAAGATCTTTAGTTTACGGAAACTACCCGTTAAGTTTTGATTTACTTGACCGTGTCGAAAATTGGGGAAATTTTTGGCATAAACGGCTGTATCTTTTGATTGCCTTGGCCCAGAAGCTTGATTTTTTCACGACTCTAAGGGACAGCAAACTTAAGTGTTTGATATAAATTTCAGCTTGATACTTCCACGCGTTCCTAAGAACTTGACAGACAGAAGGACGGATAACAAAGTGATCCTATAAGGGTTCCTTTTGTCCTTTTTTAGGTACGGAACCTTAAAAAAGATTGAGAATAGCGAGCTACCTTAAAAGATAGATACATGTCGTCGTTTTTTTGTAGTTCTAATGAAAAGGAATAACCCTTCAGATATATTTTGTTTAGTTATATCTGCTGTGCCGGTCCTCCTCCCTCGATCCCGCCAAGGATCTGATGAAGGATGCGGGCCTCGAGTGGGACTCAATACCCGGGTCAGACGCGGGGGAACTTATATCCCCTGGGCTGAGGCAGTTCGGCCTATGGGTCCGTGATGAATTCGTCAAATCCGGGAGTGTCATGTCCAGGATAGGCCCACGCGTACCACGATGAGGTAATGTCATCACTATCCAGCTGCGGAGCGGTGTCTCGTCCGGTTAAGTTGTCCCCCGCGGTCTGCGATGTGGGTATGTCATCTTTAACCTGCATCGGGGCGTCGTTATATCTAGAGTGGATTAAACAGGGTTTTCAATTAAAGCTTCCAGATGGCGGTATTCTAACAATTATCGTCATATTTGAGCCGATTTATACAAAACCTTAACAAATTAAATGCTTTCCTTAGGAATCATTCTATTTATTGGTAAAAATCGCTAGAAAATCCGTTCAGTTGTCGTTGAGATTATCGCATACATACGAATAGTCAGAGAGACAGACGCGGCGGGGGACTTTGTTTAATAATATGTAGTGATAGTGATAGTAACGTAACGTAAAGTAAGTCAATTCTGTACATTAAGTATTTTTTGGAAAACGCAAGTGGCCGATATTTATTATACATACGTAATATACATCAAAACCACTCTTTTTCACCATTCATCATTCAAAAACTTATAGACCGATTTTCATACAGCTTTTTACAGGTAGATTAAGCTTAACTAGCAGACTTTATTTCATTGAGATCGGGCTTAGACATAAAAGTTATCCTAAAAAACCCGAATTGAGGTGTGGACTGTGGGCCGTTATAGTTTAGTAAATAATATCGTTGTTCTACGCTGTCCAAAGTATACACCTTCGCGGACTAATTAAATTTCATACAAAAGCTGGAGGGCCAGAAAAATATTTTCAGTTGTCAAGTAAATACAATACAGGGTAATGTTGTCTTTCTATGTTTATTGATTTTTCGTTAATTTATCTCTAACTATAGTATCGATATCCACGTCAACATTCGTTGTTGCCAGGCGCATTGCATGAAGAAGCGATTTATTTGACAGTGAAGATCTACAGTTGGATTTTATAAAATTCATTGTTGAATATGCACTTTCACATAAATAAGTGCTGCCCATCATCGATCCCATTTTCAAGCCAAAATTTTTTAGCTTGGGGAAACGGTCGCCAAGGATCTTAAAAAATCCATTCCTGTCTCCTTTCTACTCTTGAAAAAGGGATCTTACTGAACGTTACATAATTCTAACTGGTATTCAGTCTTTACGCTTGTTATTTCAACTGTTAATGGATTCGTAAAAAGAGATAAATCGCTCTCTAATCCTTTGAAATCAGCAAAACGCTCCTCAAATTCAAATATTACCTCGTCGATATACTGGAGGTGGTCCGAAAAATTGCATCCTTCTATTTCGCTATAAAGTTCTTTGCAACATGGAAAAAAGAAAAATCATTTTGTTCTAGTGATGTTTTGAATATATTAAGAAATATGTGACTTTCTTTCCGTAAAGCGAAAAAGCGCTGCAAGCACTGACCAGCACTTAACCATCGGATTTCTGAGTGCAATCAGCAGCAGATCTCCGTATGTTGCGTCAATTTCAGTTAAAAGTTACGAAATTTGCGATGACTCAAAGCTTTGTTTCCGCTTCTAATAAGAGTGTCGCGGGCCTTTTTTTGGACAGCCTTGTTCTACATTATTAACCGAATGAAGTCGCAAGCGTTATCGTAAAACAAAAAACACACCTTAAGGGCTAACGCTAAAACATGGGCGGGTGCGGGCGCGGGCGCACGCGCCGGGCGACCGCCGCGGGCCACAAATCCGCGAGCGGGTACCCGTCGCGTGCCCCCGTCTCAGTTAGCGCTGCTAGTATAATTTTGATGTCGAGCGTGTACAGTTGTGTGGAGTAGATTACCACGGATTATTTACTAATTTATTATTTGGCAAAAAGACGTCAACGGAAACAACGTCGACTGCATAACCCGTTCTTGACAAGTAGGTTACACAGCGGAGAATTCGATAATTCATTTGCCATATTCCATAATACTGGCCGAAATTGCACCACAATTATAACGCGCTTTGTATCGATGTTCTTGATTGTACGTAGCCTCCGACGCGTGTAACCGTGGCATCTAGCGGCGGTCGTCTGATTTGTAGAAACAAAACCGCTCGCGTGTGCCCATCGCGGGCGCCCACGTTATGTGCCCGCCGCCCGCCGCGCGGGTGACGATCCGCCACCCGCGCCCGCGCTCCTTCGCACGCTCCTGCGAATGTCCATACTATTTATGTCCATACTATTTTTCATTATACACGCGCGAGCATGCGCCCGCGCGAGTTTTAGCGTTAGCCCATAATTAAAATTGAATTCATAAAGAGTAGAAAAAAACTGGAAAATCCAAAAATACACGTTTGTCTTAAGACTTAAATAGGAATGTATATCGACACCTTATACAAAAAACAAGCTTTTTGTTCAATGTAAAAGTGTTCTAATCAGTTTTTATATTATTACTAGCTGTATCCGGCAAACGTTGTTTTGCCATGTATATTATTTCTAGAAAACATTTTTTTATATAGGGGTTGATCGTGTAGGGGTGAAAATTTAGGGTTGTATGTATTTTTTAATGCCACATTATAAAAAAATTGTCCAAAATGTTGATTGGAGTGGACAACCCTTATCACTTAGGGGTATGAAAATTAGATAGTAGCTGATTCTCAGACCTGCTGAATACGCATACAAAATTTGGTAAAAATCGGTAAAGCCGTTTCGGAGGAGTACGGTAACTAACATTGTGACAGGGAAGTTTTATATATTAGACGTATTATGTATGTAATGTTTTTTTTTTTTGCTGATTGTGTAATTGCCGTAGGCTCCATACGGGACCACAGCGGCGTCACCGGGGGGGTTGGGCGAGCGCAGAAGCATCGCCGGAGGGTGCCCGAAGGCGGTTGCCCGAAGGAGAAAGAAAAGAGGGCGTAACGACTCTCTAAGGGCGTCTCCTGTGAGACTCGGGCCTCGGCTTAGAGGGACGTTTGGAATGGGTGTGTAGTTTGGCGTGATTATTAAACCAGACCAAAGCGCCCCCTTGATGGACGTGCGTGAGTGGCACGTCCGGGTGACGTTATGAAGCGGGGACCTCGTCTTCGCCGGCGAAGACGCTGTGTAGTAGTTTGTGTATGTGTGTCCTGGGAGGCGTTGTCCGTAGTTATGTCGTCGTCAGGGTCGTGAAGGACATTTTTGGGGCGTCTGCGTTTGCAGTCGGCGTCTAACTCGGGCGCGTAAGAGCACGATTCAACCACTAGAGGGTTGGGATGTGTGGCGGCTTTCGAAAAGTAATTTTCCGAAAGCTTTTTCATGTAGTGTGAAATTGTAGGTAGATCCAGGTCTCTATGGAGGTCATTATTGCGAACAAACCACGGGCTGCCCGTGGCAAGGCGCATGAATCTATTTTGGATTCTTTGCAAGCGCTGTAATGCGCTCTTTGGACGGTGGGCGAACACTACGCTAGCGTAGGTCATGATGGGGCGGATGCAGGTCTTATATAGTGTGACCCTGAGTCTAAGGGATAACTTGCTTTTAGGGCAAATTAGGTAATAGAAACGACCTAACACATATGCAGCTCTTTTCCTGACCTTCTGAATATGTGCTGAGAAGCTCATACGGTTATCAAAAGTTACCCCAAGATATTTGGCCTTGGGTCGCCATGGGATGGGTTCTCCGTAAAGGGAGATCACTGGGAGGTTAGGCGGCGGTCTGGTTGGGTGAGCTTTATCCGAAAATAGTACTGCTGCACTTTTTTCGGGGTTCACCTCTATGCGCCAGAGACGGAACCAATCGCCTAAGCATTTGGCCGCCTCTTTGAGTGTTTTTGTTATTACCGTAGGTTTTATGTGTGTTGTGTACAGTGCGGTATCGTCCGCAAACTGTGCAACATGGACGTTTGGGAGGTCAGTGGGTATGTCACTCGTGTAGAGTGCATACAGAATGGGAGCTAGCACTGAGCCTTGGGGGACTCCCGCTCGGATAGGCCTGCGGGAGGAGAGAGTGCCGTCTAGGCGGTACCTGAAGGTACGGTCGGTAAGGTAGCTGTGGAGCAATCGAACCAGTTTGTTTGGCACGCCGAAACGGTGGAGTTTGACTAGCAAGCCTCCGTGCCAGACCCTGTCGAATGCTTTAGCCACGTCGAAGAAGAGGGCCCCAGTAGGAATGGGTTTCCAGTGTGTGGTGAAACCAGCTAGTATATGTTCCGTTAAGCGGTGAGCTTGTTGGACACAAGAATGTTTGGCTCGAAAGCCGAATTGGTGGTTGTTTAGGAGATTTTTCTCCGATACTACGGTCTTGATTCTGTTTTGGATAACTATCTCAAACACCTTGGCAAGAGTGTTGAGTAGACTAATGGGGCGGTAACTTGTAGGGAGGTTACGTGGTTTGCCAGGCTTTGGGATGCCGATAACAGTGGCTTCCTTCCACTCTACGGGGAAGGAGCAGTGTGCGAGAAACATGTTGAAAATAACAACTAACAAGTTAATTAGTTGAATGGGTAGAAGCTTAAGCGCTTTGTTACTGATATGATCTGGGCCTGGGGCCTTCTTTTTTCGTAAGCCTTTGATAATCCTAGAGACTTCGTCGTAGGTCGTAGGAGGGATATCGTCTCCGTTGGGAGGGAGCGATAGGATGGAAACAAGTTCGGCGTCGACTTGTTTCACGTGAGTTGGATCTACGGAGGTAGTGCTTGGAGTGCACTGTGTTTCGAGGCTGTCAGCTAAGCACTCGGCCTTATCGATATCCTCGAACGCGGGCGGGAGGTCGGGGCGAATTAAGGGTGGAGTGGCCGAGACGGGGTCGGCTTTGAGAGATCGAGCCAATTCGAAATGCGCTAAGTGCGATGGCTCTATCTGTCTCAGCTTATCGTCCCATTGTCCGTCACGGAGTTGTTGTAGGCGGCGCTTACAACGTCTCTGGAGATTCCAGAGTTTACTCCGATTTTCTCTTGTCGGTTCTGCGTCATGGAGTCTATGTTGGGCGTCTCGTTGTGTTCTTAAGGAACGTAAATCGGGCGGTAGAGTGTTCGTGCTGATGGCAGGAACTTTTGTGCATTCAGCATTCAGTAATTGCACCGCGTAAATGACTATTGAGACTTTTTGAAGCTGCGAGTGCTTCTTCTAAGGTCCCTATTTCGTCAGGAATTTGGGATAGAAATTCTGAATCAACTGATTTGAGACGCTCGGAGAGCATTCCATAATCAATGATTGATTTGGTCGGGGGGGCCGCGGAGTGACGAGGTCCTAGTTGGATCAGGACCGGGCGATGGTCTGAATCTAGCTCGGATAGCACTTCGGAAGGACTCACCTGAAGGGTGATGTTCTTAAGGAGTGCTATGTCGAGTACACCTGCAGAGGTTCGTTCCGTATCGTCTGTCGGGTATCTGGTTGGTTTGTCGGGGGCGTGGATTATAAAATTTAAGTCCTCACGGTCTGTTAGTCTGTGTAATGCTACTCCTCTGGCATTGTTGGTAACACAATTCCAACTTGAGTGACGGCAGTTGAAATCTCCGGCCAGAATAACGGAGTCTCCTAGTGATAAGAGTGACTTAAGGTCGCTCTCAAGAAGATCTCGGGGAGAGATATACTGATGCTAGTATGATCGACGGATGGCCGGTCATACTCACCTGACATACTGATACTTCCATGTTGGTTAGTTCGGGAGGATCGAGAGGGGTACAGTGAAGAGCCCTTCTAAAGTAAATCGCAGTACCACCTAAACGGGCGGCGGTCCTGTCGTTTCGGATCATTGTGTAATTCCCTATTTTGGGATCGCGTCTACTAGGTTTTAAGAAGGTCTCTTGCACTAATAGGATGTCTACATTATGTGCGCGTACAAATTCACGCACCTCGAGTATTTGATCGGTAAGGCCGTTTGCATTAAAGTGTACAATTGTCATGGAGTGTGGTTTCGTCCTGCCCTTAGACGCCATTTAAGTAATCTCTGTACATTTTCGCGGCAATGACTAGAGCTTTGTGCTCTGCGTAGGCCATAAAGGGGTCGATTTTACATTTTTCGATGTATAAATCATACTCCTCTGGGTCGAGTGTGTCCAAGTAACTTGATGTTACTTGGTATTTTGTCGCCTGGGCCTGAGGGGCCTTAGGTTGGGTAGGGGCGGCGGGGCGGCGGCCCGCGGGGGTGCCGTTGTGGCGGGTGGCGCACCGTAAAGGGGTTTGCCCCACGCGTTGGTACTAGGTACCGGCGCGGGGACAAACTTTTCGGCGGGCTTGGGGGCGGCAGGTTTCCGGCCGGCCGCTTTGCCCCTTCGCTTGCCGGGCTGGGGGGCCTTGGGACATCCGCGATAGCTCGCGGGATGTCCCTGTAGACCACACAGCACGCAACTTGGGGGCACAGCGGCGACTGGCTCCTTGCGGGGACAGTCTATGGTGCCGTGGTCACCTAGGCACTTTACGCACCTGGGACGGGCGAAGCAATTCTTCTGAGAATGGGCGTACATTTGACAGCGGTGACACTGTCCTATACGGCCTCTGTTGTATGGGGCCTCAAACTTGAGCCCCGTTAGGTGGCAGATGGCCCTCAAATCATAGATGCGTTTGCCCTCTTTCGAGAGCTCGGCAATGACTAATACTAAGTCCATAGGGGCCTTAGTGCGGGTGTTGTGCATTCGGTGTACCTCCTGCACGGGGATGTTTTGTCTGACTAGGTCAGACTTAATTTGCTCAGTAGTGAGCTCTTTCGGAAGTCCGCGTACGACTACGCGGAGGACACGCTCCTCTTGGAGGGCGTAAGTGTGGTATCCTACTGAGTTGGACCTCAGTAGGGTGGTTAAGCGGCGGTGTACGTCGCTTGTAGGGCATTGAACCCTGATGCCTATGGCCGTTAAGCGGGCCGTCGGAACTTCAATGTTGTGGGAGGCTAGTAAGGGTACTAGCCTCATCCACGAGTCCTTATCCCTTATAAACAGGGGAGGGACTTTCTCCTTAGGAGGCTCCTCCATATGGGAGTCCTCCGTTTCCGAGTCTGATTCGTCGGCGGTGCGTGGTGCGTCGGTGACGGTCACCTTGCGGGCCGGTTGGGTTTGAGTATTGGGGGCTCGAAGCTTACGCTTCTTATTTTGGACGACGGTGAAGCCGTCGCCCCTATCCTCCGGCAGAGCGGGTGATGCTGGGGAGTCGTAATTTACGGGGCTTGTGTCCATGGCGGATGGCCTGTGGACTGAGTCGCCCTGCGACGTGGCGGGTCGGAGCTGCGGTCCTGTCGGCGGACGCGCAGCGGTCGGGGGCTGGGCTGAGGGCCCGGGTTGGGGCTGCGGCCCTTTAGGAGGACGCGCAGCGGTCGGGGGCTGGGCTGAGGGCCCGGGTTGGGGCTGCGGTCCTTTAGGAGGACGCGCAGCGGTCGGGGGCTGGGCTGAGGGCCCGGGTTGGGGCTGCGGTCCTTTAGGAGGACGCGCAGCGGTCGGGGGCTGGGCTGAAGGCCCGGCATGGGTCGGCGGCGTCTGAGGGACGCTCGCGGCGATTGGGAATTTAGCCAGCAGGTTCTCTATGAACCCTGGCTGGGTGCTTTGGAGCACCTTGATGAGGTGTTCCACTACAAGTCGGTCGTAGGTCTTTGGGTCCATGTTGGACCCGGGCGCTAACTTGGGCCTCCCCGCCGAGGCAGGGAGGTGTGTACCTAAGGTGAGACCCTAATGAGTCCTCGCCTTTAGGTGACGAGGGTGTACTTAATCTACACTGTGTGTGTGTTACTCACGCTACCGGACCCTGGAACTACACTAACACTATCACGACGCAGAACACTTCACAGTCACCGTCACTGTCACTAGCACTGGCACTGGGATCGGGGATAAAAAGGGTGGGAGCAATCGAGCATCCGTCCGTGCGGGCGTCGACATCCGACGATTGCCGAGAACCGGGGCGAGCCGCTGGTGGCAGACCGGGACGGCGATCGGAGCGTATCGGGCAGACGTCCGCGCGGGCCATTATTACAGTAATTACTTAATTAAACATTATGCGCACAGATTCTTACAATAGTTAAGCAGCATGACAGCACAAGACTCAGACACTAGCTTGAATGACCACAATATTCCATAGGGGCATATTTTATAGCCTACCGCCCGCCATTTTTGTTGGACGAGTACAGTCCCTAGTCTATTATCTATAGTTTAAACGCGGTACCACAATACAGCAAATAAGGCCACTATATTGTCTATAGTCTTTTCAAACAGATACAATGCTGCCAACATATTAGACATAGAGAACGTCCGCGGGTTCACCCGTGTAGTCCTCCTTCCCGTGGGAATTTCAGGATAAAATGTGGCCTATGTGTTAATTCAGGGGCTCAGCTAACTCTGCCAAAATTTATTAAAATTGCTCCAGCCGTTTAGTCGTGAAGAAGTAATAAACACTCACATACTTTCGACTTTATCATAGTAGTATTATTTATTTAATAATAATTATTTCATATTGTTGATATTACTGTTCCACATGACGATAATCTGGTGAAAGCTGAAAAGGAACAACGGCCGAGTGGCGCAGTGGGTAATGACCCTGCTTCTGCATCCTAGGCTGTGGGTTCGATTCCCACATCTGGAAAATGTTTGTGTGATGAGCATGGATATTTTCTATTTTCTGGGTGTTTATCTATGTATTATAAGTATGTATGTATAATTTATATAAAAATATTCATCAGTTATCATAGTACCCATACACAAGCTACCTAAGCTTACTTTGGGGCTATATAGCGATGTGTGTAATTGTCCTATAATATTTATTTATTTATTTAAAAGTATCAGATTACAATTGGACCTTGCTCATGAGACTTCCCCACGTGAATTGTTGATTCAACGATGATTGTTCCTATAGTCGTTTCAGTCAACGGTCTTATAGCGAAAAGCTTTGACGAACATCTTAAAAAGCTTTCGCTTAGTTGTTGGATCAAGGGTCGGATACAGAAGGCGGTTATTCTTGAAACGGCGCGTATTGTGAGGAGGTTCCTCACTCTGGAGCCCTGACCACCGGTTGCTTGGACCCGAAAGGCCCCGCTAATGGAGGAGCAGATTTTTTTTATAAATATTTAATAGTGCTTTTTTATATATTTTTGTATTATGTAACATTGTTAAAAATTAAAAAAAAAATATGTAAATAAAAATAAATGAGAGTAATTATTTCATACTGGCTGATCCTTTGTAGCGCCAATAAAAGTTTTCTAAACTTATGTTTTTAATGTATGTTTTGACTGCAAATGCAACAGACGCATCCTGTTAGACTGATGTGAACACATTAGACACACGCATTAGACGAGGCATTTTCCAGGCAAGCGCATTCCAATTTAGGCTTTATCAAAGTTATGTAAAACGGTACGACAGCATAAAAAACATATGTACTACAGAACACAGAACCTCTTCCTTTTCTGAAGCCAGAACCATACCAATACCTAAATGTATGCATCGTTATAGCACAAATGGATATAGTAGTGTTTTCCAAACACGCACCCAGGTAGTTAATGAATCCGACACTTATCGTCTAACATATATCGTCATATTTCAATTTTAAGCCATTTAAAACAAAAATTTCACGTCACGCCTCATTCCCATAGGGGTAGGCAGATACCACGTCCTTCCTCTTGCCCCGATCTATGCATATCTCTCTCAATGTATGCTCAGATGGTTGATGAAAGAAGAAATTAATAATCTTTCATACCTAACAGAATGATTCATTCTTTTAAATACCATCTATACTAAAGCCAAACTCGATTGAGAATCAGTAGTCATTTTACACCTATCTTTTTAATTAACTTGTTAATGACGAATTCATGACAATAAATTAGATTACTAAGCTTAAAACTAATTAATATATTCAATATCTTTTAAATAAGATTTTTAAAATAACAGAACATAATTTTAAATTTATTAGGCATAAAATGTGTTGCATTTTCTACCTTCATTTTAAATTTGTTTGTTAACAAGCATTCTTAATCTAGTTTGGCTTTAGTATAGATACTTTTACGTATCAAATAAAATAAATAAATAGGACTTAAAGATGCATTGAAAAAAAACAAATAACGACATTATTATCATTTAGTAGTTTTAATTACATTGCTATTATACAGCTGACGACTTGATAATAATTAAAATATTATAATGGCGTATTAGAATGACATCTCTATTAAGGCTTTTTGTCAATCTCATTGTCTGGACAACAAACACCAGCATATATATACCTGAGGACAAAATAAAGTAAAAATATTAATTACTCAGTAATTACTGTTACCACAACAAAAAAAATCCATACCGCCACATGATCTGCGGAGACGGTGTGGATTTTTTTAGAAGGAGAAAGAAGAGTAAGGCTTTGTATGGACGATTCTAGAAGGGCCTGATGGGGCAATATGTAGGTCAAATAATATCAAGAGACAACAATTCGGCGACATTTTTGGGGAAACCGAGGGTTTTATCTGTGCAATTATGGACGAAGATATCAAGACGAGAAACTACCAGAAACATATTATTAAAGATTTTTTCCTAGAGAATCTCATATTGCTAACGGCCAATTCTATTATTATTATATGTGGCTACTTAGCCAGGATAATGCACCAACAATTTGCTCTTGTTTTGTTTATATGTCCAAAGGTGAAGGTGTTGCCTTAAGGTATTTTCTAGCAGTAGCTCTTCAATTAAGCTTTGTCGATTTTGAGATACTTCACTATAGATACGACCCAGCGTCAATTCTTGAAAATAGCTTTACTGAGGTTGAATGATTATTTTTACTGGTATAAAGGTACATTGTCAATGGACCTGGTACAGTGATAATCAATCGATCACCGTGCAATAATTGCAGAGCCGTAACTAACAATTTAAGGGCGCAGCGTGCGTAACTGCGCCCTACGGACTCGTAACTGACTCTAAATAAGTTATCAGGGCCTGCGCCCTGTCCCTGGGCACCGCTGTCACAGACCTAGTTACGGCACTGAATGGTTGATATTACTGTTCCACATGAAGATAATCTGGTGATGGATGAAAAGGAAAAGGTATCAAAATACCTTTCCCACGAGGTTACCATCTTGTGGAATGTTGAATCAACCGTCATTGTTCTGATAGTCCCGATAGTTCAAATTGATCAAGGAAGCGGCAGAACGCAGTAATCTTTGAAATGGCGCGCAACGTGAGGAGGTTCTTCACTCTGCAACACTGACCATCGGCTGCGGCTAAGTACTCAAAAGCTCCGCAACCGGAAGGTTGGATTTCTTAATAGTTTTTTAATATACAAACATGACAAAAAATATTGTGAATAAATATCATACGAGAGACAAATAAAAAGTAAGTAAGTACTCGTATAAGAGGCGGCTGTATGCGTATTGTCTATGGATAGATCAGTGTAATTACCCGTCGCCGACGTAACAGAAGTTATGCTGGTACTCTTGGAGGTTGTAGTTGCGCGCGGCGAAGCATCGCGTGAGGTACACGCACAGCTTTCGCGCCTCTGCCGGCCAGCATTGGTAGTCCCCTCCAGCGGTTTGAGGCGGCTGTAATAAACCAGGAACTTGAGAGGAATCTATTTTTGAATTTTCCATGTTATTTGAATGATACAATTTTTATCCCTCAACAATTTTTAAAATAGAAATTAATATTATAATTTTTCATTTATTTCTAGTAAAATTCGACGCGATGTTTCGTTTCCAGCCTGGCTTAAGCAATAATTAGACATGAATGCAGGTACACATAATGATTTTATTTTTTTGGACCTACTTAAGCCAGACATAAAAATAATAATAGTAGGTACTCGCAATACATTTGTTTATGAACTTTTGATGAATTATGCTATAAATTGCTGTAAATTTTTGGGTGCATCCCAGTAGTACCCCATACCGTAGTTCTATAGAACTGTTGAGATACTTTTCGGGCCGGCAAATTATATTCCAATCTATACTAATATTATAAAGAGGTAAAGTTTGTAAGTTTGTAAATAAAGTTCCGTCGGGGCTAATCTTCGGAACTACTCATCCGATTTTAAAAATTCTTTCACCAGTAGACTGCTGCGTTATCGGTGAGTGTTATAGGCTACATTTTATATTTATATTGTATATATTACCCGAGTTATCACAGTTTTTGTAGCGCAAGTCGGATTGTTTGTTAGATATATACGAATAAGTTTGTTCGTTTGTTTAAACGGGCTAATCTCGAGATCTGCATGTCGGATTGTAAATTATTTTGTTTATTGTGAAAGCTAGACTCAAAAGTAAAATAGACTATTTGATACAAGCTATGAAAATCAGCTTGCCATAAATATATATTATTAATGTTAATATACTGTAATATCGTACAATGTTTAACAAAAATGTAGATCTTTAGTACACGGGACGGGATGGAGGATATTGCTTGACGGGAAACTATAAAAAAGTTGAATTGAGAGGGGTAGCGGGGAAAGAGCACACTTTATATGAAAGTCTGTCTTTAAAATTAAAAGGGTAGGTACCTAAGAGGTTTTCACGCGGACGAAGTCGCAGGCAACTGCTATATAGCTGTAATGACGTAGGCGAGCGCTAAGAAACGTTTTTTCTAATGCTCACCTCCTTAAGGGGTCAAACGGGAGTTCAAGTCTACACCAAGTTTCACGCGGACGAAGTCGCGGGCATCCGCTAGTAGTTCTATATAGAATTGTAGCATAGTTTTTGCTCTTGACTTTGCTTATAGCATATAAGTTATAAACTTTATATTATTTTAATTGATATTTCTTTTTGTTTTTAACAAAAAAATATCCCTTGCGACAAAAGGTAAGTTTTTTAAACCAAGTAGATGTTGAGTCTAAAAAATATTCTCTTATTTTAGAAGTTACAGGGGGGGGGACATTTTACCACTTTGGAAGTATCTTTCGCGCAAACTATTCAGCACATAAAAAAATTATATTAGAAATCTCAATATCATTTTTATTATATTTAGCATGTTGCCAAGCTTTTTTGAAAGCTTATTTTAATCTTTCGTCATTCCCAAAGTAAATTTCAGCAATTAAAGTAATAAATTGTTGCTGAGGTTTTGTGCAATTTAAGCAAAGCTGTATTCGATATAGTATGTTTAGATACTTCACCATGATGCATTTTAGTGTATGTAGAAACTCTCAAATTTAAGTGGACATTTTTATTGCAATCAAAAGAGATTTCATAATATGCTTATAAAAACTAGGTAATTTATATGTAACGTACAAATACTGTTTGGTCGATTCATTAAGACGCGCCCCACTATTTCTCGCGAGGGGAAACCGAAGGGTGCGGGGAGTACAGTTCGAACATCAGTCTCGAGTCGACCACGGCTCGGTGTACACGGGCTATTGTAGGTTGTATCGCTGCGTGTCATGACCGAACGGAATGATGCTCTACTTAATTTTTTTACCAATATTATATTTATAATGTCAAAAAAACGTATCGTATGATGATAAACTACATATTTAAATGTGACTTAGCCAGAAGAATCGTTCCGTTACCATTACTTCTATATAGAACTAATGGGACACTAAACTCTAATATGGTGTGTCAACAGTTCTATAGAACTAAAATTAGGGGGTACTACTGGGATGCACTCAAGTTTTTATCTATTACGGGTGTGTTACATGTTTATACTTCATTTATTTAGGGACACAAAAATAACAACTAAAAATGTCATTCCCGTATACATAAAGAAAAAATGACCTAGTAATTTCTACAACTATTAGGTCTTTTCTGACACAAATATGACAAATAGAAACGTCATTCTTGTTTCTGTAAAGTTTTAAATAGTTATAGAATTTCGTTCTTACATTGGCATCTTTGGAGAGCTTCAAGCTGACTTGCGATCCGTAATTATCGTCCCACGCGAGAGCGTCCTGGCTGATATTTATGATACTGAGGGCCCACTTGTAGTCGTCTAGATGGTACTCCAATAGTATACCAGCATTAGCTAATGTAGTCGTAGGGGCCATCGTAGTGGTAGTTGCAGTGATGTGAGTGGAAGGGGGAGGAGTAACTAAAAAATAATAGATACCATTAGTATGATGCAGTTCTTAGAAATTACGACATAATCATTACCTACTATCCTTATTTACAATTTTAATTACTAACAGGTAAACTTAGCTAAGCTGTATTTGCAGTGAGATAAAATTTTTTAACAAAAAATAGAACCGACTCAAAACGCACTAAAAAGTAAAAAATAACTGACATTTAGTTGCTTTAATTTACTTAATCATATCTATGAAGTTGGTGCCAACTGCCAGCCAAGTCTAAAAAACATTTATTTTACGTAGTAAAGCAGTTTGTGGGTTAAAGATAACGTCCTTATGATTTCGATTTTTGTCTCAGTATTGGTAGCTTTTTGGCTACTAGTGCCGTATAATATACTATGACAGTATAATACGAGTACGTTACGTGGCGATAAATCACTAAAAAGTAAAATGACAATAAAAAAATAGAACCGACTCAAAACGCACTAAAAAGTAATTAACTGTGTCATTTAGTTGTTTTAATTTACTTAAGCATATCTAGGAGTCGGTGCCAGCCAAGGTTTCTACTTTAAGAACGTTACCTAGAACCCACAAACTGGTTTACTACTTAAAATAAATGTTCCTTGCTTAAGTAAATTAAAGCAACTAAATGACACAGTAATTTTTTACTTTTTAGTGCATTTTGAGTCGGTTCTATTTTTTGTTAAAATTTTTTATCATTTATTCAGTAAAAACCGTGATAGCAGGACAGTTGAAATCACTGATGATATATTTATTTTGACGCTTGAAAAAATATATAGATATCTGTATCAGTCGCCTGCGATTTCATCCGCGTAAAAAACGCTTTCCTTTCAAACTTTATACGACAGATATTCTTAAAAAAATATTATTACAAATACAAAAACCCGACTGTTTAGAAGGTATAAACTGAAAAGAGAAAAACAAGGATCACTTTATCTATATAAAATTCTAAATACTTTATGGTGATGCATGCGGGGACAAAATACTTTACTACATGGGAAAGAAAGACCTACCAAAACTACTTTTCAGTTTATACCTTCTAAGCAGTCGGGTTTTTTGTTTTTATAATATTAATTTTATTTGAGACTTTTTAGTTTTAATTTGTGGTATAGAAATGAGACATACACTTGGTACACTTTTTGACATTGCTTGTTAAAACAGTATAATGAACATGATATATTTATATTTTTAAAATGGTCTTTTTAGGACCTTTCATTTATGCGTAATGTATAGATAAAAATATTTTTCTTTTCTTTTTTCTTACCATACAAATACCATTTAAAATACCGTACTAGTTTTTTGATCTCAGTTTGGTAATGACAAGATTCTAGATACACCGAGAAATAAATATTTTTCCACTGCCGAGATTTTTTAACCGCCCAAGAGTTCCTTACTTTAATCCTGATTTTATTGCGTTTGGCTGAATCTATTTTGATTGAATTATGAGAAAAGTGTTTTGGAGCTTTGATATTTTTAATTGGAGGTTCTTAGTTCGACATGTGTATTTAGGTACGTTATACTTTAAAAGCGGCTTTCTTTGGAAACAAATATTATTAGTAGAAAAATAATACTTACGAGCACTATAGCCAACCCCTGAAAAGAAAAATTATTATTATGATCATATTCTTAATACAGTATTTTTGTTTTAATATTTTGTATAACACGACAGTACAACTCCTGAGCTAACTTGAATATCATAACCATTATCATCCTATTAAGGGCCCACTATAGGGCCACGAGCCGTATAGGAGCGTGTAGGAGCTCTCGCTCCATGTGGGTCCGCTCCAACATGGAGGGAGATTGGAGGAATACTCTGCTCTCTTGCGGGCTTAGAGTGATACTGTTTTAATCATTAACGATCACTATCAAAAGGTGATAATACCAGGTCCGAATCTGCTAAACATCTCTTAGAAGAAAAAACAACTCATAATCATTTCACCACTGACCAAGGATTCAAATCCAGGACCTCGCGATTGAATGAAGACACAGGCTAAACACTAGTCCGACGAGGCAGGCTTCATACATGGTAACTTGATCCAATAAAGTTTCAAAAGAGAGAGTGTAATTAGATACAGAAGGAGGACACAAAGCTTTCACAGGGACACAAACATTTTAGTTTGGGATAGAATAACTTCCTACAATTGACAATTTGGCCGAAGACCCCAGAGCCAAATTGACCCGAAACTATACCGAAGATATCCCGGACGTCAGCCTAGACGAGATTAGTATGGCTCTCGTAAACCTAAAGAACAACAAGGCGTCAGGTGATGACGGAATCACAGCAGAACTCCTGAAAGCGGGTGGTAAACCGATACTTGAAGTCCTTCAGCGACTGTTCAATTCCGTCATTCACGAGGGCAAGACGCCTGAGGCGTGGCACAGGAGCGTGGTTGTTCCGTTCTCCATAAAGGGTGACAATACCTTGCTGAAGAATTACAGACCAATCTCGCTGCTGAGTCATGTCTACAAGTTGTTCTCCAAAGTCATCACGAATCGTTTCGCTCGTAAATTTCGTTTTTTTATATTATTTAAAATTAGAAACCTTTTAGAGCAGGAACGGAACTATTTGTATTGTTTAAACAATATCAACGACATTTATATAAAAAATTCAGTTTAGCCTCTATTTTTTTGTAAAAAAATCTCCATTTATTATCTTATTGTAACAAATAGTAGTTACAAAAAAGTTTTTAACAATAATTTAATATTAAAATAAAATGCTTAAATATCACAGATATTGTTTAAACAAGTTAAAGAATATAAAAAAACAAATGAAAAAAAAACATCAAAATCGGAGCTGTTCTTGAGGGCTTCCGAAGATTGTCTGTTTTATGTATTCATTGACGCGACTATACGTATCAGTCTAAATCCTGGTAACGAATAAGAGGTTGAGGGCAAAGAAGATTTAAGTTTCAGACACAAGAATGGCTTGAATATGGCGGGAATTGAACGACGCGAGCATGTCGGAGTAATGTGCCGGGATACTCTGCGCATTTATATGGATAACATTAAAAGGAAAATGCCAGACAATGTATAGGACTTTAACCCACTAATAAAAATATATTGTACAACAATGTATTGTGCATCATTTTATTGCATTTTTTTTACTATTTAATATAAATTACATTTAAAAGCTCTAGAACTCGGAGTATTTGACAAGGGCCTAATGTTGGTTATCGTCCATTTTCGTATTGTCCTTCCGTATAGTTGTCACACTGACATGAAAGTCGCAAAGCTTCATGAAATACATTTTAAAACAGGCTTAACGCCTCTGGATACTAGCCTTTTAAAGCCCACATTTGATTAAAACACAATAAAAACGATTTAAAAGGCTAGAACCCAGTGCAACAATAAAGATTTAAAAATGGGTAAAGAGTGTAAATTAAAAGGAAATAGTTTAATTACTTTTTTTAACGGAATTTTATTCCGAGGTCCAAGAGAAAAAATGGCTCATTATAAAACGTTTATATAATAATAGGATATTTTTAGTATATTTACAATTTTTGTTCTTTCTGGGTTAGGATCTGGCATTCTCCTTTGTCACAAAGTCTGAGAAATGAGAATCAATTGATTCATCAAGAGGAAGGAAATCTGTACTGTGGACTGTGGGTTTGACTTATGAGGAGTAACATAGGCTATATAACATACAATATATATATATATTGTATGTTTGTAATATTGCATATGAATATATACGGAACATACACCAAAATAACGTTTTTCACAATTTTTGTCTGTCTGTTTCATCTCTGAAACTACCAGAAAAAATGTCTTATATATGATAGTTAGTCTCATGAGAGGTGACATGGGGTAATTTGTATCCAGAATCCAGATATCCCCACAGGACTACGCGGGTGACACCGCGGGCGACCGCTAGTTGAATATATGACGTTTGAACTTACCATTACTCCCCCATCCACTATGAGCACTGCCTGTAATGACAAATGGAACCAATATAGACTTTTATTTACAAATATTCATTTTTTAAAACAAACAGAAAATGTTTGTATTTATATATTTTGATATAATTTGAACTTCTTTACATTTTTTTATATTATATATGGTTTAGGTTACTGTAACGGATAAGTATTTTTTTAAAATAAAATATTATTTATTTTTTTGACGACCTCCGCAGCGCAGTGGTATGCGCGGTGGATTTATAAGACGGAGGTCCTGGGTTCGATTCCCGGCGGGGCAGATTAAGATTTTTCTTAATTTGTCTTGGTCTGGCTGGTGGGAGGCTTGCGCCGTGGCTAGTTACCACCCTACCGACAAAGATGTATCGCCAAGCGATTTAGCGTTCCGGTACGATGTCGTGTAGAAACCGAAAGGGGTGTGGATTTCGTTCTACTTTCATCTTAGATTGCATCATCACTTAACATCAGGTGTAATAGCAGTCAAGGGCCAACTTGTAGTCGATAAAAAAAAACATATATTTAAGCTTTTATCATAACCGACCACCACCGACCCAGGATTCGAACCCAGGACCTCGCGATTGAATGAAGACACAGGCTAAACACTAATTCGACGAGGCAGGCTTCGTACATGGTAATTTTGTCATTGCCTACCTTACGATAGCTATGGAGCTGACAAAAATTCAGCTTGAATAAAATGAGTAAGATACTGGCCATATACATAACATTATACATTGATATCTACGATACCTTATAAGCGTGATCAGCTTGGAATTGTGAAACAATGTACTACTAGATAAAATCAAGGCATCACCAAAAATATGAAGCGTTTGCTAAAGTAAAGTTCTCCTTCATATCTTATGGATAAATTTTCATTCCTGGGAGTGCAATCTGAGCTTAGACCTTGTCGGGCCCTAACTCTGTGCATGTCTTCCCATTGAAGTAAGTTTTATAAAAACTGCAGTAGAGTCTTCAATGGTATTGTAACATGTTCAGTTCATACTGTAGATGGCATTACAGGCCGTATACCTGGATATCGGAAACATAATATCAAAAGCATAATTGCGGCACCGACGTCATCGGGATCGTGGCCTAGCGGTAAGGCGCTCTAAGTGCCCGGATTTCCAGAGGGACGCGGGTTCGAATCCCGTCGGTTCCGCAATTTTTGATATTATGTTTATTCTTAAATACACATATGCAAACAAATTAATTTGTAGTGTCTGTTAGTAAATTAACATAAACAGCTTTGCATTAATTGCATATGAAAGTACAAGAGCACGCCCGCGATTCCACCCGCGTAGTTCCCGTTCTCGTAAAAAATCGGGATAATAAATATATATAATAGCCTATGTGTTAATCAATGGTGTTACCTAACTCCATGCTAAACTTTATTAAAATCGCTCCAGCCGTTTAGTCGTGAAGAAGTAACAAATATACACTCTCACAAACTATCGCCGTTATAATAGTAGTACGATAGGGAAACGAATATCTTAGCATTCTATGGATTCACCGTGCGGGTGCCGGGTCCATCGCGTGGCTGAGAGAAAAACTCTGAACAGAGCCCGAGACTTGTGACACGGGTGTAGGTTTAAGGGTACCCTTAGTGACGCGCGTCAACACCTCACCTCCTCTGTTCAAGTTATTTTCCCTGCCCAGCCAAATTCGGAAGGACCCTACTAGAGCAGCTTTGGACACTCGTTCCAATATGGAGCTTACTGCACTTCTAGTAAGGCCAAGGTCTTTAGCATATTATAGAGAGACATCTCTGGTATTCCTCTCGCACCCACTTCTACCGCGTATAAACTAACCACATAGCCATTTTTGGTTAGTTCATTAGTAAGGTCATAATATTTATTCACTTTGAATACATGTTTTTTTGAGATGGTCGTTAATAGAAACTATGAAATGAAATTACGTACGAAACTTAAAAAAAAAGTCTCCGACTAGACCGCAAGTTGAATATACCTATAACGTTTGAACTTACCAGTACCCCCCCATCCACCATTGTGTGCACCTGTAATGACAAATGGAATTAATATAGATTTTCATATAATAGATTTTCTGTTTGTTTTTATATGTATTGTTTTATTTTTTACTTTTATTCATTGTTTTATTATATATATACATGTGGGATGGCGGCGACATCTTTTCGACGCAGGTACAAAGACTGGAATCACATTCAAATTGAGAAACACTGAGAGAATAACTCCGAACGTGGCTGAGAGAATGACTCTGAACAGAGCCCGAGACTTATGACACGGGTGTAGGTTTAAAAGAGATCTCTTAGTGACGGCCGTCAACACTCACCTCCTCTGTTCAAGTTATTCTCCCTGACCAGCCAAATTTAGGGATGTTTGTTTACTACAACAACCAATCAATCAATGATCAATAATTCGACAAATTAAGTAAGGAAAAATCACAATGATGACCAATAATAACCAATTCAATAAAATATTAACTAATTGAGCTGTCAATAATAATGATTAATAAATCTGGCGTGATCTGAGTTACGACTAAGAGATGTGGTCGCAGTGAACGCCACGAAGAGAATCAGCCTAGTCTTTTTTTTTTTTTTTCTGATTGTGTAATTGCCGTAGGCTCCATAAGGGACCACAGCGGCGTCACCGGGGGGGTTGGGCGAGCGCTGAAGCATCGCCGGAGGGTGCCCGAAGGCGATTGCCCGAAGGCGAAAGAAAAGAGGGCGTAACGACTCTCTAAGGGCGTCTCCTGTGAGACTCGGGCCTCGGCTTAGAGGGACGTTTGGAATGGGTGTGTAGTTTGGCGTGATTATTAAACCAGACCAAAGCGCCCCCTTGATGGACGTGCGTGAGTGGCACGTCCGGGTGACGTTAGGAAGCGGGGACCTCGTCTTCGCCGGCGAAGACGCTGTGTAGTAGTTTGTGTATGTGTGTCCTGGGAGGCGTTGTCCGTAGTTATGTCGTCGTCAGGGTCGTGAAGGTCATTTTTGGGGCGTCTGCGTTTGCAGTTGGCGTCTAACTCGGGCGCGTAAGAGCACGATTCAACCACTAGAGGGTTGGGATGTGTGGCGGCTTTCGAAAAGTAATTTTTCGAAAGCTTTTTCATGTAGTGTGAAATTGTAGGAAGATCCAGGTCTCTATGGAGGTCATTATTGCGAATAAACCACGGGCAGCCCGTGGCAAGGCGCATAAATCTATTTTGGATTCTTTGCAAGCGCTGTAATGCGCTCTTTGGACGGTGGGCGAACACTACGCTAGCGTAGGTCATGATGGGGCGGATGCAGGTCTTATATAGTGTGACCTTGAGTCTAAGGGATAACTTGCTTTTAGGGCAAATTAGGTAATAGAAACGACCTAACACATATGCGGCTCTTTTTCTGACAGCCTAGTCTCTCCAGACCGCTGCCTTATATCGGCATCGATCGGTCATCCCCGCCATCACCGAACTTGGCCGAGTGGCTGTCATGATACTACTCCGCCGACATACATATATATCAATATAGCATAGTGATAACATGTTACGGGAGGTATACAGAAATTATTGACTTTTTATTTCATTTGACGAAACAAAAATCGTATGTAAAAAGGATTGTGACATCGGAAAAGTTAAAAAGTGACATAATATATGTCACAATTCCACAAAACTAAAAATTCGAGTATAAAAAAAAGAGATAATAAATAGCCTATGTGTTAATCAATGGTGTTACCTAACTCCATGCTAAACTTTATTAAAATCGCTCCAGCCGTTTAGTCGTGAAGAAGTAACAAACATACACTCTCACAAACTATCGCTGTATAATATATTAGTAGTACGATAGAGATGAATATCTTAGCATTCCATAGATTCACCGTGCAGGTGCCGGGTCCATCGCGTGGCTGAGAGAAAAACTCCGAACAAAGCCCGAGACTTGTGACACGGGTGTAGGTTCAAGGGTACTCTTAGTGACGCGCGTCAACACTCACCTCCTCTGTTCAAGTTTTACTCCCTGCCCAGCCAAATTCGTAAGGACCCTACTAGAGCAGCTTTGGACACTCGTTCCAATATGGAGCTTACTGCACTTCTAGTAAGGCCAAGGTCTTTTAGCAGGTTATAGAGACTTCGCTGGTATACCTCTCGCACCCACTTCTACCGCGTATAAACTAACCACATAGCCATTTTTAGTTCATTAGTAAGGTCATAATATTTATTCACTTTGAATACATGGTCTTTAGGGATTGTCGGTAACAGAAACTATGAAATGAAATTACGTACGAAATTAAAAAAAAATCTCTCTTTTTGTCTGTCTATCTGTTGTTCCGGCTAATCTCTAAAACTACCAGTTGAATTATAAAAAAGCCTTGTATATGATAGCTAGTCTCATGAGAGGTGACATGGGGTAATTTGTATCCAGATATTCGCACGGGACTACGCGGGTGACACCGCGGGCGACCGCTAGTTGAAAATATAAAGTTTGAACTTACCATAACCACTCCCCCATCCACCATGATAACCACTGCCTGTAATGACAAATGGAATCAATATAGACTTTCATATACATTTTTTGTTTGTTTTCATATGTATCGTTTAATTTTTTACTTCTATTCATTGTTTTATGTTATATATGTTACTGTAAAAGCTCGAACTGCAGGAAATCCTAAGATATTCCAGTAAAACCTAAGATCTACCAATTCCTAATGGCAAATGTCCAAAAAGATTTGCGATTCGAACTTTTACCACCATTCCGTTGGTAAATCTTAGGATTTACATCAATGGCATGGTAAATGTTGAAAAACAAAAATGTACCTGCAGATCATCAGGATTACTTTGTAATTCTAAATGCCACAACAGCAATCATTTAGGAACCTTACCTTTTAATCAATTACATTTGATTGTCTTTTTTTACTTCTAAACCAAATAATAAGAAAAATAATAATTAAGTTAGACTAGCTTTTATAAGCATTATATTTGTATTTCGTTGTTAAATTCCAAATAGAGAAGTACTGATTCAGTTAGATAGATATGACAGAGATTGAGTGAGATATTCAGATATATACGTTATGTGTTTTTTCAAAATAATTTAAATAAGTTGATATTAGTTTGTACTTGTTACTATCATTATGATATCTTTATAATACTATGTACCTGTTTTGTCTAATAGTTCAAAGTAAATAATTGAGAATTACTCATTGTTTTATTCCTAAAACCAACATCTACCAGCTGACAGTGGTAAAACCTAGCATATACTGTGTTCGAATGGTAAAAGCTCGAAAAAATCGTCATATCTTCAGAAATACTTATATTTACCAACTCATGTCGGTAAATCCTAAGACTTACACTTAAATCTTAAGATTTACCGTAGTTCGAGCTTTTACAGTAACATATATATAGTTTAGGTTATTATTAACTTTATTTAATTTAATTGAAATATATTATTTAATTTGTATTTTATCATTCATATGTTTGAGTTTTTATCAGAAATAATAGAATTTTGTATTGTATAAATTGTAGATAAAACAAAAAAAAATTATATTAGAAACTTCAAAATCATTTTCGAAGACCTAATTTTTATTAGTCAAGTATATACTATAGCATAGTGGTAACATCGTATGGGAGGTACCTATACAGAAATTATTGACTTTTTATTTGATTTGACAAAACAAAAATCGTATGCAAAAAGGATTGTGACATCGGAAAAGTTAAAAAGTGACATAATATATGTCAGAATTCCACAGAACTAAAAATTCTAGTATAAATATATGATAAATATTATTCTGTGATTGTCACTTAGTGAAATGATGGTGAAATGCCTTTCGACGGGTGTCAGAAATTTTCTAACAGAAAAATTCATACAATATGCGGCTGGTTTCTCTTACCGTATTGACTCGAATCTGAAAATAATGAAAAATATTCAATTAAGATTATAACGTAAGGTCGGAAATGTAAATAAAAAAATTTGATAAAAAATTAAACCGACTTCAAAACGCACTAAAAAGTAAAAAATAATTGAATCATTAAAGTGAAACTTCTTTATCGGGGTTGGAAAAAAAATTAGTGTAACATTTTTTCGTTACGCGTCACATTTTTCCGTTACGCGCCATCTTTGACTTATGGAAGTGACGTGATATATATATATATATATATATATATATATATATATATGTTATATTGAAGTGATCAGCAAAATCAAAGGGTTTATTTTAATTCTAATTCCAGTGAATTTCTAAAAAAAGTAAGTAATTACATCTCTTTTTCTAATACTAGGTGTAATTATGGTATTTATTTTTCCACGTTATTTAAAATTAACGTCAGTTTTTGATTGTATTTTTCAATACACTAACACGTAGGTGTAATTATGGTATCAATTTTTTCTAATACTTGAATGTTGATAAGTTAGTTAGTTTAACTTCTTACGAGTGTACGCTAGTACACGCACACATTTTTTAAAAGTTGCTTTTATTAACATAAGCATATATATGAAGTTGGTGCCATTCAAGTTTAAGGAATCTTTATACGAAGGAAGAAGCAAAGTACTTTGTGGGTTCTAAGTAACTTCCTTAAGGTGGAAACCTTGGATGGCACCGAAAGTATGGCAATTTGAAAGTGTATTCTTTCTAATAAAAAAAGAATTATCAAAATCGGAATACTCTGTGAAGCTTTATACGTAGTCATGCTTAAAAAATACATATCTCAAAAACTACTGAACCGATTTTGATGAAACCTGCAGTATTCACTAAGTTGAATAATACCTAGTACTACAAAATAATTATTTAAATCGAACTCCGAAGATATGCGAACAGAAACATTAGAACATACATACCTACATATACTTTTGAAATTTGGCACAGTTGTTCAGACGCTGAGATAGACTAACATTTACTTATGCGAAATGTGGGCAGTTCTAGAAATATTACATACATACGGGTCGAATTGATAACCTCTATTTCTTGAAGTCGATTAAAAATAGTAGACTTTAGTGACATAGGCCGTCGTGGATGAAAGTAGGTGTTTTTTTATGGACTACAAGTTAGCCCTTGACTGCTATCACACCTGATGTTAAGTGATGATGCAGTCTAAGATGGAAGCGGGCTAAATTGTTAGGAGTGGGACGAAAATCCACACCCCTTTCGGTTTCTATACGACATCGTAACGGAACGCTAAATCGCTTGGCGATATGTCTTTGTCGGAAGGGTGGTAACTAGCCACGGCGAAAGCCTCCCACCAGCCACACCAAGACAAATTAAGAATAAATAATAGTTTAAAAAAACAAAAAACACGCTTTTTATAGAAACCCAAACTAAAAAATAGAAAATAATTTTAATAAATTTAAATTAAGAATAGTGTTAAAATTTTCATTAACTATAAATTAATAATAGTGTAAATAAAAAGAAATTATTTTATTTTAAAAAAGCGTGAGGTGCATGGTGTCAATATAGTTATAAATATTTTATTGACAGATATGAGTAGAGTGATTATCATTTTGATAATATCTTAAAAAGCACCCCACGCTTTTTTTAAAATAAAATATTTTTTTTTTATTTACACTATTATTAATTTATAGTTAATGAAAATTTTAACACTATTCTTAATTTAAATTTATTAAAATTATTTTCTATTTTTTAGTTTGGGTTTCTATAAAAAGCGTGTTTTTTGTTTTTTTAAACTATTATTTATTTTTTACTTTTTAGTTTGGTTTATTTATAAAAGCGTGATTTTTTAGTTTTTTTAAACTATTATTTGTTGATTATCAAAAATATTCATACTATGTTTCATAGTAAGCGTCGACATCGAATTCATATTCGATGTTTACAATTCTTATTTTTACTTACAATCTGTACCCGCATTTGCCTGTGCCCCACCCTTAGCACAGTGACCAAGGAAACCACAGAAACCTGGCCAGAGTACAGTCGGCTCGGGAGCGAGCCTTGGAAGTCGCAGAAAAACTGCGACTGCCAGGGCTCGAACCCATGCCTGAGCGACTGTTGTACGGGCAAATTAGCACTTAAACCGCTCGGCCACACAGTCGCTAGTAATTTGTTTATTAGTGAGAATAAAATAATTATTTAATAAATATTATAAATACGGGGAATCAGAGTTCAATTTCGGAGAGGGAGCCTGAGAAACGGCTACCAGAACCAAGGAAGGCCGCAGGCGCGCAGATTACCCACGGAGAGTTATATACTGACATACTGACAAACTGACATACAAGTGAAGCCAATAAAAAGCGTGTAAAAATAAAGTTTGAAGAGTTTCCTCGAGTTTTCGTAGATCTCATCATCAGATCATGACTTAGTTAACATTAAACCAACTGGAATCTTTCAAACTTCTCATTGAGACATATTAATCGAGCCCAATCACAAGGTAGCTACTGTAAACCGTTAAAGAGCTCCCTCAGCTGTCATTCTTCTTCATCGCCAGACCCTCAATGACAGTCACAGCCCATCTAGATGTAAAGTTCTCATTGAGACAAATTAATCGAGCCCAAACACAAGGTAGTTACTGTAAACCGTTAAAGAGCTCCCTCAGCTGTCCTTCGTCTTCATCGCCAGACCCTTGATGACAGTTACAGCCCATCTAAATGTAAAGTTCTCATTGAGACAAATTAATTGAGCCCAAACACAAAGTAGCTACTGTAAACCGTTAAAGAGCTCCCTTAACTGTCCTTCGTTTTCATCTGCAGACCTTCAATGACAGTCACAGTCCATCTAAATGTAAATTTCTCATCGAGACAAATTAATCAAGCCCAAACACACGGTAGCTACTGTAAGCCGTTACGGAGCACCCTTAACTGTACTTCGTCTTCATCACCAGACCCTCAATGACAGTCACAGTCCATCTAAATGTAAATTTCTCATCGAGACAAATTAATCAAGCCCAAACACACGGTAGCTACTGTAAGCCGTTACGGAGCACCCTTAACTGTACTTCGTCTTCATCACCAGACCCTCAATGACAGTCACAATCCATCTAAATGTAAATTTCTCATCGAGACAAATTAATCAAGCCCAAACACAAGGTAGCTACTGTAAGCTGTTACGGAGCTCCCTTAACTGTACTTTGTCTTCATCACCAGACCCTCAATGACAGTCACAGCCCATCTAAATGTAAAGTTCTTATCAAAACAAATTAATCGAGCCCAAACACAAGGTAAATACAGTAAATCGTCAAGGAATTCTCTTATATGTAGATCGGCTCCATCATCAGATCGACTTCAGACCTTCATCGAATTGTAGTGCTTTTAAATACTTATCGGAAAAACTAACAAACGTACTTGTTGTCCCTACAATTTTTGAAAGTTCCCCTCGGTTTCTCCAGGATCCCATCATCAGATCCTGGTTTCCTTGTCATGGTACCACCACCGGACTATCTACTTTCCAACAAAAAAAGAATTATCAAAATCGGTTCATAAACGACGAAGTTATGCGCGAACACACATACGAGTTACATACTGACATACTGACATACTGACAAACTGACAAACTGACATACAAGTGAAGCTAATATAAAGCGTGTAAAAATCTCAATCTGCCCCGCCGGGAATCGAACCCAGGACCTTCGGCTTAAATCCACCGCGTATACCACTGCGCCACGGAGGTCGTCAAAAGTAGGTATTAACTTACAAGATCCCTGTCCACAGCCATTTCCTGAACACCCATCTGAAATGAAACATTGTATTTTTACCCGACTGTGTCACGTAATTTTGATAAATCTTTCTTTGCCTACAGGTAGCAAATGTTTGTTTGTCCACGCCTACAGCACCATACCTATATAAAATTTTAAATACCTTATATTTCAAATTTTATATAGGTATAGTGATCCTTGTTTTGTTTTTATAATAATAATTTTTTATTAAATCATTCTGCAATGTCGAGCAACGAGGCACTGCCGTAACATTAATCCTTTTCGCGAACTCAATTAGGACATTTTCAACCTCGCTTAACCTTCGTTCTCGGTTAATTTTCACAAGAGTGTGATGTGTTTCCCAAATGCAATCAATTTTCACTTGTAGTTTAAAGACATTTTGAAATCAAAGCACCTAAACGTTTTTCTCTCATCGTATTCCACTGACTGACACTGACACGGGACACAATTAGGTGGTCTTGGTGTGGTTCCTCATTCCGTTGAAATAATTCTCTATTAAAAATAAAGTTAGGACTTACGGCCATATGATTGTGATGCACTGCCATGCGCAACGGCTGAAACGAAAAATAAAAATGATAGAATCATGGATTTACTAATTGTAATGTCGTATTAAATCATTTTGATGTCAATATAAAAAAAAGACACGTGGCACTCGGAGACTGTCGCGGTAAAGCTATTGCATAGCATTTTTTATCAACTTATGTTTACCTGCCGACGTCATCGGGACCGTGGCCTAGCGGTAAAGCGCTCTAAGTGCCCAGATTGCCAGAGAGACGCGGGTTCGAATCCCGTCGGTTCCGCAATTCTTTTTTTTAAGCGTGATATTGCAAAAAGTCATTAATTAAAAAAAAAATTACTTTTTGAAATATCACGCTTGAAAAAAAAAAATTTCGGAACCGACAGGATTCAATTGAACCCGTGTCTCTCTGGCGATCTGGGCACTTAGAGCGCCTTATCGCTAAGCCACGTTCCCCGATGACGTCGTTGCCGAAATAGTGCTTTTGATATTATGTTTTTGATACTCAGGGGTGTTAGGTTTTTTCGTTACGGAATTTCTGTATTCGGTCTCCACGCTCAAGGCCCGCGATAAAAGCTATACAATAGCTTAAAATATATTAAAAAGGTAATGTTTGAGTATTTTGGTCACCTCCGTGGCCCAGTGGTTTTAAAAAAAACGACTGGGCCACGGGATTTATAAAATGGAAATCCTGAGTCCGATCCCCGGCGGGGCCTATTGAGATTTTCTTGATTTTCTTGGTCGCTGCCGGCAAAGACATATCAACTCTCAAGCGATTTAGCGTTTCGTTACGATCTCATGCAAAAACCAAAAGGGGTGTGGATTTTCATTCTACTCTTCACAAGTTAGCCTGCTTCCGTTTTAGATTGCATTATCACGTCCCGTCAGGTATGATTGCAATCAAGGTCGGGAAAAGCGAAAGAAAAACATATTTACATTATTTACTATTATAAGCGAGTCTGGCCAATATATATGATGATAGCATTAAAATTTTAGATACTTTTTTACTGATCATTAATTGCTTACTACTTGACTGCTATCACACCTGATGTTAAGTGATGATGCAATCTAAGATGGAAGCGGGCTAACTTGTTAGGGGTAGGATAAAATCCACACCCCTATCGGTTTCTACGCGACATCGCACCGGAACGCTGAATCGCTTGGCGGTACGTCTTTGTCGGTAGGGTGGTAACTAGCCACGGCGAAAGCCTCCCACCAGCCAGACCAAAACAAATTAAGAAAAATCTTAATCTGCCCCGCCGGGAATCGAACCCAGGACCTCCGTCTTATAAATCCACCGCGCATACCACTGCGCCACGGAAGTCGTCAAAAATATACATATATAAGCATCCTACAAAAACAAGCTGCCATTCATAGCTCAACTATAATTAGTAAAGTTTTAGGACACACTGTATTTGTTCAAAACACGTCAATTACAAGCCAAAACACACAACGCTCACAAAACAAGCAAAATACATTAGACACACAGAAATCACACCAAACTTCAGCTACAACAAATAGTCTTACACAAAACACACCACAAGCTCACCAAAGAAGAGGAAGAGGAAGGAACAGAGGAAGAAGGAGAAATATGTAGTAGAGGGGAATAAATATTGTTTTTCCTGCGAGTCTAGGACGGAGTATTTATTGAAACCAATCAAAACGCCGTGTAAGGAAAACCTTTCCATAAATATATTATAACTTACCGTAACCGTGACCGGTGCCAGTATTAAACCGTTTGGCTGTAAACAAAAATTTAGGATTAACTTTAAAGAATTTTGATCTCGTAAACTATACTGTGAAAAATGGAAAACTTCAGTGTTGTTTATTGGTATAGGTTGTATAAGTATTGAAAACTCACTTGCTTGGACAAACAGAACAGGGCCTTTATTCGATTCCACGGTCAAACCTTCACCTGAAGAAAATTCAAAGTCAATATAAGTTCTAACAAAGTATAGTTGCACCATTGAAACGAAATAAACAAATTAATCACTCTTGAAAAACCGACAACATTTTTGCTTATGAGAAATAAGGATAGTGATAATACTCGTCTGCTTTCACATTCGTCTGCTTTTCATTCTGCTTTCTGCTTACATTTATTCTAAGGATGGCTGGGCCGCAGTTTAGGTATTATTTAAGCTTACTGATTCTATAAAGGTAAAGAACAGCACTCAGTGAAGTCTCCCTACAGTAAGAAAACGTATATTTTCAGGTTGTCAATCGTTTTTATAAACATTTAATATCAAATTAAAACTGTGAACATTTGATCAATTTTGAGAAATTATTTGGGTGATTAATCAATATTAAATGACGCTTAAGACCAACCGTATATTGTAAGAATTTTTCTGTTAGAAAATTTCTGATGCCCTACGGACGCCCTCTGTTCGTATATTTTGTTGTGGAGCCTATCAGAGTGCCGAGTACATAGATAATAAGCAAATCAGCCTTATTGACATGACATGTCAACATTTAAAGTACATCATAAAACGTTATGTTTCAAAATATCGTAAAATACGCAATATTACTTTATATAATATAGTTTAGTAAACGCATAATACATGAAATTTGCTAAAAAATAACATATCTAAGCTTTAAATCATCAATCAATGAAGTTTATGCCTACTTACGTATGAAACGTAATTCCATCGATTTTCTGTTCGCTGCGACTGTTGCAGCCGAAAATATTACAACCCACCATAGCACGATAACGTTTAAATTAATATAGTAACCGCAAAGTTATATTATTTATCAGCAAATTAATAAAAAGCTAATAATTGCTCAGATATGTCCCTTGTCTGTTACAAATTCCACTCTTGACAAATAATAAAAACGAACACGCTGAAAGGGACAAAAAATAATCTTATATCACTTTCTAATAAAGGCCGAATGAAATAAGTCTGTCACGCTCTTGAACCTACAGCCGCGTTATGACTCCATCTCATAGATTAAAGACTACTAGATGGAGTCATAACGCGGCTGTAGGTTTACTAAACTATATTATATAAAGTAATATTTCGTATTTTACGATATTTTAAAACATAACGTTTTATGATGTACTTTAAATGTTGACATGTCATGTCAATAAGGCTGATTTGCTGTCTCACGAGTGGACACGCTATGGGCTCTATCTAGTAGTCTTTAATCTATGCTCCATCTAGTAGTCTTTAATCTATGCTGGAGAATGTCTACCATAGATAATATAACTTATCTAAGATCCGCCATGATTATACGTAAAGTGTTGTATTGTTTTGGAGAGACTAAATAATATTTCGCTGAAATAAAAGTAAATTCGGAGATTTGGCTAATCAAAACTAGATTATTAATACATGTAGTTTTTTCAACTTATGTATAGAAAGTGAGTCTGTGCTCCATACAATTTTGGACCATCTCCTTTGCGTTACGTTTTTACGCAGTGGCTCGGTAACAATAACAACACACATTCGGCACTCAGAATTGTGACACGTCTGATGTTCGCTTTTGATGGGCGCCGGATATAAACGATCAAACGTCAGAAATATATCTGATCTGATTTTTTTAACTGAGTAGAACAATAACGCTAATGAAGGTGGAGGTGGTGAGTTGATCGTGTGTAAGCCCAACTATCTTGCCAGCCAGCCGCGATCTAATCTCAAACTCGCCAGAAGGAAGTTTGTGATAGGTGTGCGGCGTGGTTTCGATGGGCGTTAGAAATAGAAGAATAGAAAAATTCTTGCAATATGTGGCTGGTCTAAAATGCTTTATTATATTTGAAATATCAAAAATTCCAGAGCCAAAAGTGATTGGAGAGCTTGGACTCTATATTACCATTATATTTTACGTTTTACATATTTCGGCTATGAAACGTCTTCTACGATCTTATAGGTCTTGTCAAACAGCGGACGCGGTCCGATTTTTTCTTTAATAATAATATCGTGAAGCTTTCGCTTAATTGTTGGATCAAGGGTCGGATACAGAAGGCAGTAGTCCTCGAAACGGCGCGTATTGTGAGGAGGTTCCTCATTCTGGAGCCCTGACCACCGGTTGCTTGGGCCCGCAAAGGCCCCGCAAATGGAGGAGAAGATTTTTTTTTTATAAATTTTTAATAGTTTTTTTTTGTTTTTATTATATACCTATAGTATTGTTAAAAATTAAAAAAAAATATGTAAATTAAAATAAATGAGAGAAAAATAATATCGTGTTAAGGAATTTAATTTTAACTTATTATATTTTATTATATTTTAACTTACCGGTACTAGATCCCGTGTAAGTGAGGACCTGCCGCTTTGGAGGTGGTCCTTGAGTATACGGCAAAAATTCTACAAAAATATGTGGAAATTATGAATTGAACAATAAGTTTAGTTAATAATTAAGAGAAATTTTATGTTCCGTAAGAACTCTAAGCGAGCATCCGTACTATATCATGGCAGTATATTTACCTTTGGACGATAGTCCTCTATAGCTGTTCCCATTAAAACGACTTTTATCGTTACTGTGTCTTAAAAGATTTATCGTTGAACCACCTTAATTGTGTCAGTTCACTGCAATCACCTTGTGATTCAAACATCAGTTGACTGCGTCGGTTTATCTTCTAGGTTTATTAGTATTGTGGCGATTTTTTATCGTTGTACGACTGTTGTGCCAGTCTTTTCCATTGGCACGATAATCTGTCGTCATAGTAAATATGGAGTCGTGGACAACTGTTGGTTGTACCCTCCATTTAAATATACATGCCACGACAACTGCATGGTAATCTATCGTCCCGGTAAAGTGGGAACGCGGCCTAATGAGTAAATAAAAATAAATAAAAATCTTCTATGCCGCGCAAAGTGTTGTTCTATTATAGACGACGGTTCTCCACTTGCCATTAGGTCGGCTGTATAGAAACAAACTTTTAACATTTAATGGATAATGTTAATGGTTCCTTCTGCGCTTATAATTTTATTAATTCGATATCAGTTATATCTGCTACTCTTCCTTTTTTAAATCTATACGTTATGTATACTCACTTGGGTCGTCAACTGTTTCAACATCAACTAGATCATCCACATTGGTTTTGTTCAGCCGGACTACCACTAACGACGTCAGAGGCGTTACGAACGAGTACTAAAGCAGAAATTACGAGAATCATTAGTATATTTATTCTTCATCACCATCACCATCATCATCATCATCATCATCATCATCAACGTCATCATTATTAGTCGATAGACGTTCACTGTTTGACATAGGCCTCTTACAAGAACTTCCTACCACTATCCTCAGACAGCTGGAACTAGCGGCTTCTTGTAACCCGCATAATGATATCAGTCCATCTTGGGAGGGTCAACCAACACTGCGCTTACCGGTGCGCGGTCGTAATCAAGCTGTTTTGGGACCCCTATGTCCATCAGCTCTTAAAGCTATGTTCCCCACCCATTGCCATTTCAGGTTTGCCACTCGTTGAGCTATGGGGGTAACTTTTGTTCTTAAGCGGATCTCCTCAATTTTGATTCGATCACGCAGAGATGCACCGAGCTCAGCTCGCTGTACCACGCGCTGAATTACTCTGAGTTTTACTATAGGGCCCCTGGTTAGCGACAATCTCTCAGATTCTTGTCATCACTAGCATCGCGCACTGTTCAAAGACTTTTGTCTTCAGGCACTGAGGACGAAAAGATGTCAAAATTTCCCGAACGCTGCCTAGCCGAGCTGAATACGATGGTTCAACTGTTTCCTGAAATTGGTTCTATCTAACTGGACTCATACCTAGTTATGTGTATAAATTAATTTTTACCTTTAGCGCTATAGCGCGGGCTTTGTTCTCAGGACTTTCTTCTGACTTATTCGGGCTTTTGTCCTCGGCGTCGCTTTTATCCAGGAGCTGCTTTATAGTTAGATACGCCCAGAGTCGTTCTAGCGGCAAGTATTGATCTTTGTCTTCAGTTACTGGTACTTTAGAATCTATCTCGTAAGGTTTCTGCAAATAAGATCACAAAAACATTATAATAATACTTTATTAAGCATCTAGTGAAATAAGATGTTAATTTAGACTGTTTTTTAATTCACTTCAATTTTATTTATGCGTATAAATGTACAGATATCAATGAGAGGGCATACCCGTCCGCGGCCATCACTTTCAGCCCTTAATCCAAGAATTTGAGGCGTGATCTCCTTTACACCATCAGCAACCCTTCCAACTATCGCCACCTCTGAGCCTTCGTTGATTGTCCGAAATTTGTGTTGGCTGAGAGATTCTTCCTTTATCTAAGAATAAAACATAATAATAAAAGTATTAATACAAATAAAAAATGTCATCTTGTACACTTGCATACATACATATAAAGTAGTTAGGATTATTCTTGTAAATAGCAGCAGAACGATTATTTCTCACAGATACGAGTATAGTTGATATTATTTTTCCAAACGACGATGATCTCGTGAAAGTCGAAAAGGATAAATAACAAAAATAAAAATTGAATCTTTCTCACGAGATTACGGTCATATGGTATGTTGAGTCAATTGGGTTCAAGGGTTGGATTCGGAAGGCATTAGTTTTTAAAAGGGCGCGTTTATATATTTTTGTATATTAATCAACATTATTAAAAATAAAAAAATGGTTGTCTGTAAAGTCGGTTTACTGACGATAGTTGAACGTAACAATGTCTTAAGAAAATACTGATGGAATGGTAACATTTAATTGGTTATTAAAAATTTTAATTTAAGTATATTTTTAAACGACTTCAAAAAAAAAGGCGTTTCTCAATTCGACCGTATATATTTTTTTTTTTTTTTTTTTTTTTTTTTTATGTGTGTTCGCGCATAACTTCGTCATTTATGAACCGATTTTCATAATTTTTTTTTTGTTGGAAAGTAGATAGTCCGGTGGTGGTACCATGATAAGGAAACCAGGATCTGATGATGGAATCCTGGAGAAACCGAGGGGAACTTTCAAAAATTGTAGGGACAACAAATATGTTTGTTAATTTTTCCGATAAGTATTTAAAAGCACTACAATTTGATGAAGGTCTGGAGTGGATCTGATGATGGAGCCGATCTACATATAAGAGAACTCCTTGACGATTTACTGCATTTACCTTGTGTTTGGGCTCGATTAATTTGTCTTGATAAGCACTTTACATTTAGATGTACTGTGACTGTCATTGAGGGTCTGGTGATGAAGACAAAGTACAGTTAAGGGAGCTCCGTAACGGCTTACAGTAGCTACCTTGTGTTTGGGCTTGATTAATTTGTCTCGATGAGAAAGTTACACTTAGATGGACTGTGACTGTCATTGAGGGTCTGGTGATGAAGACGAAGTACAGTTAAGGGAGCTCCGTAACGGCTTACAGTAGCTACCTTGTGTTTGGGCTTGATTAATTTGTCTCGTTGAGAAATTTACATTTAGATGGACTGTGACTGTCATTGAGGGTCTGGTGATGAAGACGAAGTACAATTAAGGGAGCTCCGTAACGTTTTACAGTAGCTACCTTGTGTTTGGGCTCGATTAATATGTCTCAATGAGAACTTTACATTTAGATGGGCTGTGACTGTCATCAAGGGTCTGGCGATGAAGACGGAGGACAGCTGAGGGAGCTATTTAACGGTTTACAGTAACTACCTTGTGTTTGGGTTCGATTAATTTGTCTCAATGAGAACTTTACATTTAGATGGGCTGTGACTGTCATTGAGGGTTCTGGTGATGAAGAAGAAGGACAGCTGAGGGAGCTCTTTAACGGTTTACAGTAGCTACCTTGTGATTGGGCTCGATTAATATGTCTCAATGAGAAGTTTGTAAGGAAGATTCCAGTTGGTTTAATGTTAACTAAGTCATGATCTGATGATGAGATCTACGAAAACTCGAGGAAACTCTTTAAACTTTATAGGCACATTTGTAGGGATGTTGGAATGTTATAACTAGCTAGTGAATATTGGTACTTATGGTTTAGTTCGAGTAGGTTCTTTAGTATTTTCGTTGTTGATAAATCACTAAAAAGTATGAAATAAAAATTTTTTAAAAAAAATGTAAACGCCTTCAAAACGCACTAAAAAGTAAAAAATAACTAAGTCATTTACTTACTTTAATTTACTTAATAACATCTATGAAGTCGGTGCCACCCGAGCTTTCTACTTTGAAGACTTTACCTAAACTTGGATGGCACCGACTTCATAGATGTGATTAAGTAAATTAAAGTAAGTAAATGACTTAGTTATTTTTTACTTTTTAGTGCGTTTTGAAGGCGTTTACATTTTTTTTAAAAAATTTTTATTATAAATATAAATTTAAATTAATAAAATAATTGATTTTGATTTTATAAATTTATATTTTAATTTTATAATAAATATATTAATTTTTAATTTAAAATTAATATATTTAATAATTATATTTAATAGACGGATGTCGAACGCTGCCGAACGCTAAGGCTGATTGTGTTTCTCTGTCGCTCGTTCCGCGCTCTCGCTTGCACTTCAAGCCTTACATGGAACGCCTCAAAGCGAGGTAACGACGTATGACGTCATGTTTTTTCGTGCGTGCAGCCGGCTATCGAATTATACTATATCACGTCAAAAAAATTAACATAAATAAATGAGAGAAGTAATATAGTTACTTTATGTTCCAGTAATTAATTAGCTTGGCATTTTAAAACTCGCTGAATAAATCCGCATACTTAGTCATAAAACTCAAGGTCCTCATGATTTTTCCTGCTAGGATACATTTTTCTGAATTACTTAAATTATAAACTGGTCCAATAATGGATCGTATTTGAAGATATTCATCTGTGTAACAGTTTCGACAAGCATTATGCAGCGTTAGATGCAGTACACAAAACTTTAAACAAGTAAACTTATAATTCAATGTTCACCTACTTTAGGCATAAATCGACAAAAAATAATGAAGCAGATTAAAATTACCTTTGCTACCACTGTTTCTCTTGTTCCGTCACTTTTATTAAAGAATTTTCAACATCATCATCTTCATCATCATCATCATCATCATCATCATTATCATCATCATTGTAAGCCGATAGACGTCCACTATTGGACGTAGGACTTGCTAACACTACGTTCTTTAACTAGTGTTAGATAGATAAATAATTTATTTCAAGTACCTGTCTGCGAGGATATTGAAACTGGACGTGCGAGAGCAGCGGTGATGACACCTGTCGGTAGAAGTCTTGAAGCTGTAGCGCCGCGTCTGATGCCTCGTAGATGTGCCGCATGAAGCCCTCATTGCGAAGGGCCAGTTTCCGCAAAAAGTGCCGGTCTGCAGAGTCGCCTTGAAGATGTTTAGAATCAGAAGATGAACTAGTCATAAGTTGAACGTGATGGATTAACGCTGGTTTTCAGTGAAATGTGGACCTTATTTGGGACGCTACTTGCTTTGTCTCCGTGTCATATAAAGGCAGCAGAAACAAGACAGAGAGCTGCAGCAGAAAAAGCTGGAACCGGTAAGTGAAAATAGTGTGCATCTCTGGCCGAGAGTTAATATTTGATCTTGTCGCGGAGACTTTTGGAGTCACAGTACAAAAAAATGTTTCAAAATATTCAGATGGTCTGGTTCATTTTTTTGCGCAAATATTCACCCTGCCTGTCCAACGCGGTGTAGCCAGTAATCTTGACACCATTCCATGTTTGGGTGAATTGTATAGTTGCTTGAGCCGCGCACAACACGGCCAAGTCCTTCGGAAAGCTTTCGCTAGAATTCTAGCGATCAGTTATAGTGATGAGAGATCACTAAAGGTGGCTACAATATACCGCGACACAGTTAAATACCGAAGATTTGGTTTAACTATAGCCCGAGCATTAAATTAGCTTAAGTTCCTTATTGTATTCGTTAAGTTCAACTAATTGTAACTACTTCATCGTACATTTCCAGTTTACTGTCAATAGATTCAATGGCATTTTGTCATCAATGCAATGATAAATTTATAACGAAAAGAAGTGAAAATATTATTTTGAGCTTTATTTAATATTTACCAAAAGCAAGTGTGTAAATGGGCACCCGATCTGAATTTTTCTCTGACACGCTCGAGACGATACGATCAGTGTCTAGTTCACCCACGGTCGGATCGCCATCCGTTAAAAATATAATTAAAGGCTCGATCACATCTACAAGAGAAAAAAAAGGTTTATAGACAAACTAATTGAGTGTAGAAAATTCCACTGTATGTTTAATTATAATTTGAACATCTAGATATAGTTTATTCCTTTTCCTTCCATGGATCTGTTAGGGATTATATAAGAAGATCTATAAGAAGATACATATTTATATAGGTACTTAATGAGAAATGTTAAATCACACTTACTATTACAAAACTTACTTTTGTTTTGGTCTGTTCCATTATTACCGTCCTTGTAATGTATGACACCCAGAGCCGCGTGGAGGGCTTTGTCGATATTGGTACCTGTTCAACACGATTTTTTTTCATTAATCCTGTTATTAAGATATTATTTAAAAGTCGAAAGTTTGTATTGTTATTGGATAAATGTTTGTTACTTTTCATGTAAAAACTACTAGATTTTGGTCAAATTTCAAAATAAAATAGCTTACATGTTAGAATAACACAAAGGCCACATTTTATCTCGAAGTTTCCACGCAACCAGAACAACGCGCTGTAATATATATGTAGACCAGATGATTATTTGGTAAAAAACGTCTTTCCTTTGCCACGATTATAAAGAGTGCATTCAAAATCTCTGTATTCGGTTCATATTTTGACTTCGTAAATATGACCATATTTCTGAATTTCAAACTCAAGTGGCTTCCAATTCGCCTTCGCAGGAATACTCATATTCTTTCCCTCTTATACTCTGTTCTTTTCCACCATCATGCTCCTCTGTATCTCAAAGAACGATTTGAGTTCCTCAGTGACTCTCACTGTTGCTCACTTCGTTCAAACGATAACCTTATCCTAAAAATTCCTTCTCATTGTACTTCTTTCCTTTCTAGATCTTTCACTGTAGAAGCAGTCAGGCTTTGGAACTCTCTCACTCTTCATATCAGACGTACCTATATTCAAGGGACTCTTAGCTAAACATTACTATCCACCTTAAAATGTTTCAGATTACTACCAGTCGATTTTAATGTTGAACATATATATAAGTATATATGTATTATATATATTGTATGTTTTATATATATATATATATATATATATATTTGACGACCTCCGTGGCGCAGTGGTATGCGCGGTGGATTTATAAGACGGAGGTCCTGGGTTCGATTCCCGGCGGGGCAGATTGAGATTTTTCTTAATTTGTCTTGGTCTGGCTGGTGGGAGGCTTTCGCCGTGGCTAGTTACCACCCTACCGACAAAGACGTATCGCCAAGCGATTTAGCGTTCCGGCACGATGTCGTGTAGAAACCGAAAGGGGTGTGGATTTTCGTCCCACTCCTAACAAGTTAGCCCGCTTCCATCTTAGACTGCATCATCACTTAACATCAGGTGTGATAGCAGTCAAGGGCCAACTTGTAAAAAAAAAAAAAAAAAAATATATATATATATATATATATATATATATATATATATATATATATTTATTTTTAAATATTATTATAAGTGTTTATTATTAGTTATGTATAAAGGGTGTTTTAGTTTTTATTTATTCTCGATTTATTTGTGAATTAAGTTTTTATTTTCTTTTTAAGTTCCTTGTTCTGTACACCCTCACCCTTTCTTTAATTTATTGTAGTTTCTATCTAGGTTGCTGGAAGAGATCGCCTGTTGGCGATAAGGCCGCCTATTGTGCTACTGTAAATTCTTGTGTAAATTGTATCCTGTTTCGTATCTTTCCTGTCTTGGTGTGTGCAATAAAGTATATTTTCATTTCATTTCAAGAGTAGGGGTAAACTGGCCACTTAGCTGACGACGGTTCAAAAGAACTTGAACGAATTGGGACTCTCTGACAAAGGCGCACATCGGCAATTTAAGTGACACTGAATTATTGTGACAGTGTGCTTTCACAATAATTCATTGTCACTCCTCCTCTCCTCTCATATTTCCGTTATACGGGGCACACCCCGTATAGTCCAATCATTAAGTACATTCAAAAAAGAAAATGAATTTGCGCTTCTAATTTTTTAATATGTTGTAGGGGATACCTAGAAAAGCTTAACTTGAGATTGTCGACCAAGCTTTCCTAGGAGCTTTCGCCGCCATTTTGACGACGACGATGTCTTTAACGATGATGATGACGATGCTCTCATCGAATCAGCATCATTTCCAACGTTTCAACAGACACAACAACTCGAAGAGTTCCAGCCAAGCGAAAAAAGACATGAAAAAGTCCATCGTTCGTGCCTCGAGTGCAGAAAAAAATATTTTTCTTTCCGTTTATTTTGTTTTGTTTATTTTGTATTGTAAAAAAATATTTTTTTTTACTGCACAAACAAATTATTTGTTTAATAAATTACTATTGTGTGATCCTTAATTTGTTGCTCTATGTACTTATTTTTTATCTCATCAATTTCATGAACAATTTCCCATTCGATTCGACATGAGCGAGCGAGCAGCTCGCTCGACGCTGAGTGTGGATTCACTGACTTTGCGGCGCGCTGGAGATCGTAATTTTTGTCCAACATAAAAAAATCCAAGAAGGAAATTGTAGGTCTGAATATGCTCTACAAGTTTAAATTCCACAATTTTTCCTATTTATTAAGACCCAAAGAAAAAAAAAGCAAAAAACAAAAATTGTGTCCTAAATTTTTGACTTTATCGATCGATATCTCGATAACGATGCATGATACGCTAAAAATGGTTCGAGCGTTATTGTAGAGCACAAAGAAAGCTACAAAAAGTGTCCTACAAAAATTTTCGAAATCTCATCAGATAGCCGAGTTATTGCCGAGAAACTTTATCCCTTTTTCCAAGATGGCGGCGAAAGCTCCTAGGAAAGCTTGGTCGACAATCTCAAGTTAAGCTTTTCTAGGTATCCCCTACAACATATTAAAAATTAGAAGCGCAAGTTCATTTTCTTTTATTTGCCTTTTTTCGGACGAAATGACTGGATACTAGTCCAGTCATTTCGTCCGAAAAAAAGGCAGAAGGAAGAAGATTCTTTCTCAATTTTCTATAACATAAAATTAAATTACCTCCATTTGCACTAAGTCTGGATACCGTAATCCTGGCCAAAGCTATATTTTCCGGTGTTGCGAGTGCAGGTGGCACTATGTCGATAGGGGAATATGATGCATATTTAGGTGGCGTCGAAATCTCAGCATCTTTTAAATTGTGAACCTGTTAACAATCGTAGCATATTAGAAATAAATTATAATTATCATCTAGGAACAGAAAATCAATTTTTGCAAAAATTAAATGTTGCTACAGTTTAGACATTGGTTTCGCTCCGTCTAGCGTAGCAAGCAAGAACTTATCTTTAATCTATGGGTATAATACTTTACTTTCACCCACGCTTGGTGCGTCCTAAGCGATTTAAAATCATAATTACTATTACTATTGACGTTTGTGTATGTACAATAGAAACAGAGAACTATACTATAGTAGAGCCATCGATACAAAAGAGATCAAATGACACATTCTTAAAGAGTGACATTTTTGTTTATAACAGACAAATCTTTATCTCTCATAAGTATTATCTCTGGGCAGAGATAATACTCGTCCGCTTTCATAAATTGGTCTTTTATTTACGTTTATTTTATTGAGGCCCGGGCCGCACTATGGGTTTAATTTAGTTAATTTGGCCCAGCTTTTAGAAATATTAAAAAACAAACTGAACTTTAACATTTGAGTTGAATTCTACTATACTGAAGTAGTCGGATGGGCGAAGTTCGGCAAGAATAGCATTCATAGCTGTCTGTAATTGTTCCATTTTGATTCCGAACATGGACCCTGATGAATCCAGCGCAAACACGCAGTGCTTGCTCAGAGGCGTCATGGAACTTGGTGCGAAGAAGTGTACGAAGTATCCATCGTTCACCTGCAATTTATCAAGATTAATATTTAGCAATTCATTATAATATTCTTTTACTATAATTTTTATTTGCCAAGATTTAATTTAAACAAACACATCTTTTAGGTTTAACTCAGACGGAAAGTGAATCGAAGCGTCGCGTCTTAATTTTTTCCTATCGCAAATTCATCTTCATTTTCAAACAATTAAGGTACAAATTTGTATTAATCCAACATGGCAAATTCGATAGAAGCAACGAAAAAAAGGCGATCCAATCTTTTTGCCATTTAAAGTAATGTGAAAATAGAGATGAATTTGCTATTGACGAATTGAAGTTGCAGTCTCTTTGATTCACTTCGTTAGAAATCTGAGTTAAGCTTTAATCTATTAAACATTATCTCTTTTTTGTTTTGACATTTTCAATATTTTCTTGTTAACTACTATATTTTTTTCTTATTTAAATTTTTTACTTACCAAAACTTCTCCCTTCTTTGGTCGTTGTACGTCATATTGAACTACAAACTGTCCCAAAAGACCCTCTACTTCATTAACTTGTTCTGTACTATCGAAGCCGATATTCGAAGATTCAGGGTCGCTTGACTGTTTTGATTTTTCCTGAAAATTAAATAAGCTTTTAAGTTATGTAGGTTTTTCAGATATCTATAAAGCTTTAATCTGATAAAACTGCGTGATAGTTTTTTAATAGCTCTTTACATGCTATTTAGTTTATGCGTGCATCGATTGTGTTACTTTTACTTTTAAAATACAATATTTTACCATCTAACACTTTTATTTTCGATAGAATAAGTTGCAGAAGTACCTAACTGAGAATAAAATTTGAATGTATAGAAATTCTAAATCTCACTTATATTCTACATATTTTATAATACATTATTTTATCGATTTCAATAAAATAATACTTGCCGCATATATCTCAGTAAGTCTTGTTTGTTCGTCCATGTCAGGGCTGAAACGGATAGTAGCTTCCCGTTCATTTCTACTCCTTTTAATAACAGCCTTAGCATATTCTGTAAATTAAACATTATTTTGTTAAATATAAATGTCCAATTCTAATTAATATTCGTTTAGTTCAAGTAGTTAGGTTACAAGCACTGTGGTTTGTGACTCTATTACAAATTCGGAAGCGAAGTGATGCGTCGCTATTTACTTTATTATATAATGTACTTCACCCAATTATGCTTTACTTAAGTACTGATGGCTAAAATATAAATGTATGTTTGGACAACCGTAGTTGCATTTAAACTGTATAATTAGTCAGAGAGAAATAAAAGAAAGAGAGAGATACATGGCACGAAAGTACGCGGTTGTCAAAGGAGGAAATGGCTGTATAATATGCATAAGAGAGTCGACCGGACTCGACTGTTACACAGTTTGTGGATTGTGGATAATTGGGAAGCTTTTCGCATAATGTTTTTGGTCTGAAGATGACACCAAATGATGATGATGAATTTCATTAACTCACGTGCATCTTTCTCCGTTGCGTCAATCTCATTCCCAGATCTCAATTCAGGTACCCTTAATACGGTGATTTTCTGAGATTCCTTGATATGTATAACGACGTCCATTTTAGGCACAAGAGTACCGGGATGCAGATTGATAGCGTGGTTATATACGCCATTTCGACGGACCAAGAACTCTTCATATCTTAAGCGATACGTTGCATTACTTCTGCCTTCCACGTTGAATTTGATTGTAAAGTGGTTGGAATCACGAGCTCTGTATGTTTAACATATGGTTATTGATTGAGTGTTTATTCTTCATATAATATTAACGGAAGAGTAACAGATTAGCATTGTATGGATATGTCATGTGTCATACATTACAAGATGAATGTTTTCGCAATTGGAAGAACATAAAGGGAGAGGAAAGCTAAATAAATGTGTGCGTGTACTAGCGTATACTCGTAAGAAGTGAAACTTTTTTATGACGTTATTTTTCAAAAAATAATTTACTATATGCAACTTTACAGAAATTGGTTAAATAAAGTTAAATTAGATAAAGTTAAATAAAAGGCTTTTGTTATCATAGACATAAATACAAATTCTACAATTATTTCATTTTAGCTTATTACTACAAAGATTATTATTGAATTTCATTAATTGTAATAGAATTATTACTATCATTGATGTCGTAATTACTTACTTTTTTCAGAAATTCACTGGAATTAGAATTAAAATAAACCCTTTGATTTTGCTGATCACTTCAATATAACATATATATATATATATATTTATCACGTCACTTCCATAAGTCAAAGATGGCGCGTAACGAAAAAATGTGACGCGTAACGAAAAAATGTTACACTAAATTTTTTTCCAACCCCGATAAAGAAGTTTCACTTCAAAAAGAAATATTTGCAGTGTGTGAAAGTTGATATTTGTGTGGAAGGTGTATGTAATAAATTGACGAATTATAGAGGTAAATGATTTAATGCGCCGACTCCAGTTAAATTGAATAAGGAAGAAGAGAAAGATGATGATATTATAATAAACGTTCTCTTGCAGTTGTTTGTTCTTTACATACTTGGTAGCAACGTGGGCAGCAGCTACCCCTTGTGCAACTGCGTCGTTGTAGATTTGTTTAGCCTCTTCTTTTTCTTTTACGTACGCTTCATATGTTTCCTTACCTAGAGTCCTGAAAATTGACAGCACAATTTTTTGTCACACTATTTTAAAAATAGATCGCATATTAAATTATAATGTAACTTAAGAATTCTAGGATATATAAGTAATGTACCTAATATAATTTGCATAACAAGTTATGGCTGATTGTTGCACACATATACTGTGTCTATCATGTAATATATATCTTAATCTGGCAAATAAATGATTTGATTAATTGATATTTAAGTATCGTATGCATCGGACATCTACATAAGTTCCTGTACAAAGAATGATTATCCAAATGGCAGTGGCATCGGTAATCCGATTGCTGACAGTTACATCGGTAAATCCGATCGCTGACAGTTACATCGGTAAATCCGATCGCTGACAGTTACATCGGTAAATCCGATCGCTGACAGTTACATCGGTGAATCCGATCGCTGACAGTTACATCGGTAAATCCGATCGCTGACAGTTACATCGGTAAATCCGATCGCTGACAGTTACATCGGTAAATCCGACCGCTGACAGTTACATCGGTAAATCCGATCGCTGACAGTTACATCGGTAAATCCGATCGCTGACAGTTACATCGGTGAATCCGATCGCTGCTGATACTGTTGACGTAGGTATAGTTAATTCGTTTGATCCAATGCGTGCAACATGAACGCAATCCTTTAAAGGGTTGGATTGCGTTGTCGCAACAGAACAACGCAATGATGTGCCATGGTCACAGAGTGGACATTGATTTCATTCCAGTCTGGCGCAGCAAGGCTTATCATTAATCTACGGGCATGCTATTTAAAATAGTTGGAAAACAACACTACCCAATAATGAGGCATCGCCTCTTGCTTACATAGTGAATCCGCTGATGAAGGCGGTGTCAGGTAGGAGTAAATTAAAGCTGGCCTCCTGCGGCTTACGTCGAGGATTGTACACGTTGCATAAAATGGCCGTACGAGCGTAGCGCATGGAGATCTCTGAGCGAACGCGCATGTGCGTCATTTGGATCGAGGCATCGGCATCGTCGTCCGCGACGTCGTCGACAGCCGGCTGTAATAATAATAATCACTGTCAGTATATATTATAAAACAAAGTCCCCGCCGCGTTTGTCTGTCTGTTCGTGATAATCTCAAATACTATTAAACGCATTTTTTGCAGTTTTTGCCAATAGTGATTTCTGATATAAATTGGCCCAAATCTAACAAATTTCCAGTAAGTTCTAAGTCGGGAAGCCATCGGTCCCTAATAAACATCTGATAGTGATCGTTAATGAATTAAACAGTCGAAGCCCGCCAACCCGCATTGAAGTAGCGTGTTGGGTTTATTATCTCCTGTAAGGAGGGATGCCTGTCGATGTAGTAATTCATTAATAGGCTGATAATTATGATTGTAAATAAAAACACTTACACTAAAGCCAGCGCCAAACGCCACTCTGGAATCATCTACGGTTGGAAAGTTGGGGAAAGTTGGCAGCGCAATTCGAGACGCTGCTTGAGTACTGTGAAGTACAGCAAGACACAGCACTAACAAAGCACACTGCCGCCTCATTTTAACCTGGAATATAAACAATTAATAAAATCTATTAAAGGTACGAGCACACTATGTCGGGTCGCAACGTAGCGGCACGGGCCGGGTCGCAGCGCATTGATGAATAGAGTACAGAAAATACGCGATCTAGCGTTTCGGTACGATGTCGAAACTGAAAATGGATGAAGATTTCATCCAGCTTTAAATAAGTTAGCCCACTTCCATCTTTGGTAGCATCATCACTTATCACCAGGTGTAATTGCAGGTATGAATTAACTTTCAGGTAATAAAAAGTATAAGAAATGCAACCGTCTTCTTAAGTCCTAATATACTTATAGACACTATATAATTAAAACTACAACTATCGTGATAGTGTGCTCGAATCGATACCCTCAGTTTTTAAGTCAGCGAAAAAGAATTTCTCTATTAGTTTCTTTAAAATAGCATGTCCGCAAATTGGATTTTATCGAATAACATTTTACCCTTATTTCGATTTTAAATTTAAATTAACAAGTCATTAATTAATCAATAAATAATAAAGCCACGAGTTTTCATATAATTTATCCTCAAAAACCGCAGGATAATTGGTCTATCGGCTTATTGTTGATACCTACTTGAATAAATATCATACAAATTACAAAGATAAAGGAAAAAAGCAATAAAAAAAGTTGAGAGGTGTCAAGGGACACCCGGATGGAAGGAAGTTCCTTTCGATTAATTAGTGAAGGAATTGTAATAAAATTTTATTTTTTTTAAGTAATAATAATATTTTTTTTATTATTAACAAATATAATGTTATATAAACTTAATCAGTAGGCTCAATTTTTTCACACACGCGTTTGTTGTTGTACACCGAAACACCAGAGGGCGCCACGAGAGCGCGAGACAGCATACAGCGCGGGCGCCGTCTAGCCCCCTTTCACAACGCGCGATAAGGAACTTCGTTCCAAAAGTATTTCATAAGCAGATGATGTGCCTTAATAGATTTTTTTTTATCGGATAAAAAGTTTGCCCTTGACTGCTATCACACCTGATATTAAGTGATAATGCAATCTAAGATGACAGAGGGCTAACTTGTTAGGAGTAGGACGAAAATCCTCACCCCTTTCGGTTTCTACACGACAACGTACCAGAACGCTAAATCGCTTGGCGGAACGGACGGACGCGGAACGGCCGCGGAAGATGTCGGTAGGGTGGTAACTAGCTAATCCTATCGTAGTAACTAGCCATGGCAAAAGCCTTCCACCAGCCAGACTAAGACAAATTAAGAAAAATCTCAATCTGCCCCGCCGGGAATCGAACCCAGGACCTCCGTCTTATGAATCTACCGCGCATACAACTGCGCCACGGAAGTCGTCAAAATGTATGACGTATTTTGACTTCTTTACGATAGTATAATACGTATAGATATATTTTTATACTATAAATTGATGGAACAGACATATAAGCTGAGTTGAAGTAAAAATCTGTTGCCTCAAACAGTTATTTGCATGATTCTGGAATCACTATGTGCTACAGCAAGTGTCTTGTAAATATTGGATCGAACTCGAATGAAAGATACATCCCTTGATTGTATTAAACTATTCTGATTAATTAAATAAACCGAAGACGTAGTGTGACAAAGTTTTATTTTCTTCTGAAATTTAAAATCAGTCTTTTCAATGCTATGGCAATTTATGTATTTTCCACTTCAGTTTATTACATTATTTACGGGACAGTCTGTATCTCATCAAAAACACGTCGGTCATGCTAACTTTTAGCATATTATATTCTTTTATGCCGAGGGCAGCGCTGGGTTTGAGTAAGTATTCTGACCTCTTCTCGGCCAGCGAGTCATACCCTGTGAGAAGTACCGTGACCATGTTTGTGGTACTTCCAGGAGGTATGCGTATATTCTTTTAATAAAGACTTAATGTGACGTGGCAAATACTCTCCACAAAAAAACAAATGTATATTAAACAGAGAAGCGTGTATGAAAAGGTGGTACGGCTGTGCCTTGTTGCTCAACCTGACGCCTCTAAATAGTACTTCCTTAACTGTAACTCTCATGAAGAGCTCTAAAATGTCAACAAATGAATTACATTTGTCCATTTTAAGGGGGGTTCATTAAACCATACAACTCTATGTGGATGCTCCTAATTTGCCGCACGACATACTTAACATTCGAAAAACGTCAGTAAACAACTCGGCATTTAGCGAATTCCGAGCCATGGAAATGGCTCAGTTCAGGTGTTAAGCGTGACCACATACACATACTTGCACATTTCAATACACATTACTCTCCGAATAAAGAATAGGTATGCGCGCGGACTGCTAATATCCAGAGATGTGATTTATTTGAAATACTTCTATTTAAAATGCAAATACTAAAATATGCAAAATACCTATTTTGTATTTTGCATTTAAATGCTTTTTAACAAAAACATTTTCTATTTTATTTGAAATATCTTTTGAGATGTATTTTGCATTTTTAAAATTAATTTCAAAATGCAAAATACTTTATTATTAAGTTTAGCCAACATTACCAGTCAAACGATATGAAATGAACAAATGACGCTTGTAATGCCGAATTCGACCGATAGTGGCGCCTGCTAGCCATGCGTGCCTATTTTTAACCAACGAAAAAAAACGGAGCAGACTCTCAATTCAACACGTATATATATATATTTATGTATGACCACGCATAACTTTTTACAGAGTTGTCCGATTTAGATAATTCTTTTTTTAATTAGAAAGGGCATACTTCCGAGGTGGTCCCATTGTCATCATGTCACATATGTATGTTGTTAGGATCTGATGATGATATCGTGGGGAAATTGAAGGAACTCTTAAAATTTTGGAGGCACGCTTATAGCGATTTCGGTTTTTGTCGCGGTATCGGTAGCTTTTTGGCTACTAGTGCCGTATAATATACTATGACAGTATAGTACGACTACGTTATGTGGTGATAAATCACTAAAAAGTAAGAAATAAAATTTTTTAAATAAAAATAGAACCGACTCAAAACGCACTAAAAAGTAAAAAATAACTGTCATTTAGTTGCTTTAATTTACTTAAGCATATCTAGGAGTCGGTGCCAGCCAAGGTTTCTACTTTAAGGACGTTACCTAGAACCCACAAACTGCTTTACTACGTAAAATAAATGTTCCTTAAACTTGCTGGCACCAACTTCATAGATATGTCTTATGTTTGACTAGTGTTAATGTCAAAAAATGTTATTAAAAAGATGTTTGTCTGTCTCTCTGTCCGTCTGACTGTCTGTCTATACGGATTTTTATCGCTCACGATTCACGCTAAAACACTGAATGTATTAAAATGAAACTTGGCACGTTTGTCGCGAAAATTAAAGTAGAAGGGGTTGAAAGTTTCTATGAAGTCTTTAATTTTTGAAGTTATGTTAATGAACTTTTGTATACGAACTACTGAATAAATAAATATGTTTTTCAAGGATTTTTCAAAATTTCGTCCCTATTTAAATATTCAAATCAAATTATCTTTATAGAACTACTTATTATACTTCACCAAAAATCAATTTTTTGTCAATCTATTTGTTCCAGCTAATCTCTGAAACAAGTGTACCTATTTAGACGGGTTTATCGACACTTATTTACTAATTTTATACCTAAGTAACTTAGGTTAATCTTATTTTAGTAATGTTATAAGGGACTATTCCAAAATAAATAAAAATATCATACAATTTGGTCAAAAAGTATTTTATTTTAAAAAACCATTTTGAAAATACCTATTTTGTTTACAAAACTCAAAAGCATTTGGTATTTTGTATTTGAAATAGTAAATCTGAAAAGTATTTTACATTTTGTATTTAAATGCTTTTATGGAACCATTTTGTACATCTCTGCTAATATCTCGAAGTCCCACTGCTAGATTTTGCAGGCATCTGATTTTTGTCAATTTTAAATTATTTTGAGGGAACATGTGATATAACTATCAAAAATTTGCCGCTTTATTTTATTAAATCTTTGTGTGATGAACTTAGTGACATTCAAGGCATCAATGTATTTTTAATAATTTTTACGTTATTTTAAAGAAAATGATAAAAGCCCATACATAAAGGTGAATCAATATTATAACGTTACAAATTAACTAACAAATACAATTTTTGACGACCTTCGTGGCGCAGTGGTATGCGCGGTGGATTTATAAGACGAAGGTCCTGGGTTCGATTCCCGGCGGGGCAGATTGAGATTTTTCTTAATTTGTCTTGGTCTGGCTGGTGGGAGGCTTTCGCCGTGGCTAGTTACCACCCTACCGACAAAGACGTATCGCCAAGCGATTTAGTGTTCCGGTACGATGTCGTGTAGAAACCGACAGGGGTGTGGATTTTCGTCCCACTCCCAACAAGTTAGCCCGCTTCCATCTTAGACTGCATCATCACTTAACACCAGGTGTGATAGCAGTCAAGGGCCAACTTGTAGTCGATAAAAAAAAAATAAGTCAATGTGGTTAGATTATATACAGTAGAAGTGGGTGCGAGAGGTAAACCAGCAAAATCTCTCAACAACCTTCTCAAATATCTTGGCGTGACTAGAACTGCAGTAAATTCTATTCCAGAACTATTGTCCAAAGCTGCTCTGGCAGTATTCTACTAGATTTGGTTAGGCAGGGAGAACAATTCGAGCAAAGGCGAGCGTTGGTCACTCACAAGGGACACCCTTAAGCCTACATCAACCTTTACCTTACTACTAGCAACTATTTATTTTTTAATTTTAAATAATAATTTATTTTAAAAATACATAACATAGAAAAAACATGTATGTAACACCAATAAATAAAATTTTATTACAGGTCGTTGCGGCAAATTAATCTATTGCAAATTCTCTCAACGTTCATTTATAATTAGTTCAATCAAAAAACTGAAACCTGGAAGACTAAGCAGCGGAACCCTAGTCATGTTTCAAAAGACTTCCGGCACTTGGTGATTCCCGCCTGTCTGGATGTGACTTTAGATAAAGTTACCGGAAAGACTCTTTCCAGGATGGATGAATTTTTATCGCATTGTTAAGGCAATTTTATTTTATTTTATTCTACATTCATATTATATTTATAACGATAGTAGTATCTATCTATTTCTTTAAAAAATATCGCAAAGTTTGATGTCCTTTTATGTTTCGTATCTACCTATTTTTTTACATACCTAATACATCATATCAATGTTTTTAACACTTTACGAGTACATAGGTATATAAACTTTTACCAACGAATCGTTGACCTGTCGAGTCATCATACTGTTGGTTAAGGAAAATTGATACAAGGTTGCTAAAACGAATTTTAATGATGTTAATAGGTACACCTATGTGCAGATAAATATATTTTAAAGCGAGATTGCACAAGATTCTTAATATTACTCGTCGTCGTCATCTATTACTATACAATATAGATTTTTATTTAATTATTTTTATGAGACAGCACCTGATTGATTATTGCTCGGTATTTTTTTGGCTTTATTTTTTTAATTTTTAAATTAAACATTTTCTAAAAATTAAGCTATATTAATTATTCGCCTCTGAAATCCTATGTAAACAAAATTTCATGAGATTCTGATTTTATGTATTACTAGCGGACGCCCGCGACTTCGTCCGCGTGAAAACCTCTTAGGTACCCTTTTAATTTTAAAGACAGACTTTCATATAAAGTGTGCTCTTTCCCCGCTACCGTTCTCAATTTAATTTTTTTATAGTTTCCCGTAAGACAATATCCTCCGTCCCGTCCCGTGTACTAAAGATCTACATTTTTGTTAAATATTGTACGATATTACAGTACATTAACATTAACAAAATTAATTTATGGCAAGCTGATGTGTATAGTTTGTATTAAATAGTCTATTTCACTTTTGAGTCTAGCTTTCATAATAAACAAAATAACTTACAATCCGACATGCAGATCTCGAGATTAGCCCGTTTAAAAAAACGAACAAACTTTTTCGTATATTATATAAATATAGTCTGCCATGCCAAATAAACTGAAAGAAAAGATCAATAATATATTGGACGATATAGCGGCAGAAGTGTTTTTTTAGAAATTTTGTAATATCTCCGAAACCATATACTAATTAACATACTGTAAAAGGCAAATCTTATCTCTATAATATCCTTGTTATTATTAAGTAATTTATTTTGATAAAGATTTAAGTTTAGTTGTATAAATAATGACGTTAACGTAAGCATATGAATTAAATGATTTTTTTAAAACACAAAAAGTTATATATCTGCCAAAATATAAAAGATGGATATATGCTTTTGCGGACTTTTTTGTTGAACTTTTTAAGGTGGACAATACTGTAGTACATTATTTTGGTCTATCTCGTAGGGTACAGTCAGCGTTTGCAATATAAGCGCAAAAAACGTGCTTATTTACGACATCACATTAGAAACCTCTAAATTTATCAGTGTTTCTCTACTATATTTTGCATGTATTATACATATAAACCTTCCTTAAGAATCACTCTACCTATTAAGAAAACCGCATCAAAATCCGTTGCGTAGTTTTAAAGATCTAAGCATACATAGGGACAGACAGAAGGCGGATAGAGACTTTGTTTTATACTATGTAGTGATATGTATATATGTTACAAAAAGTAATAAATCTGGATATTATATATACTATCCAGCCATTATTTATAATGTCTACTCAATTTAGATAAAGTGATAAATGATACAGAATTAATCATATTAACTAGCGATTTTACATAATATCTTCGAAGACTTGGATAAAGTAATAAAACAAGTACGTACAGGGGAAAATTATTAAAATTGTGTTGGCAACACTGTGTTGACAGCATTGCGTAACGTCAGCGGGGTCAGTGGATGACGGTTCAGGCGCGTTGTTGTCTGTGTTTTTATTTAGTTTTTAGGACGATTATTCGGTGTGTTCTCTTCATCTGTTATATTGCCAGTTAATTTTGCGAAAGGCATAATAAGACTTAGTTAAAGTGTAAATAAGCGCATATTAAGTAAATTCTGTAATTACCTTAAGAATGTTTCGTTTTGATCATATTTGATGTCTTTGTAAATAAATTGTTCCGATTAAACTTTGTCTTTTGTTGTTCATTAGTGTTTTAAGTTTTATTCCCTTCTGGGTGTTCCTAACAATTGAATTTCAATCTGCCTTTATATATTACTAATTGCAATGTTTATTATAAGAATTATCATAACTAAAATTATATTTAAATAATTATAGTAAAAATTGTAGTATCTTTTTCTATTTTTTCGGTAATAGTGGGCTCGGTTTCCCTCTCCTTTTTTTGGTTTTTGTCTTCGTTTAAAATAGATTCTGTAGATAGTTCAACTAGTGCGTCCTTACAGCTTAGCTTTACAGCCAAACATTGCTTCGTAGGGGTTACGATTTATCTTAGCGTGATACTCTCTGTTCTTCATAAGTAGAATGAAGCGTAATCCTTCCTACCATAACGTCGTCTTGTTAGATTTCAGCTAAGTACAAAGCATCTCACCTGTGTCTTGATTGGCTTTCAATATCTGTTGACACATCTCAATCACACTTCATCATATCTCACATCAATAACAGGGAGATCCCTGTGATTGTGATACCAACTGCGTGTCTTTTAGATCAGCTTGGCACCTTGAAATAAGCTCTTTATTGATAACCGGTTTTACAACAAGGCCCTTTTTGGCATTTTTTACAAGATTCTTCCTCCTTTAGCCGATTTCGCCATTGATGAGGGTCGTGACCACCTCCACCTGTGATGTGATTATTTGTCGCAACGTTGTATGTGACGCAACTTTACTTTGTTTTCTGCCACCCGGAGAGCTTTGTAGACCGTGGCAGCGGCTGTGGTTCGATTGTGATCAGACCAACACATTAGACGGGGATACGGCCACGCGGCCTTTTTCTTTCCACTTTGCTTGTTTGTTTTGTTGCACTTTGTTTTTCCAGATTATCTCCATGTTTGCAATGTGTCCGAAGTACTCCAAAATTCGCATCAAACAGATGGTCTAAAGTCTTTTTTAAATTTTAAAGAGAGATTTTTTAGAGTGATAGTTTCATAAAACCGTTTTTTATTTTATTTGCCGTTATCAGACACTAATACAAACGTCAGCCACGAGAGCGTGGCGATCAACGGGATGATGAGTGGGAGGAGTAACAACTCAGTTGAACCGTATTTTTTATTTTTGGCTAACTTAGGCCCCCTATTATGAATAATATCCGGACAAAGCGATTAATTTATCACATTGTCAAGACAAATTGGTTATTAATATATAATGACTAGTCATTACGTATATAGCTATTTAATCACAATGACTGTAACCAACTGCTCGTGCAAGTGAGATCGCACTACTTGTCAATGATTGAAAAATTTTTTAATAAAAAATAGAACCGACTCAAAACGCACTAAAAAGTAAAAACTAACTGTCATTTAGTTGCTTTAATTTACTTAAGCATATCTATGAAGTCGGTACCCGCCAAGTTTAAGGAACATTTATTTTACGTAGTAAAGCAGTTTGTGTATTCTAGGTAACGTCCTTAAAGTAGAAACCTTGTCTGGCACCGACTCCTAGATATGCTTAAGTAAATTAAAGCAACTAAATGACACAGTTATTTTTTACTTTTTATTGCGTTTTGAGTCGGTTCTATTTTTTGTTAAAATTTTTTATTTCTTACTGTTTAGTGATTTATCGCCACGTAACGTACTCGTATTATACTGTCATAGTATATTATACGGCACTAGTAGCCTAAAAGCTACCGATACTGAGACAAAAACCGAAATCGCTGTAAGCGTGCCTCCAAAATTTAAAGAGTTCCTTCAATTTCCCCAGGATATCATCATCATATCCTAACATGATGACAATGGGACCACCTTGGAAGTATGCCCTTTCTAATAAAAAAAGAATTATCAAAATCGGACAACTCTGTAAAAAGTTATGCGTGGTCATACATAAAAAAAATATACGTGTCGAATTGAGAACCTCCTCCGTTTTTATTCGTCGGTTAAAAAGACTCATAATATTAAAATTCGTCGTTAAGTTTGACTTCTTGTAGTATGTGACTTTACTACCGATGCGGTAGACATATTCTACTGAGAAAGGCCGAATATTATAGTTTTTTCTCGTATTTTATTGACGTATATTATATAATATACTTAAAGTATTTTATAGTTAAAGTATGTTACAGACATCTGATAATGATCGTTAATAAATGAAACATTATCAACCTAAGCCCGCCAACCCGCATTGGAGCAGCATGGTGGGTGTACGCTCCATATCCCCTCTCCTATAGGGAGGGAGGCCTGGCACTGTAGTGGGTCGTTAATAGGAGAATAATGATTATCATCATGATAATGATTTTACATTTTTATCATCAAAGCCTATTCCAAACTAAAGTTAATCTGCTCGCGAAAACCGTATGAAAATCGGTCCATTGATTTTTAAATGATGCATGAATAAACAAATATAAATCGACAAACCAGACAAAAATTTAAAAACAATTGTTTTGAGGACAATTTTTTAATATGTATCCAGGCTAGTTTTTTAATAGTATATGTACCACTTACCAACTTCTTTCAAAAAATTTTTGATGTACGGAATGACCCCGTAATTATTTTATTATATCGAAGTTAAAAAAAAAAAGATTTAAGAAAAAGAACGTAAACAAAAGGACAAGAGTCCCAACTTAAGATCAGAACAGGCATTAAACTTACGAATTCACCTAATTTTCACAAGCTATTAGGTACGTACCTGAAAATCCGATGGTTTCTTAACATTCGATAAATTTTCAACTATACTGTAAACACATCAGATGACTATAACAAAGCACTATGAATGAAATACTAAATACGTATCTCAGACATGTAAATGAACAAAGTATATTTTTCCTCCTCGAATAAACCGGTCGTGCACAGCGAAACTTGTAATGTGAACACAATTTTACATTTTGATTAAATACTGTGTAAAAATAAGAATAAAATCGTACTCTATAAGACTAAACTATCTTTTATAAAGCTAGTTTAGATATCTATTATAAAATGATTAGAAGTTATTTAAAAACCCTTTTAATTTGGCCTGTTTATTAAGTTAACTTAGGTTGTTTACTGTAGAATTCTTTTCTAGGGTCATTAGTATCTATAAATATCTGCAAGGTATTTTATACGAGATGTTCCAAGGTCGCGAAATGTATGTACACAAATATGTTGGTATTTATTACTAAAGCACCCATACATAGCATCACGCCTTATTCCCATAGAGGTAGGCAGAGGCACGTCCTTCCACTTGCAATGATCGTTGCGTATTAGACCAGTGCCAATAATAATTATAATAATTTTTGAAACCAAAAAAAATCGCAATAGAATGATCTGCCTTTTCTGAGAAGGTTTACTATGTTAACATATATATTTTTTTTCATCAAAAAGTAGAGAATTCAACAAATACGAAGCACACCAACTTTTTGAAATTGATATTCTGATGGCCGAATTTTCGGAAGAAAATAATATTATACTTTTCGATATTCATTCAAAATTAGGTGAAAAAGTAAATATTTCAAATCAAATAAATTATAGCGTATTTAGGACAAAAAAAGGTAAATTACCACCAAATTTCGTGACACTAAAATTTTATTTGTAAAAGATAAAAATAAAAAACAATAAATTAGGTTTTCTGAATATTTTACATAAATTTTGAGGTTATGTGAAAAAAGTGTAAGAACAAAAGTTTTAAATCTTTTTATTTACTTTGCCATTCAACTCTTTTTCATAGGACTTTTAGTTTTGCCGGAAATCGAGAAAATCCGTTTTTTACCCTAAACCCTCACCCCCTACCCTTTCCCGCCCTCAGATCGCCCGTAATTTATTTTTAAAGCTATTATTATTTTTAAAGCTGGCCTATATCTCTCTCTCACTTCTGTAAATTTCATCAATCTTTCCACACAAATTCGTCAGCTTAGGGCTCTCTTGATCTGGCCTTTAACTAAAATTTTCTGATTTGAATTAGGTACGTTCGCCTTGGTTTACCCCTTCGAATGTTCCCATTTATTCTCGACTTATAAACCCCTTTCGTAAATCTTTTTTTATTCATTCTCGCTAGTAGATACAATTTTATATAATTATGTATTTGGTGATCTTGGAAACGAATCAGATGAAATTCTGATTCAGATGAAGTCTTTTAGTCAATTTCTTGCTTTTTAATACCTCATTATACTTATTTATTATTGACCATGGTAGTATAACGCTGTGAGTAAGAAATAAAAGACAAGTATAACAATTTCATTATTTTAAATCACGATTTACATTTTGTGAGGTCTTCAGTGGAGTAAAGGAGGTCTCCATGATTACAATGACAAGACAGCATAGAGTTAATTATAGGGATATTTCGGTAACTGGGCAGCAAACACCAGCATACCTGAAAAAGAACAGATACATTTAAAGTAGGTCGGCACTACATTTTATATAAGCGTTTCCTTATATGGTTTCCGACCATAATGTCAGAACCTCATGGTCCTGGATTCGAGACCTAAGTTAGGCTATGAATGCACGTCCAAGCGGTTTTAGATAACGGAAATGATTTAATATTACCCGTCGTTCACAATGCGGTAACTGTGTCGATAATCGTTAACAGTGATGCTTCTGGCAGCGGAGCACCGAGTGATGTACACGCAAATGCTCGCACGCTTCTCGCTCGCTTCTGTCAATGTGCTTTTAAATACAGGAAATTACTGAATATTACCCGTCGTTCACAACGCAGTAGCTGTTTTGATAATCGTCAACGGTGATGCTTCTGGAAATGCTCGCACGCTTCTCGCACGCTGCTGTCAATGTGCTTTTAAATACAGGAAATGACAGAATATTACCCGTCGTTCACAACGCAGTAGCTGTTTCGATAATCGTCAACGGTGATGTTTCTGGCAGCGGAGCACCGAGTGATGTACACGCAAACGCTCGCACGCTTCTCGCTCGCTGCTGTCAATGTGCTTTTAAATACAGGAAATGACTGAATATTACCCGTCGTTCACAACGCAGTAGCTGTTTTGATAATCGTCAACGGTGATGCTTCTGGCAGCGGAGCACCGAGTGATGTACACGCAAACGCTCGCACGCTTCTCGCTCGCTGCTGTCAATGTGCTTTTGAAACACTCAACATCTCCTCCTGGTGCTTTTGGTGGCTGTTTAAACAAATTATATGGGTATAGTAAAATTAAATTATATCGGTACACCTACTCTAGCCTTATTGCTCCAGTGATGTCGTCATTTTTAACCGACGAAAAAAAACGGAGGAGGTTCTCAATTCGACACGTATATTTTTTTTTTTTTTTTTTTTATATGTATGACCACGCATAACTTTTTACAGTGTTGTCCGATTTTTATAATTCTTTTTTTATTAGAAAGGGCATACATCCAAGGTGGTCCCATTGTCCGCATGTTAGGATCTGATGACGATATCCTGGGGAAATTGAAGGAACTCTTCAAATTTTGGAGGCACGCTTACAGCGATTTCGGTTTTTGTCTCGGTATCAGTAGCTTTTTGGCTACTAGTGCCGTATAATATACTATGACAGTATAGCACGAGTACGTTACGTGGCGATAAATCACTAAAAAGTAAGAAATAAAACTTTTTAACAAAAAATAGAACCGACTCAAAGCGCACTAAAAAGTAAAAAATAACTGTGTCATTTAGTTGCTTTAATTTACTTCAGCATATCTAGGAGTCGGTGCCAGCCAAGGTTTCTACTTTCAAGGACGTAACCTAGAAACTACGTAAAATAAATGTTCCTTAAAATTGCTGGCACCGACTTCATAGATATGCTTAAGTAAATTAAAGCAACTAAATGACACAGTTATTTTTTTCTTTTTAGTGCGCTTTGAGTCGGTTCTATTTTTTGTTAAAAAGTTTTATATCAATTTTCGTTGAGCTAGCTGGGCAATGAAATATTTTTCCACGTACGCACAAGCTCGAATTTGAAAAGTACGTGCGGTAAGATTCTTTGGGATTAGTGCACTAAGTAGTCGGCCCCAGTCGTTATCTATAATACTTAATAGAACAGAACGAGACAAAAAAATTGCCAATATTGCTAACCGATGTAACTTATTGCCAATCTATATGGTTCGGAGTATAGCTAGTTTTCGAAAAAACAACCATAACTACGTTTTTTTTTGTCTACTAGTTGGCCCTTGACTGCTATCACACCTGATGTTAAGTGATGATGCAATCTAAGATGGAAGCGGGCTAACTCGTTAGGAGTAGAATTAAATCTACACGTATATCGTATATATGGGCGGCAAATGTATAATTTAATTAATTTATTAATTTAAAAATTATAAAAATATAATAATCAATATAATTATATAAAAACATGTTAAAAAGGCTCGATAAATTCAAATTATTTTCACACCTTCCGGTAATCGGCTTATGATTTAAAATTAAATAATGAAATGCTATCAATATTATTTGAATTTATTTTTATATAAAAAATCTAGAATTAAAACAATATTTTTAATTAATGTGAATTATGTTGATAAATGTATTTTTCAATTAAATTGTTAATTTCATCGGAAGTGGTGGGAGAAGAGGTTGTTTATCAGTTGTTATATAAGCCGACTCGCCACCCAAGAGCGATCATTATTGTTCAAACCGTAGTGTAAGCTGTTACTCTGCCCGAAGTACAATAAAAGTCAAGTGTTGTGTGTTGTGTTGTGTTTAATTAATTGGTTGTATTTGTGGAAAGAGGGTCAGACATAACTAGAAATAGGTAACTGAAAGAATAATTAACAGCAACTTAATTAACAGTGAATTACTACTGGCAAATTATGGTATTGCAATGATACGTAACGTCTCGTGTTAATTAATGTAACCTCAAGACACTGCGTAGCTGAGAATAATAATTAATTCGTTTGCACAAATTAATTATCAGAGTTGTCTAGGTTAAGCGATAAGCAAAGTACAAGGTCTGCACCGCGCCACGCCAGAGCCTAGACTGCCAACCAGTTGCAGACCCGCTCCTTTTATACAGCGTAGAATGACTCAAGTAGTGGGGTGATGGTTCTAGTCGTGTACGATGACGCAGGCGCCGTCATATTAATATAATATGAATCCCAACGAAAATTATAATGGAACTACGCCGACATATACTTACCTTTACATCTTTAGCGAGTTTAAGAATGATTTCAGTGCCATTCACTTTAAACGCAAGAGACGCATCGTTTTTATACAGCGACGACGTCCATTCGAATCCTTGCAGGTGGTATTCATCTGCATAAGACTCTGTAGTCGTTGCGGGGCCTACACTCCAACCTGGACGAAAGAAATCTTTTGTCAATTTGAAACAATTGAGGTCAAACCGTTATGTATTATCATTATATTATATAGATGTTGGGACCGTAATGTGCTTTCCGACTCCGAATTTATTGAAAATTTCTTAGAAGATAGAAAAATTTTAGAATTTTTTCACAGCTTGACCTAGGATTCGAATCAAGGATCGAGGCCACATACCTACGCTAACCACTAGACTAAAGAGGCAGGTCATGTCTTGTATCTTCTTCTTCTTTGGGTGCCACGCCGACTAGCGAATCTCGGCAGTTAGCTTCGTAAACGTTTCTCTGTCTTTCGCGAGGCGAAATAAATAAGAGTTCCTATGGCTCATTTTGAGGGGAAAGGTTGCCAGTAAAAGAGGGGTTGGTAGTAGAAATAATTACAAATTTTAAAGCAAAAAATGAAAATAATGGTCTGTTGATAATTAAATGACAATTGTTATTACCACTCCTAACTTGACAACTAATTGGTGGCAAAGGCAACTTCCACTATAAATAAAACTTATATTTGTATTAATTTAATGTAATACAATACATGTAAATAGTTACTTGTTTCTTTAAAAATTCCGCCAAAGGGTAAGCCTCCACCACCGCCTCCGCTGCCGCCTCCACCTCCGCTTGCGCCCCCGCTAGCGGCACTATTACCGCCATGACCACCGTATCCGGTTACGGTAAAACGTTTTGCTATAAAAAATATTGGCTTTTATATCCCCCACATACATATGTATACGTAAAGGTCTTATTACCTACATAGATTATTTTTGTGTTTCATAATTTAATAAATCTACCTATAAACTTATACTCAATAAAATGTCGAATTAGTTACAATATTTACTATCGAGAATGGCTGAATAGATTTTCATAATCTTTAGTTGATTTTTAGATATATCTTTGTCCCGAATAGCAGAGTAACTGTTAAAATATCGAAATTAGCAATAAACATAAAATTATGAAGTAAAATCATTTCTATATACATTTTGTATGCAACTTTAAATAGATCTGTGTTATTAGCCTGCCTGCAAAGTACCAAGCAATGTCATGCGGAAACTGAAAGGGGCTGTGGATTTCATCCCATCTCTAAGTTAGCCCGCTTCACTCACCTTCAAGTGAGATTGCAATCAAGGGCTAACTTACAATCAGTAAAAAAAATCATGAGTGAATCCGCTGACACAGCTCTACGATTACTTACTAGACTGAACAAACAGCACTGGACCTTCGTTTGAGGCCACGCTTAGTGATCCTCCCCCTGGGAAACGAGAAAATATTTATTAATATACCGGGTGTAAGGGGCATGATAACGAAAACTAATAACCTGTCTTTTTTTATTGTCGACTACAAGTTGGCCCTTGACCGCTATCACACCCGATGTTAAGTGATGATGCAGTCTAAGATGGAAGCAGGCTAACTTGTTAGGAGTGGGATGAAATCCACACCCCTTTCGGTTTCTACACGACATCGTACCGGAACGCTAAATCGCTTGGCGATACGTCTTTGTCGGTAGGGTGGTAACTAGCCACGGCGAAAGCCTTCCAGCCAGACCAAGACAAATTAAAAAATATCTCAATCTGCCCCGCCGGGAATCGAACCACGGACCTCCGTCATATAAATCCACCACGCATACCACTGCGCCACGGAGGTAGTCAAAAAGAGTCCTTCAGCGTTGGAATTGTTGGTCATTCGTTTCATATTTTGAATTTTTATTTCCAGTTTTATTAACCATCTTAATCTAACAAAATTGCATCACATAATATGTAGTCAATCTTATTAAGATTTTGAATTAAAAAGCAACAAATAAGGATTTTTATCTAAAACTGCAATCAATTTTAAAAAGATCAGCTGTTCCAAGAGTTCATCACAGTTCACGTCTATGTACCTAACTTGCAGCAGCAGTAATTCAAAAATCAAAATCTAAAGTTAGTGTTAATCCCTCGATTTAGGCATAAGTTGTGACCTCCGTGGCGCTTTGACGACCTTTGTGGCGCAGTGGTATGCGCAGTGGATTTATAATGACGGAGGTCCTGATTCCCGGAGATTGAGATTTTCCTTAATTTGTCTTGGTCTAGCTGGTGGCAGGCTTTTCGCCGTGGCTATTTACCACCCTACCGACAAAGACGTATCGTATATTTAGCATCCCGGTACGATGTCGTGTAGAAACTGAAAGGGGCGTGGATTTCATCCTACTCCTAACAAGTTAGCCTGCATCCATCTTAGATTGCATCATCATTTAACATCAGGTGTGATGGCAGTCAAGGGCCAACTTGTTGTCAATAAAGAAAAAAAAGAACTGTTTTAATTATATCGTTCTATACTATAATTGTAACCTCTTCACTTAAAGATTAAGTGACGACAGTGTTAGTGATAAGAGAATAGGATTTGATTTAAGTTTTACAGAACTATTTACAGATTCTATGTGCTCACAATAACAGAGTATCATTGATGAAACACTACCAACTCTAGGGTCTTTTTTAGGTTGTTACTGAGAATCTCCATGAAAGAAAGAATATCAAATATTTAATATTCGGCTCTAACCTGGGTCCTTCCACAGTTTTATTACTATGGTGTTTATTTAACTTACCCGATGCGTAGCCTGTATAAGTTTTCTTCACAGAAGAGGAGGAGGAGGAAGGTGTTTTCTTATATGGCACAAAACCTGTAAATTAAAGTGTAGGTACTATTATGTGTTTGCTTACAAGTATATATTTCTCTCGTTTATTTATTTCAATACAGTTTTGTAATGTTAACAATGTTTTTACAAAATACAATAACACACTTGTTGTTGCGGCTCCCTCGCTATTTTTTTTATCGATTACAAGTTGGCCCTTCACTGCTATCACACCTGATGTTAAGTGATGATGCAGTCTAAGATGGAAGCAGGCTAACTTGTATAGTGGGATGAAATCCACACCCCTTTCGGTTTCTACACGACATCGTACCGGAACGCTAAATCGCTTGGCGATACGTCTTTGTCGGTAGGGTGGTAACTAGCCACGGCGAAAGCCTCCCACCAGCCAGACCAAGACAAATTAAGAATCGCCCAGGACCTCGTTTTTGCAGCGCATCCGCAATTTTTGCAGAAGCTCGTGTAGATTGTTTCTGTACGACAACGCGGAAGCGAGGCAATTCGCTGGTGCGGCGAGTGCGGGGGAGCACCAACATCATGCTGGCGGTGTTGGCTAATCGTCTCGATTGTTGCTACGTCAACCATTGTTATACACTGCACGTGGCGCACAGAGATTAGGGTAAGTGGGGCCCATTTGAATGACACTGATACCTATTTTAGTTGTTATGTGATTTGGATGGATTTTGTTTCATATAATATAATATGTAATGTGACTATGAACTTATTGTAACTGACATATTTTTATTGTATATTGTATGATTGAGTATTTGTTGCTTTATGAATAAATGATTAAATGAAAACATATGAAAACACTTAATTTATTAACCGACTAAAAAAACGGAGGAGGTTCTCAATTCGACACGTATATATATATATTTTTTTTTATGTAAGACCACGCATAACTTTTTTACAGAGTTGTCCGATTTTGATAATTCTTTTTTTATTAGAAAGGGCATACTTCCAAGGTGGTCCCATTGTCATCATGTTAGGATCTGATGAGGATATCCTGGGGAAATTGAAGGAACTCTTCAAATTTTGGAGGCAGGCTTACAGCGATTTCGGTTTTTGTCTCGGTATCGGTAGCTTTTTGGCTACTAGTGCCGTATAATATACTATGACAGTATAGTACGATACGTGGCGATAAATCACTAAAAAGTAAGAAATAAAAATAGAACCGACTCAAAACGCACTAAAAAGTAAAAAATAACTGTGTCATTTAGTTGCTTTAAATTACTTAAGCATATCTAGAAGTCGGTGCCAGCCAAGGTTTCTACTTTAAGGACGTTACCTAGAACCCACAAAATGCTTTACTACGTAAAATAAACGTTCCTTAAACTTGGCTGGCACCGACTTCATTTCTTTTTATGGAAGACGGACCGACAAAACAGCCCCTAGTCCTCGGCAGCCCCGCTATTCCTGGCTCTGGCAGCGGTCATGGTAACGGCGGGGCAAGGGGTGTCAAGAATCTCCGGCAGAGATTCCGCTGCCAACCCCGACGACTGGACCTGGCAACATTCAACGCACGCACTTTGATTTTCCTCAGTGCCTGAAGACGAAGGTCTTCGAACAGTGCGTGTTGCCAGTGATGACATACAGATCCGAGACTTGGTCGCTAACTGCGGGCTTCATAAAAAGGCTCAGAGTCACTCAGCGGGCGATGGAAAGAGCAATGCTCGGAGTATCTCTGCGTGATCGAATCAGAAATGAGGAGATCCGCAGAAGAACCAAAACAACCGACATAGCTCTGCGAGTCGCAGAACGTTGGGGGCCGAAGGTGCTAGAATGGCGACCCCGCACCGGAAAGCGCAGTGTTGGTCGACCCCCCACCAGGTGGACTGATGACATCAAACGGGTCGCAGGGAGCCGCTGGGCTCATGCGGCTCAGGATCGTTGTGTTTGGAAGTCCCTAAAAAAGGCCTATGTCCAGCAGTGGACGTCTATTGGCTGATAATGATGATGATGATGATGATGAAAAAGTAAAAACATTTAGTTGCTTCAATTTACTTAAGCATATCTATGAAGTATCGGTGTGATTCATGCATGTACCTATATGATTACTGTAACTCACTTTGTTCATCAACTTTTTCTGCGTCAACGGCGTCGACAGCATCAGTCTTGTTCAGTCGTACCACCACGAGCGACGTCAACGACGTTACGAACGAGTACTGCACGTGGAAATTCAAAGTTTAGTAACCTGGTTGACGAGATACGCTCGGTATTCTTTTTAACCTCCCACGCAAAACGAGGGGTGTTATAAGTTTGACGTCCATGTCTGTCTGTCTGTTTATCTGCGTGTATGTATTTGTCTATATATGGCATCGTAGCTTTCGAATAGATAGTCCGATTTCGATACGGTTGTTTATATTTCAAAGCCAGTTTCGTTGCGGTTCTGTTATTTAATATCGGTCCACCAATCTAAGATTATCGGCTCATTTTCAAACTGATGTAATGGATTTTTGGCGTATGATTACTCGACAAATCTTTGATAACTTACAGCAGAGATTAGTTTCAATGATAGGCCAATCTGTTTGAGAGCTACAATGCCTCAGACACACACACAAAGTCATACAGACATCGAAGTCAAACTTATAACACCCTTCTATTTGTGTTTTTAATCGACGGAAAAAAACGGAGGAGGTTCTCAATTCGACACGTATATTTTTTTTATGTATGACCACGCATAACTTTTTACAGAGTTGTCCGATTTTGATAATTCTTTTTTTATTAGAAAGGGCACACTTCCAAGGTGGTCCCATTGTCATCATGTTAGGATCTGATGAAACTCTTCAAATTTTGGAGGCACTCTTACAGCGATTTCGGTTTTTGTCTCGGTATCGGTAGCTTTTTGGCTACTAGTGCCGTATAATATACTATGACAGCATAGTACGAGTATTTTACGTGGCGATAAATCACTAAAAAGTAAGAAATAAAATTTTTTAACAAAAAATAGAACCGACCCAAAACGCACTAAAAAGTAAAAAATAACTGTGTCATTTAGTTGCTTTAATTTACTTAAGCATATCTAGGAGTCGGTGCCAGCCAAGGTTACTACTTTAAGGACGTTACCTAGAACCCACAAACTGCTTTACTACGTAAAATAAATGTTCCTTAAACTTGGCTGGCACCGACTTCATAGTTATACGTTTTGAGTCGGTTCTATTTTTTGTTAAAAATTTTTATTGCTTTTGTTTAAAAACAGTGTCATTTTATCGTTCCATAGCGAAACTAAAATAGAATTTTACGCTCTAGGGGCTAAATTTCATATATATTAAAATAAAAAAAATACTTTTTTATTTTATTAATATATATGAAATAATCATGTAGGTTTTTATGTCGATAACTTTCCCAAGCCCAATATTCTTTACTTCCTATTTTAGATAATGATTAAGTAGATTAGATAGATTGAGACCTTTAACGCTATATCAAGAGCTTTCTTCTCAGTGTCGCTGTCTGTACTGTCCCTGTCTACGTCACGTTTGTCCAGCAGTTGCTTGATAGTCAGATACGCCCAGAGTCGTTCCAAAGGCAGGTATTGGTCTTGCGCCTCTTGCGTGCGATTCACCGGCACTTTACTCTTGATTTCGTAAAGTCTCTATATAAAAAAAATATATTATAGGACAATACAGCAAAGGAGCAATATCAGCTTGTGTTATGGGGTGGGGTAGGATAACTGATGAATATTTTTTAGTATTATTGTTAGTATGTAATCTATAATTTTGAATGCAACCTGTAATGTTATATATTCTGTATCTGTAGCCGTTCTTTATGGTTCAGCGAAATTAATTAACTGTGACAGATGACTCTCGAATATTCTAACCTCGATGTCGTTATTGTAAATTCAATATAATTAGTTCCAATGTAGCATAATTTAAATCTTCTCATGGTAGCAGAGCGTGGTTACTTACTGGTTCACCAAGAAAAGAAGCTACCGTTTGGAATTTGAAATGTCGTCGCATACATTCAATATTGAAAAGCTCACCGGCAGGTCGAACTATGCGACATGGAAGTTCGGCGTTAAAACATATCTTCAACATGAAGAGTTGTGGGACTGCGTCGAGCCAGAGGACGACAGTAAGGTAAATCCAAGCAAGGACGTCAAGGCTCGGACAAAAATAATTTAGCTGTTGGATCCTATTAACTATGTGCACGTGCAAGACGCACGCACAGCAAAAGATGTTTGGAAAAGTCTCGAAAAGGGCTTCGACGACAACGGACTAATAAGAAAGGTAGGATTGCTTAAAGATTTAGTCACCACTAGCTTAGAAAGCTGCGGGAACATCGAGGAGTATGTAAATCGCATTATGAGCACTGCGCACAAGCTCCGCAGTTCAATTCAATTTCAACATAGACGATGAATGGATTGGTACTTTCATGCTTGCCGGGCTACCTGACTCCTATAAACCCATGATAATGGCCTTAGAAAGCTCAGGAATTGATATTAGTGCAGACTCTATAAAAACGAAATTAATTCAGGAAGTAAAGAGCCCTGAGCCCTCTGCTTTTTACATGAACAAGAAAAATATGATAAATCTAAGTCAAAAGGCCCTTACGCTACGCGCTGCTTTACTTGCAATCATTATGGCCATACAAGCCGCTTCTGCAAAAAGAAGAAGAAGAATAAAGATAATATGGCTAAGCAAGATAACTCAGGTTTTATTGCAGCTTTTTCAGCTTTCACCAGAGCAGATGATCAATGGTACATTGACTCCGGTGCAGCAATGCACGTGACTCAGAGGAGTGATTGGCTTTATGATGTCAAGGTGCCTCCGATATCACACATTACTGTGGCGAATAAGGCACCTTTGCCTGTTGACAGTTCTGGTAATGTTAATATAAACTTAAGCGAGGAAAAGAAAATACAGGTTAGGAATGTTCTTTATGTTCCTGGTATTGCTGTTAACCTACTTTCAGTTAGCGCAATAAGCAAAAGTGGATGTAAAATTATGTTTCACAGTAAAGGATGTGATAAATACAATAGTCAAAATTATTTTGCCTGTTCAACGACGCTCATAAACAATCTGTACCGATTAAACTGTAGCACTAATGTTCATGCCAATTTAATATGTGCTGGAATTACAGATGAGTCTGTCCTGTGGCATCGCCGCATGGGACATTTGAATTTTAATGATGTCAACAAGCTGCCGGGCTGTACTGAAGGTGTGATGCTGCCTACCAACACAAATAAGAGTAACATAACTTGCACAACATGTAGTGAAGGTAAACAATCCAGACTGCCATTTAAAAATGTGGAGCTACACAACCGCTAGAACTTATACATTCCGATATTTATGGCCCGATGGAGACTTTATCACTTGGAGGTATGAAATATTTCATTAACTTTGTAGATGACTACAGTAGACAAGTTCATGTGTACTTTATGAAGGATAAGTTAAATCTGATAAAAATATTTAAAGATTTTAAACATAGAGTAGAGAATGAATTAGATAGGAAGATTAAATGTCTCCGAACTGACAACGGCACAGAATTCTGTAACAGGGACTTTGAGAAATATCTTACAGATTCTGGGATTGTCCATCAGACAAGCACACCTTATACACCACAGCAAAATGGTCTTTCTGAGCGTATGAACAGAACTTTAGTTGAGCGAGCATGTTGTATGATATTTGATTCAAAATTGAATAAGCAATTCTGGGCAGAAGCTATAGCAACTGCAGCATATATTATAAATAGGTCACCTACTCAATCATTAGGTGGAAAAACTCCATATGAAATGTGGACAGATAGAAAACCTGATATTTCTCATATAAAGATATTTGGTTGTGAGGCAATGGTACAAGTTCTCAAAGAAAAGCGTTCTAAATGGGATCCCAAAGCATTGAAGCTGATATTCCTGGGATATTGTGATGACTCTAAAGGTTATAGATTCTGGAACTCCTCTTCTAGAAAAATTATTAAAAGCAGAGACGTCACATTCTTAGAACAAGATAATAAACATGATGAAAAAATCATTAACCTTAAAATTACAGATCAGTCATCTTCTAACAGTCAACACATGTCTGTTCCATGTACTGCAGGGCCTACAACACCTGTCAAATCCAGTAAGAACAATGATCATAATGATTCTGGTTCATCGAGTGAATATGAGACGGATCATGGGGACCTTGATGAAACATACATACCTCACAGGCTTTCACCTCTAGAAGAAGTCCGCAATATTACATTGAGACCACGTAAGAAACAAATATGTGAAGAAGATAACAAGGATAGTTCATCTAGTTATTTTTGCTATAGCAATCTGAATGACCCACAGTCAGTTGAAGAAGCTTTATCCTCCGATAAGTCCAGTTATTGGAAGGAAGCTATGAAGAAAGAATACAATGCGTTATGTGAAAATCAAATCTGGACGCTAGTGGATCACTCTCCGGACAAAAAGGTAATTCCTTGTAAATGGGTATTCAAGTCTAAGACAGACCAGGATGGAAAAATAGTTTGTTATAAGGCTAGATTAGTTATAAAAGGCTTTAAACAAAGAAAGGGAATAGACTATGATGAAATCTACTCCCCAGTTGTACGCTACACATCTGTGAGATTCCTACTTGCTCTAGCCGTGAAGTATGATTTGTATATAGATCAAATGGATGCTGTTTCTGCATTTCTGCAGGGTGATATTGATACAGAAATATATATGCAACAACCTCCAATGTATGAGAAAGGTACACAAGTATGCTTACTACATAAATCTATATATGGGCTGAAACAAGCAAGTCGATTATGGAACAAAAAGTTAAATGGAGTCCTAAAAGATATAGGATTTGAGCAGTCAAACGTTGACCCTTGCATCTATTATAATAGAAACATTAAAATGTTTATTGCAGTCTGGGTCGATGACCTAATTTTGTTTTCTGCTAATAGTGAATCAATGAATCAAATAAAAGATAAATTAAAAAGTAAATTTTCTATGAAGGATCTAGGAGAAATAAGACAATGTATAGGTTTAAACATTACAAGAGACAGAAAATATGGAAAATTAATGATTGATCAACAAAAATATATAATAGAAGTTTTAACTAAATTCAACATGTTGGAGTGCAAGCCAATTAAAACCCCCATTGAACCAGGGAAGAAATTTTGCCCGAGCACTGTGGAAACTCATGAATCATTTCCTTACCATCAGGCTGTTGGTTGTTTATTATATCTCGCACAAGCTACAAGGCCAGACATTGCATATGCTGTCAACACTTTGAGCAGATTTAATAAAAACCCCCATGTGGAGCATTGGATTGCAATTAAAAGGATTATGAGATACCTACAAGGCACTAAAGATTACAAGCTGATTTATAGCAAAGATGGCTCTGGACTGATGGGATACTGTGATGCAGACTGGGCAAATGATATGCAGGATAGAAAATCCTGCACGGGTTATATTTTTATGTTTCAGGGTGGTGGAATATCTTGGGTCTCCCGCAGACAGCAGACGGTGGCGCTATCCACAGCTGAAGCCGAATACATGGCAATGACAGCTGCGACACAAGACTATGGAGTTAACTAATAATATTCGTCAACTAAGGAGTGGATTTGAAGAAGATGAAGAGGACCCTGTCGTAATCTTCAATGACAACCAAAGTGCCATCAAGCTTTCTGTAAATGATAGTTATAAAAGAACGAGGCATATAGACATAAGATTTCATTTTATCAAGGACTATGTCAACAAATGTAAAATTAAATTTGAGTTCCTTTGTAGTAGTGAAATGTTAGCAGATATATTTACAAAAGGTACACCTTTTGATAAACATGTATATTGTTGTAAAAATATGGGATTGCATTCTAGGGGGAGTGTTAGTATGTAATCTATAATTTTGAATGCAACCTGTAATGTTATATATTCTGTATCTGTAGCCGTTCTTTATGGTTCAGCGAAATTAATTAACTGTGACAGATGACTCTCGAATATTCTAACCTCGATGTCGTTACTCGTTATTGTAAATTCAATCAGTTCCAATATAGCATAATTAAATCTTCTCTTGGTTTAATTTAATAACCTCACAATTATACATAAGTACTTATAATTTATAGATAAACACCCAGACACTGGGAAACATCCACTCTCATCATAGAAAACATTTTTCCATATGTAGGAATCGAACCCACGGTCTTAGACACAGAAGCAGGGTTACTATCCACTGCGCCATTCGGCTTTGTATAATTAATTTGTATTACATCTCGGAGAGCTCGTTGATCTATTGATCCCCAAAATTTGGTGGGATTAGTACATTTTTAATTGATCTAGGAATTGTATACAATGGGTGTGGCTCATTGTATATGACGGCGCCTGCGTCATCGTACGCGACTAGAAAGAAGTCTGTGAACTGCACGTGCACCAGCTACGCCCTCTTGCGGCGACGCATAGTTCGATACCCCCACTCACCCCACTACTTGAGTTATTCTAACTTGTATAAAAGGAGCGGGTCTACAACTGGTGGGCAATCTAGGCTCTGGCGTGGCGCGGTGCAGATGTTGTAGTTTGCTTATCGCTTAACCTAGACAACTCGGATAATGAATTTGTGCAAACGAATTAATTATTATTCTCAGCTTGAGTCGCAGTGTCTTGGGGTTACATTAATTAACACGAGACGTTACCTATCATTGCAATACCATAATCTGCCAGTAGTAATTCACAGTTAATTAAGTTGCTGTTAATTATTCTTTCAGTTATCTATTTGTGGTTTAGTTATAATTTATTCACTATGTCTGACCCTACTTTCGACATATACAATTCCTAGATCAATAATAATGATTGTTGTATTTGAATGATTACTTACGTGGCTACCATCTTCGTCACTTCTTACACCACGCACTTCTGGAGTGATTTCCCTCACGTCCTCAGCAATTCTTCCAACTACTGCCACTTCCGAACCCTCATTGATGGTACGAAATTCGCTACGAGTGATCGAACCTTCTTTTATCTAAAAATTATAAGTATATCTAAATATTTCGTTCTCGGAGACGTGTCTAAGAAAAAAATTTTGTCCAGTAAAATTAAGTCGTAGACGTCAATTTTAGATACACCGTTCAATTCTAGAGTCTTGAAGAAAATAAACCAAAATATTTAAGTTTTTAATGTGTAAGGTTTTAATGTTCGCAAGGGTTAAAAAAAGAATAAATAAAACTAAAATAAAACTAGTTTTAAACTTAGACGTAAATAAAGACTGGTTCGATGAAAACGACTTAACCATCTCCAGCTTAATAGCTAATCACCGAGATCTCTTACGACGTAAGAACGCACAGTTACTCAAGCAGCAAATAAGGAGCAGTTCGCTAGAGCTAAGAAAGCTAACCCGAGAGTTAAAAAACAAGTGCTGGCTAGATAAGGCGCAACATATACAGTGGTTGAGTGACATCAATCAACTATACTAAAGCCAATCTCGATTGAGAAGATTAGGCATAAAAATGCCTAATAAATTTGAAATTATGTTTTGTTATTTTAAAAAATCTTATTTAAATGCTATTGAATATATTAATTAGTTTTAAGCTTACTGATTTAATTTATTATCATTATTTTTGTCATTAACTAGTTAATTAAAATAAATAGGTGTAAAATGACTAGTGATTTCTACCTTCATTTTTAATTTGTTTGTTGACAAGCATTCTCAATCGAGTTTGGCTTTAGTATAGGTGCCTTCTTTGCCGAAGTGCAAAATCTAGTTGGATCCCAGTATCAATCGAATGCTCCTATAAAGTCCTTAGATGGGAATTTATTAGCGAGTAAAGAGGATGTGCTTAAGCGCTGGGCTGAACACTTTAATCAGCTGCTAAATGTCGATCGTCTGGCTGATATTAGCTACATAAGATCGCTGCAAGAAGAACCTAGAGATTTGTCCCTTGATAAATCAATTACACTTAGTGAGGTGACTACTGCCATCGTACAGCAGAAGAACAAGAAAGCTGTAAGCATTGATGGAATTCCCGGCGAACTACTTAAATATGGAGGCGATGAGCTACATATTAAAATCTGGGAGTTTTGCGCACATATGTGGGATACAGAGTGTGTACCGGAAGATTTTATTGTATCAAAAATTTGTGCATTGTATAAAAATAAAGGAAACCGCACAGATTGTAACTCATATCGGGGTATATCGCTCCTGTCAGTACCTGGTAAAATCTTTGCCCGTATCCTCCTAAATCGTCTTGTCGGAATTTCAGAAAGGATTCTCCTGAAAAAGAATTCTCCTGAGAAAGGATCCTGAGACCCAATTTGGGTTTCGACCCAATCGGGGCACATGCCAAGCCATTTTCTCTATACGGCAGTTACAAGAGAAAAGCCGCGAGCAGAATCAAGCTTTGTTTCTATGCTTTGTTGATCTTGAAAAGGCTTTCGACAGTGTGCCTCGTGAGGCTTTATGGGTGGTACTGGGAAAGCTAGGCTGCACGGAAAAGTTTGTTAGGACGTTAAGGCTACTGCACGATAATATGAGTTGCTGTGTCTCAGTCGCAGGCGAAGAATCGGAACGTTTTCCAATAACCTGTGGTGTGAACCAGGGCTGTGTTTTAGCTCCGACACTATTTGCCTTGTACTTTTTCGTGGTAGTCAGCGATGCCTTAAAGAACAACACTCAATATAAATTCGATATCGTACAGACGGTAAACTTTTTAATTTGAGGCGACTTAAGTTCCTGTCCAAGGTCTCGTATGATCTTATTGCAGAGGTCATGTACGCTGATGATCTATGCTTTGCAACAGATTCGTTGAGTGGCCTGCAAGAGCTTGTAGAGAATCTTGACAGAGCCTGTGAAAAATTTGGTTTAAGAATTAATGTTACAAAAACTGAAGTTTTGGCTATGAACACCCTGAATGGTCAGGAGGCATCTGCTAAAATATTCGTAAAGAACACAAAGCTCAAGCAGGTTGATAAATTTAAATACTTGGGAAGTACTGTCACGGCTAAGGGTGACTTGGATTCAGAGGTAGCTGGTAGAATCTGTGCTACCTCAGCAGCTTTTGGTAAACTTCGAGAGAAAGTCTTTCACTCGCATCACCTTTCTCTAAGAACAAAGATCAAAGTATACATGGCGATTGTAATCCCGAATCTTCTTTACTCTGCTGAGACTTGGACGCTTTATCGTAGACACGTTCGTATATTAGATAAGTTTCACCTAAAGTGCCTCCGCGATATTCAAAATATCAGGTGGTCTGACCACATTAAAAACGTCGACATTTTACGCCGGGCGAATGTTAGTGGCATCGAGGCGTACCTAATGAGGCGACAGTTGCGTTGGTCGGGGCATGTAGTGCGAATGCCCAACGTAAGGTTAGCCAAACGCTTATTCTACTCAGAACTCCAGAATGGTAAGCGGAAACAAGGCGGCCAGTTTCTGAGGTATAAAGATGTGCAGAAGAGGCATTTGGCTAACTGTAATATAGATTCTTTGCATTGGGAGAGGTTAGCCGCAAACAGAGCCGGGTGGAGGTCCTTAGTTCAGCAGAGTACCTCTAGTTTCGAGAGCAAGCGGAGGGTTGATCTAGATTTGCGTCATGAACATCTTAAAGCGAAACCACCCTCAAATATTACGTACAATTACACTAACGGTACCCTAACGTATCCTCAATGCGCTAGGACATTCCGCGCGAAAATAGGGTACATAAGTCACATGTGGGCGCACGACCGAAGCCCCCGTGTGAATTAACAGAGAACCCAGTCGCTGTTGCCGAACACGGCAGAGAAGTAATGATGAAAAAAATATATAATACTTTATACGTAAATCGATTAGTATTATTCGGTAAATATTACCTGTCGGCGAGGATAGACGAACTTAACATCAGCGAGTAGCGGTGATGACACTTGTCGGTAGAAGTGTTGCAGCTGCAATGCCACATCCGACGCCTCGTAGATGTGCCGCATCAAACCGTGATTGCGGAGGGCTAGTTGACGTAGAAAAACGCGATCGGCATTGTCCCCTGTTACAGTATATGGATAGAAAAATAAACGTCATGATTATCCGCCTATTAACAGAACATTACAGGGCCATGCCTCCTTTGTATACATCCCCTGTACTACAGGGACAGGATATAAATATGGAGCGTAGATCCACCACGTGGCTTACAGTGGTAATGTTTTTTTTTATTGACTATAAGTTGGCTCTTGACTGCTATCACACCTGTTGTTAAGTGATGATGCAATCTAAGATGGCAGTGAGCTAACTTGTTAGGAGTAGGATGAAATCCACACCCCATCGGTTTCTACACGACATCGCACCGGAACGCTGAATCGCTTGGCGTTACTTCTTTGTCGGTAGGGTGGTAACTAGCCACGGCGAAAGCCTCCCACCAGCCTAGACAAATTAAGAAAAATCTCAATCTGCCCCGCCGGGAATCGAACCTGAGACCTCCGTCTTATAAATCCACCGCGCATACCTCTGCGCCACGGAGGTCGTCAAAATTTCAGTCATCTGTCAGATGTTGATGATAGAGACCAGGACCCACGGCTTAACGTGCTCCAGCATGGTGGTGTATATGGGCGGCAAATGTATAATTTAATTAATTTATTAATTTGAAAATTATAAAAATATAATAATTAATATAAAAACATGTTAAAAAGACTCGATAAATTTAAATTATTTTCACACCTTCCGGTAATCGGCTCATGATTTAAAATTAAATAATGAAATGAAAACTCAAAATTTTTACCTAGGACCGAAGCCACATAGACGAGGGCAATCAATATTATTTGAATTTATTTTTATATAAAAAAATCTAGAATTAAAACAATATTTTTAATTAATGTGAATTATGTTGATAAATGTATTTTTCAATTAAATTGTTTATTTCATCGGAAGTAGTGGGAGAAGAGGTTGTATATCAGTTGTTATATAAGCCGACTCGCCACCCAAAAGCGATCATTATTGTTCAAACCGTAGTGTAATCTGTTACTCTGCCCGAAGTACAATAAAAGTCAAGTGTTGTGTGTTGTGTTGTGTATAATATGAATTCCAACGAAAATTATAATGGAACTACGCCGACATGTCAGGCAAGAAGGAGTACCAAACACACTCATTCTTGCCCATAAGAGAGGGGGTCCGGACCGCCGCTTATTATTGAGATATTTTTGAGTACGTTCTTCAAGCAGGTGACAAATAAACGGACGAGTCTACATGAGGAAGCTGTAAGATTTAAGTGAGACTCGGGCATCATTTAACATTTTTGAACCGCCTGTGCTCGCCATACTTCCATTTTTCCACTTTCATCATCACTTACCATTAGAAATAAAGAGTTAGCTTGTATTGATTAAACATATATTTATGTTGTAGATTTACCTAAAGCAAGTGCAAACAACGACGCTTGTTTGATGCCAGAATTTTTCTCGGAGATGTATGCCACGATACGATCTCTGTTTGTTTCTCCCTCGGTCGGGTCACCATCCGTCAAAAATATAATCATGGGCTCCACCTCACCCTCTGTATAAAATAAAGTCGAGTTCGTTAGTTAAGAAGCTTTTAACGAACACACACACATACACACACACAATACAACACTTATAAATACAGCTAAATTGATTTCTAAATTTTTTTATTTTGGGAGTTTATCTTTGCTTTAAAGTACGTATTAGAATATAGTAAAATAATTTATTTATACATTTTGTATAGATTTTCTCGAGCAGACTTAGATGAAATTTGGCACAGACATAAAGTATTATTTTACTGGCAGACGCCCGCGACTTCGCCTGCGTGGTAAATAATTTGTTGCATCTTTCCAAAAACACCAAAAATTAAAAAAAAAAAAATACGATAGCCGTGGAATGCTAAGATGTTCGTCTCATTTACATAATATTTTTTAATTTTTCACATACTTTTGTTTTTTAATTAGTCAGTTTTGTTTTTTAATAACACAATACTTATTTAGGTAGGTACTTACTGATTTTTGTTTCTGCGACCGTATCATTTGATTTTGATTGATGATGTTCAAAAACTTGGACAAGATTCATTGCCTCATCGAGGGCCTTGAAGATATCAGTATCTGTGTGATATAGTTTTTTATTTTAGACCTTTTAAGGTAATTATATATGAATGGTTTCCCAAGCGTTCCGTCTAATTTTAAAAAAAAAAAAATTAAATAATAAATAGTTGATAAATCCCAATACATTTTCGTTTCGAATGGTCAAAATATCTAGAAGGTTTTTGATACTTTAAGGTAAGGCATAAAGGTAGATACTTAAAATTTTGCTAATTTGATCTCATATATATTTAACCAATCAAATCTTGTGTAATTTTATATGTATATTTTGTAATCTCGAAAAAATGTCAACGTATATAAAAAATCTGTATTATGATAAGTTTTTCATTAATGAATGTTTAGATAGATTTATCTTCAAAAACTGCGATGAATAGGATATTTTCAAATATAACCGATATTATATTAGCGTATATATATATATATATATATATATATATATATATATATATATATATATATATATATATATATATATAGCCAAGATTTCTACTTTAAGAACATTACCTAGAACCCACAAACTGCTTTACTACGTTAAATAAATGTTCCTTAAACTTGCTGGCACCGACTTCATAGATATGCTTAAGTAAATTAAAGCAACTAAATGACACAATTATTTTTTACTTTTAGTGCGTTTTGAGTCGGTTCTATTTTTTTTAATTTTTATGATGTATTATATTACGTATGGGTTGAAAGAGGTTTTAATTTTTAATGTTCCTACGAATTAACTTTAAAAAAAATACCAAACGGAGCTCGTCCCATCCAGATACTATGAAACTTAAACCTGTATTTAGCCTAATAAAGCAGTTAAAGCCTACTTCCACTAGGGGTTAATTTTGAAATTATAGTCTTTGCAGCAGCTATATTTTCAGGTGTAGCAAGTGCAGGTAGCACAGTTCTCTTTTCATCTTTTTCTACGTTGTGAACCTGTAAAGAAATTTTTTATGTTGAATAGAAAACAAACCGGCCAAGTGCGAGTCGAGTGGTGAGGAGTTACCGGTGGGGTATAAATCTGTAGGTATAATTGGGCTACAGCTTATAGTGCTTTATTATAGACCTGAGTAAATGATATGAATTCAATTTAATACCTCTACGCGTTCATTTGGAAAGGGGTACTAATTTTAAAATTATTAAAAATATTTTTATTATAAATACTTCACCAATTTATTAATTTTCGGGCTTAGAATTTAGTGGAAAATTTTAAGAAAGAAAAACTCAGTATAATTCCCAGTCCCATCCCAGGACTTGAACACAAATTATCGTAGTCTCCAACATAAGCTGAAAGTGAAGCCACATAAGCTGAAGGTGAAGCCACATAAGCTGGAGGTGAAGCTACATAAGCTGAAGGTGAAGCCACATAAGCTGAAGGTGAAGCCACATAAGCTAACCACTGAACAAACGAGGTGTATGAATTGAATTACCGTAATACGTGAATTGAATTCCACGATGTTGAAGTAATCTCTAGGTTTCAGATCAGGAAGAATAGCATTCATAGCTTTTTTCAGCTGCACGATTTTGATCCCGTACATAGAAATTGATGTATCCAGAACAAACACGACATGCTTGTTCAGAGGCGGCAAGGAGCTCGGAGCGAAGAAGTGGACAAAGTAGCCGTCGTTAACCTGAAAGATAGAATTAGTTCCATTAATAGACACCGACCGACAATGACATACATACTATGTCATGTAGAAACCGAAAGGGGTGTGGATTTCATTCGTCTCTTTTATTGCGCTAACTTGTATTGAATTCAACGAATTAGATAATATCGTGGATATCTAAGTAGGTACAATTCTAGTCGATGTCTAAGAGACTACTTAATAGTAGACAGTAACTCAAAAATGTACAATAACTAATATTGTTATTGATATTCCTAACGATTAGTTTAAAACAAAACATTCTTAACGAATAAGCGACGTGAAATGACTTAGCTTTCGCAGGAATTTTTGTTTCATACCTAGTGATTTGCGAAAGATTACCTCCAAAATACTAATTCATTAATTATATTAAAATTAAAAGTTAGAATATTGTGACACTTTGTACATTCTTCTATTTCTACTCTACTCTACTCTAGTATATCTTTGTAGTTTGGTCAATAGTCATAGCACTTTTCAATCTACTGCCGAGAATATGTTTAATGTTTATAGGCAAACTGTCATATACAAATCGGCATTTTTCTTGCATGAAGATATTGTTAACTAGAAGACACTCGAATTATTACCTGTTCTAGTGTAAAGTATTATCACAATAGATGCTGTAGTTTTTGCGTGAGAAACTGACAAACGTACATCCATCATCCTCACAAACTTTTGCGTTTATAATATTTCGCTTATGACAAAACATTATCTTTCTGTGTGCATAGTGTAAGATTTTACCGCGTCGATATCGAAAACAGTAAACGCAAATTTTATATGGAATTTGAGTAGCGCCATCTAGTTATAGTGAGAGTAAACACTTTTTTCCTATATAATTTGACGTTACGAGTGAGTACGTATTTACGCAGTCGCTCGGTGAAAACTCGCACTTGCCCCACTGATGGGACTTCATTATTCTAGAGAGCTACAATTTTAAAAGTGACTCACCAAAACTTCTCCGTGCTTGGGTTGATCTACATCATATTGAACTATGAACTGTCCTAGTAGACCCACATCTTTGTTTTCTTCTTCTCCACTATCGTAGCCAATGTTTGTTGAATCGGGATCAGCTGATAGTTTACTTTTTTCCTAGAAAGAGTAATAAGCAGTATTTAACCCCTGTGGGCCTGACATTCAAACCTTCGTCGAGGCCCGCGGCTACCCGGGTAGCGACGGAGCTATAATGACAGCTGTCATTATTTGCCTGACGGTTGCCAGGGGACCCCTCGGGGCTGTGAAACTTTAATTAATTGTTGCATTTCGATTCAAAATAAAATGGTTGAAATTTTAAATATCATTTACTAAAACTGACCATTTTTACAAATTCATACTAATAAAAATAACGATTCCAGAGTGTCGAGTGTGAGTTTGTTGCCGAGCGACTGTGTAAAACCGTAACGCAACTTTGTATGGAATTTTAGTAGCGCCATCTAGTTATAGCGAGAGTAAACGCTTTTTTTGCTATGTAATTTGACGTTATGAGTGACTACGTTTTTACGCAGTCGCTCGATGAAAAACTCGCACTTGCCACACTGAGATTAAACATTGGTTTCGCTTTGAGTAGTGAGAAATCGTTGATCTATGTATGATTAATACTTTTAAACTTATTTGATCTAAAAATAATTTTATTTAATTAAATAGCTAAAACTAGTCGTTCCTTAATCATACATACCGCATATATTTCAGCGAGTCTTTTCTGTTCTGCCAGATCTGGAGTGAAAGTAATAGTAGCTTCCCGCTCGTTAGTGCCCCTTTTAATAATAGCTTTGAGATATTCTGTAATTTATAATACCTTTACATTATTATTGTATTATATTTCAATGTGTTAACTTTAATACACAATTTTTTATACTTTGTAAAATAATTCGCCATTCTCCTTTAAGAATGTCCTAATTTTTCTTTTTTAAGGTTTCGTAGCCAAATGGCAAAAAAAAGATCCCTTGTAGATTCGTCATGTCTGTCTGTATGTCACAGCCACTTTTTTGTACGAGGTACCTTCAAATCTCCAATACTAAGAACTATTTAGATTTTACTACACATATATTTATATAATCAGTTACTCACGCGCATCTTTTTCCGTGGGATCCACTTCGTTCCCAGTTGTCAACTCGGGTACCCTTAGAACAGAGAGTCGTTGCGACTCCTTGATATGTACAACGACATCCATTTTCGGCACAAGCATGCCAGGCAGTAGATTTATAGCGTGGTTATACACACCGTTTCTACGTACCAAAAACTCTTCATACCTCAAGCGATACGTTGCGTTACTCTTGCCCTCCACGTTGAATTTTATCGTGAAGTGATTGGAGTCTCGAGCTCTGAGTTTTATTTTATGTAAAAAAGAAAGAAAGATTATATTTTTATTTAATCAGTTAACTTTTGACGACCTCTGTGGCACAGTGGTATGTGTAGTGGATTTATAAGATTGAGGCCCTGAAATCGATTCCCAGCGGAATTTAGATTTTCGTAATAGATCTGGCTAGTCGGAGGTTTCGGTCGTGGCTAGTTCTGGTAACTAGCCTATACCGATAAAGACGTACCGCCAAGCGATTTAGCGTTCCGGTCGGATCAGAACCCCAAAGGGGTGGTGGATTTTCATTCGTCTAACAAGTTAGCCCGCTTTTTCATCTTAGATTAGATACACCATCAGGGGTGATTGCAGTCAGGGCTAACTTAACTTGTTTAACTTAACTTAACTTTAGCAGGACAGTGTCAGACTACTGACTTTGACGGATTATGGAGTCATCACTCAAAATATCAATTCAGTCATAGGTTCATCAAAAATATCAACATCACCTACATCAGTGATAGGCATGTTACTGATTCGTTTTAAGAGAAAGATTACAAAATATTCGCTGAGGGGCCCCCTCTACTACATGTGAGATTTGACTCGACGACGACGGAAATTAAAATTCAAACTCATTTATTTCAAGTAGGCTTACTTTACAAGCACTTTTAAAATGTTAAGTAAGACCATTTGTAGTGACTCTATCACCGGTTCTGAAGGTAGGTACTTCTCACGTAATATTTTATGAATGCCCCTTAAAATATCTAATACTTACAAATGTTTACTTACTTGGCTGCAACGTGAGCGGCGGAATTTCCTTGAGCAACCGCGTCTTTGTAAATTTTCTTGGCATCCTCTTTTTCCTTTACATATGCTTCGTAGTTTTCTTTGCCGATGCTCCTAAAAATCATTATTTGCTGTTGATGTATTATGCTTAATTCTATCTCGGTCGATACTTATTCGTTACTTACTTACTTACTTACTGACAATAATAGTAATAGCTATTTGAAAGAAGAATTAATTACAAAATTTTTTTATTCTTTATTCAGTTATTTATGATTCTCTCTGTTCGAAGTTTTTCGCGTGGTGAAGCCATGGAAACCTAAGTAACTCGTCTGTCTATCGAGATAACAATGATGATACCTACATAGTAAATCCGCTGATGAAGGCTGTTTCGGGTAGCAGTACATTAAAGCTGGCTTCCTGCGGTCTCCTGCTCGGGTTGTACACTTTGCATATAATGGCCGTGCGCGCGTAGCGCAGAGCGATCTCGGAGCGCACGCGCATGTGGGTCATCTTGAGTGTGGCGGAGGCATCGTCACCTGCTTCTGCATCTGCGACACCTTCTTCAGACTGCTGTGGAGTTATTGTCAAATGATCAGTATAGATCTTTTCTTAAATATTGCTATTTAAGCATTAATAATAATTTGTTTCTTTGTCAGCCTTCGTGGTGCAATGGTATGCGTTGTGGATTTATAAAACTGTGTACCTGGGTTTGATTGCAATTTTCTTAATTATTGGCTCAGGTCTGGATAGTAGGAAGCTTCTACCGTGGCTTGTTAGTACCGTACCGGCAAAGATGTACCTCCAAACGACTCAGCGTTCCGATGATGTGTAGAAACAGAAAGGCGTGTGGATTTTCGGGGGAAGTATGATCCCAAAGTTGATAATGACGATGAAATACGTACCAAAAAGGTATGACCGACAGCTACTATAGGATTATCTATAGTTGGGAAGTTGGGAAACTGTGGTAAGGCGGCGGATGCTTTCTTTACGCTGAATGACAAAACTGAAGCTCAGCAATAATACACAAACATAGAACAAATTATTATAAGCGTTTATAATAATTTGTTAAACTTGTTGTTAGCTTTGACAGCCTTCTTGGTGCAACGGTATTCTCAGTGGATTTATAAAACAGAGGTTTTGTGTTTGATTGTGATTTTCTTAATAATTGGTTTCGGTCTGGATAGTGGTCGGCAAGCGATTTAGCGTTCCGATATCGTGTGGATTTTCATCCTACTCGTACGGGGAAGTATGACCCTGAAGTTGACAACGCAAACAGGTGACGATGAAATACGTACCAATAAGGTATGACCGACAGCTACTATGGGATCATCTATAGTTGGGAAGTTGGGGAATTGTGGTAAGGCGGCGGATGCTTTCTGTACGCTGTATGACAGAAAACTGAAGCTCAGCAATGACAACAGCCACCAACACTTCATGATGTAAAACTGAAAATAAGAATAAGAATATATTTATTTGAGTAGTTAAAGATTAGCTTACACATTGAACCCCTGGCTCTTAAACTAGGTAAGCCCGTATCTTAGGGGCCAGTGTTTTATACAAAAATAAAAGAAGTGTTTTACACAAAAAGAAAAAAAGAAAATGCAGTTACAATAGTTAAAATAAAAAAAATAAAAACAATTATATTGACCCAAGTTTATTTATGTGCGTGCGTATGTTTATGCGTGTGCGTGTGTGTTTGTTCGTGCGTGTGTGTGCGTGTGTGTGCGTGTGTGTGCGTGTGTTTGCGTGTGCGTGTGTGCGTGCATGTACGTGCGTGTGAGTGTGCACGCGTGTGATGTGTGTGCGTGTGTATGTGTGTGTTTAAGTAAACTTTTTTTTTGTTCTAGCAAATGTTGAGGTATTTATTGTGGTAGGTAGGTTTTTATGATATTCCGTCTTGTCATAATCTAATCTAGATAGGAATCCTTTTAACCACTTTTTAAGATTAAAAAAAAACAGTGAAGTAAATACTTGTATTTTTAGTAAAAAATACTTGTATTAACTTTGGGCGTAGAAATAATATTCCGATGTCTTCAAAATTGTTTATTCTTTTGTAAACTACCGCCGCGTCGGAAAATGCAGTCCGTGACGAGAAAAGACGCGGCCAGAAACTCGACACATGCTCTTTTTACATGAATTACAAAACCACTTTATTACAATAATTAATATTACACTAAAATATGCATACTGTGTAACAATCAAAAGAACAGTAAAATATACTACTCGACTATTCTAACATATCCATTTCAAATTTTATTTTACGGCCTGGAATCTAGTCCTCTGAAATCATCTCACGGTCGACACACACAAGCTTACGTCACCATAGACAATATCGTACAGTATTGTCTATGGTAACAATTGTAATATTTTAAAATGCTAACAGTCGGCCTTTCCTGACCAATTCTCACGTTCCGTGAAAAAATACTGACTAATTGTCAATAATGACTACAAAGTATCAAAAATATCCAACAATTCTACTTTCCTTAAATAACAACAATGAATAATCATCGCTATTTCGTCAGCCTTGTTTTTCTAAACTCAATACTTCCAAATCAGTCAACAAGCATCGTACATTTAATATTTTTATATATTTTTTCATTTATGTTATCATTACGATTATATATTTAAACTTCATAAATAATAATATTATTGACATAGGAATTATACGAAATTTCTATATTTTAATAAACCTATTACAATAAATAAGTCTTCTCATACCAGAATTCTAATTTTAATGTACGAATATGTATTTTACTATCAATTTTAATTATAACACTTAATTCGAAGCGTATAACACAGAAAATTTTATTATAACATTCGTTTTAATTTTTCTAATTAATGTCCTTTTCTAAATAAAGTGTTATCGGCTGAGTTTTTATTTTAGTCTGATTTCAAATGATTTTTGCTAACCTTCAATCCAAACTAATCTACATTATAATAAATGTCTAAATAATTATGAACAATACTACAATAATAATGAATAGTATGACTTTAGCCACATAAAATTTTATTAAATACCTACCCCTCTATAGTGGTAAATTATAAGAACCCAAATGTTACGGAGACCATCGATATGACAAACATAATTAGATATTGGAAATAATATTTATTCTTGAACAGATTTAATTAGTTTATTTAGATAAGGCCATCTCTTTTTGCTCACCCATATCTCATAAATGTATTCCATTACTTTTTTATTTGTTATTATTTTTTTTTAGTTATTCATTACATTACGCTGTGTTGATTGGGTGTGTATATAAAGCGTTAAATAAATAAATAAATAATATTCAATTCGCTGTAAAACTGATGATAAAGATCGCTGAAAAACTGAAGGCTCTCTTATTTCTTAAGTCAAATGAACTAATAATAATAAAAGTCATCATAGTCATTCTAAACCAGCCACTTAATTATAATTACCTAAACACCTACTAAATTACATAACATGAAAAAATATAAATTATTAATATCGAACCATAGCACACCTACTTGTATATTAACAAGAAAAATGCTTAACAAAATTATTATATTTATAAATCTCTCTTTCCTCTTTAAAATATGTAAATCTAAATATGTAAAATGTAAATATGTAAATCTGTACAATAATTTACCCGTCGATGTAAAAATGCCAAAACGTTGAGCATATTTAAAATCAAGCTAAGAAAACATGTTGCTTTATTACCACTAATGCTTGCACTGTGTGGTGGTTAACCTTTTCTCACTGTAAATGATAAGTATTCAAATAGATCTTAAATAATAAATAAATGTTATGATCGAAATAAATGATTGTTTTGGATCTAGAATTTTGGATATCTTTAATCTCAACTTTTTCCTTTTATTAACTTTAAGAAACTTTAGGATTTTATTTACTACTACAAGATATGTATCAAAGTATTTGGCTCTAAAGTATGTTACCTATAGTTTATTCATTTTCTTGAAAGAAATAAAAATGACCGGTGTACGCGTGTAAGCGGACGACTATTATCGACGAAGAGATAATCTAATAATAATAAGAGTTAGATTTTCAAGAATGATTAATTTATTTTCTGTAGTCTCAATGGCTCATTTGTAAGAATAGTATTTTATCTACTGGATACTACTTAATTAATTTCATATATATCATTTATTCATCAGATGAACCTAAATAAATCTATTAAATTTTTACTTTAGCAATTAACAAGTATGTACTGAAAGATATTTAATCTGGCAATTCTTTAGTGAACCAAGCTTTAGTGGTTTCGCTTGGACCAGTCTTTGGAAACTCTCATAATTATACGCAAAATATCATTATTATTATCCTTCTTTACATAAACGTAAAATATCTGAGTCACCTGTATGACAGAAAACTGAAGCTCAGCAATGACAACAGCCACCAACACTTCATGATGTAAAACTGAAAATAAGAATAAGAATATATTTATTTGAGTAGTTAAAGATTAGCTTACACATTGAACCCCTGGCTCTTAAACTAGGTAAGCCCGTATCTTAGGGGCCAGTGTTTTACACAAAAATAAAAGAAGTGTTTTACACAAAAAGAAAAAAAGAAAATGCAGTTAAAATAAAAAAAATAAAAAACTTTATATCTAATATCAAATATTGACCCAAGTTTATTTATGTGCGTGCGTATGTTTATGCGTGTGCGTGTGTGTTTGTGCGTGCGTGTTTGTGCGTGCGTGTGTGTGCGTGTGTGTGCGTGTGCGTGTGTGCGTGCATGTGCGTGCGTGTGAGTGTGCGCGCGTGTGATGTGTGTGCGTGTGTATGTGTGTGTTTAAGTAAACTTTTTTTTTTGTTCTAGCAAATGTTGAGCTATTTATTGTGGTAGGTAGGTTTTTATGATATTCCGTCTTGTCATAATCTAATCTAGATAGGAATCCTTTTAACCACTTTTTAAGACTAAAAAAAAACAGTGAAGTTGTATTTTTAGTAAAAAAACTTGTATTTTTAGTAAAAAATACTTGTATTAACTTTGGGCGTAGAAATAATATTCCGATGTCTTCAAAATTGTTTATTCTTTTGTAAACTACCGCCGCGTCGGAAAATGCAGTTCGTGACGAGAAAAGACGCGGCCAGAAACTCGACACATGCTCTTTTTACATGAATTACAAAACCACTCTATTACAATAATTAATATTACACTAAAATATGCATACTGTGTAACAATCAAAAGAACAGTAAAATACACTACTCGACTATTCTAACATATCCATTTTAAATTTTATTTTACGGCCTGGAATCTAGTCCTCTGAAATCATCTCACGGTCGACACACACAAGCTTACGTTACCATAGACAATATCGTACAGTATTGTCTATGGTAACAATTGTAATATTTTAAAATGCTAACAGTCGGCCTTTCCTGACCAAGTGTCGTGACCAACGTCCCGTGAGAAAAATACTGACTAATTGTCAATAATGACTACAAAGTATCAAAAATATCCAACAATTCTACTTTCCTTAAATAACAACAATAAATAATATCTTTAAAACTGCAAGTTACAATTTAGTCCTAACTACGGCTACTTATAGATAAAATACTTTTGAAATTATACAAATATCAATAAATCCAAAACGACACCAGAATTCTATGAACATAATTATAACATATTTTGAAATAGTGTAAACAATTGAATCTTAGGGATTCGTGCATGTTTGTACTAAACCTCTGTAATAGAAACAAGCAATTTAACCGTAGCAACACTTGTATGTTATAAAATAATTCTGCAATTTTTACAATATCAAACCGTTATTAAATCTTATACATCATTAAAATTTTCTGAAATTTCTTCGTAACATCTAACATATACCTAATATTGAAGAATCTATTAATCTCAATGGCATCCACTTACATGTTATGGAATTATTATCAATGCAATATTGTCTATAATAACAAACAAATACTAAATAGACTGAATTATCCTTAACTAATTCTGCAATATAATTGTTTTTTACCCGTTTTACCTTTCGATATACTGACGTATCATACAATGATTAATCTTTATATCTAATATCAAAACGATTCAAAATTCGTGACATTTACAAAACATAAAATATTTTTATAATATCTCTATATTACAATATACAAGGTACAATAAGATGGTTTGTATATAAATCTAATTTCTCTAATCAATTATATCTACCAGTTAAAGTTTATGAATAGTAGAATTCAATAATTGACTTTTTGGAAATAAAGGATACATATTATAAATTGATTATGCGCTATATGAATTTTACCTACACGTCCCGAAATGATCCAGCAATATTTCTAACTTCAAATAATTACTTATTTTATTAAATATTGTTTTTATATATAACTATTTTTTTTTATAAAGGAACAATTTTTTTATTTATTAGTATAAATTTATTTGTAACGTTATTCACAATTTAATTACAAAAATAATAATAATAAATAAAATAATTCAAGTAACTGTTTATAAAATACTGAATTTGCATTTATTATAATTATTTTATTAAACGTTTTAACCCTAGTGACAACTGTTACCAAATGATTCTGCAATATCTCAAATATAAAATAAATATCTTTTTCACACTGACATTTTATAAACTGATTATGCATTATCTCTAATAGCAAACATTTTAACCTTGGTGATGAATACATGTTACAAAATAATTCTGTAATATCTCAAATATCAAACAACTATCTTTGTGAGACTAACATTTTATAATCTGATTTTGCATTATCTCTACTATCAAGCATTTCAACTTTAGTGACGACTACATTTTACAAAATAATTCTGTAATATACCAAATATCAAACAACTATCTTTGTGACACTGACATGTGTACACTGATTTTATATTATCCCTTATAAAAAACATTTTGACTCTAGTGACTACATGTTACAAAACAAGTATGCAATATCCCAAATATCATACAGTTATCATTATGACACTGACATACTAACTGATTTTGTATATTCCCTTATATCAAATATTTTGACTAGTGACAACTACATGTTACAAAATAATTATGCAATATCTCAAATAACAAACAATTATCATTATGACACTGACATACTATAAATTGATTATATTATAGCTATGATCAAACATTTATTACATCACTCTTATACTAAACTCTCTCTCTCTAAAAAGTCTTTCTCTCTTTCTATGGCCAAGTGACCCCTTTATGTTCACACATCAGCTTCTACATTCATAACTACTTGGCCGAACAACCTCTAAAGGTTCACACAGCAGCCTAGTAGAGTGACCTCTCTATCTACAAAAATAGTATCTACATTCACAACTACTTGGCCGAACAACCTCTTATGGTTCACACAGCAGCCTAGTAGAGTGACCTCTCTATTTACTATAATCTAGCCGAGTGACAACTTCATGTTCACAACGGCCTAGTTCTGTTCACAACGACTTGGTCGAGTAACCCCTTTACCTATAATATGTTTGCAATAACTTTACTGTATTTCTAATCACAATAAGTTTACATTTGAAATTCCTTTATCACTTATCTTTCAAGTAAACTATAAACGAAATCGTTTCAAAACTTGCAAATATTAGTCTTATTAAAAATAATTTAAATACAGCTTGTAATTAAATATCATTTCATCTTATCAAAACATATAAACTCTCAACTAGAAGGATAGTAATAAGACGAAGCACTAAACAAAATAACTATTCTGAATTGATTCACTACGTCTTTATTTCCAGTATCTCGCCAAATATTAGACCTCTATCTATTTGTAATTAAATGTACCTATATAATATTATAAGTCAGTCAAATATCTTTTCTCGATATACCTCGAACATTTGATTTACTACTTCACAATTATCTGTTTGACTTCCGGTAAAACGTTACTTATATTTGGAGTACTAAATAAGTAGCCGATCTGATTATTTTTATATTATATATGCCATTGTAATATAAATATATGGCTAGTTTTACTGCTATTTGATAATAAACCATTTTTTTTATTTATGTATCTTAATAATTTGATGTCTACTGATGAATAAATATCTCCTTGCTAGGCAAGAAATAAAATCGACAGATGTAATTTCGACATAACATATTGTGTGAAAGTTGTATCAATCTACAATTATCTGAACATTTAGTTAGTGTCCAATTACGTAAAAGATTCACTATATTGTCTATTATTGATTTCCCTGAATAAAAGTATAATTATAAATAAATAAAAGTATAAGTATAAGTCAGTCAATAACAGCAATAACGCCTGGTGTAGTTAATAATCACCCGCGTCCTTTTTTGTGTTTACTATCATCATCGCTATTTCGTCAGCCTTGTTTTTCTAAACTCAATACTTCCAAATCAGTCAACAAGCATCGTACATTTAATATTTTTATATATTTTTTCATTTATGTTATCATTACGATTATATATTTAAACTTCATAAATAATAATATTATTGACATAGGAATTATACGAAATTTCTATATTTTAATAAACCTATTACAATAAATAAGTCTTCTCATACCAGAATTCTAATTTTAATGTACGAATATGTATTTTACTATCAATTTTAATTATAATACTTAATTCGAAGCGTATAACACAGAAAATTTTATTATAACATTCGTTTTAATTTTTCTAATTAATGTCTTTTTCTAAATAAAGTGTTATCGGCTGAGTTTTTATTTTAGTCTGATTTCAAATGATTTTTGCTAACCTTCAATCCAAACTAATCTACATTACAATAATTAATCAAGTTTGTCCTTAAGTATAAAGAATAAATATACTAAATTAGATTTCATCAACTAAATATCGAAATTATTAAACATTTAATTGTCATCAATAAATTATGGGATTGACAATAACCATCCAGCCACTTAACCCATCACGCGTCCGAGCCTAGCTCGCCTATCGCTCGCTGAGCGCCCGAGCACTTTTAGTTCACTTGATATTTCACACTTCCGCAAGATGATTCGTTTTATTAGGGTATTGTTTTGAAAATTTTCAATATAAATCGTATATTATTAGAAACTACACAATATTTCCTATATCATGATATAAAGATTGTAATATTATAAATGTAGTATATAGTAAAAATAAAGTCGTGAATACTAATCGTCGTAATCGTCTGTACCTTTGATTTTTCACTTCCTAGCTCGTCGAGTTTTTGCAATATTACACTAAATAGAACACACAAAACACATTTATTATTGGCAAAATAATTAGGATTACCTTTGTACTAATCATTTGTAACACTATCACATCATATAATTGCTTTAAACGTTGTAATCATAATTTAATTTTTACCGCGCGCCATTATCTTCCCGACGGCAAACGAAATTTTTCAAAACTAATAAATGTTGTCCTTGAACGCGATTTTAACCTTGACGCGTGTAAGTGCAGTTGACACAAATAATGTTCTTTTGAATACCAAAAAAAAATGTATATAATAATTCATTTTATTATATTAAACGTATTTTATTATTGGTTTATGATTTTATGTATAAGTTATTACGATTGAAGTAAGTAAAAAATTCAATATAATAATCTTGCTCTCTCGGTACACCACTACTATTTTCTACGAGGTTCATTATATGGGCTTGACGATAGAAGGGTGCAAAGCCTGAAACCTGTGATGACCTTGGGACAGCGTGGCTGATCAGGAACGGGATGCAGGGCGATAACGCCGGCGCATACTAAAAATTATGCCAATAAGATAGGTATCAAAATGGCAAGGTCATTTTATTTTCGGGGTAATATTATACGGGGTACTATAAAAAAATCACCAAAACTGAAAGTTTGCGAACGGATTCTGCCACTTCCATAGGTCAATAAAGCATAGTCTCGAGGAACAGGTACATTTTGTTTCATCTACCAGATCGAATATATGTACAAAAAAACACACGGACGGAGTCACGGCTAACCGCAAGTCCTCCATATGGTCTTTAATTTTTCGAAGTCAACAAGGTCGATGAAATCGAGTTTATTATATTATTTGTGATAAAAGTAATATATCATCTGGCAAAAACATGTAATTATAGTAAAATACTGAAAAAATGTGAAATCAAACTATGAATCATTAATAATAATAGATATTAATACATTTTTATTATATAAATGAAATTCTAATATATTTGCAATTTATGTATGTGTAATTCTTTTCTGACTGTACAAAATCACACGATGTCACGTGACATTGGAATGCGTCCAGACTCCAGTACTTCGGTACAGTTGAATATTCAAAATGGCCGTTAGAAATGTTTACTTTTTATTAGCTATTTATTTGTTTTAGGTTTTTTATAATTTATAAATAATTAATGCACTAAATATTTTTATAACCTTATTCTTGAACATATTTACTACAAACTTATCTATATTTTAGGATAAATTAACTGCAAGATCATAAATTATTACGTAACAAAAATAAATCATAACATAGAAATTTTGCCCGTTTAAAATTTCCGACTTTTTTTCACTATGTAAATCTAATATTACATGAATTTAACACTTATTAAAATATTCTTTACTTTATTCTTTGTATTTTAGTATGAAATACATGTATATTTATTTACATTTCATCGGATAAATCCATTTTTCACTGAGGTACGTCTACCACAAACACTTGTTGAAAACGTTAACGCAGGCTTTTTGTCAATTTATGATTGGTACACGTATGTTTTATTTTTTTTCTCGATCGCTATGTCGTGTAATTTTATTTAGTTATACCTTGTTTCGTAGGGAGTTAAGTACAGAATCAAGTCACATTTTTTGTTATTCTGTAATTCGAATAGTTTTTAAACAATTGAATGTCGAACGAACGAGCTTCAGTTTTGTACACATGGGTGTGCGCGGGACGCTACAGACCAATTTTTTTCTTGTACATACGGGTGTGCACAAATCGCGTGACGGGTTAATTATAATTACCTAAACACCTACTAAATTACATAACATGAAAAAATATAAATTATTAATATCGAACCATAGCACACCTACTTGTATATTAACAAGAAAAATGCTTAATAAAATTATTATATTTATAAATCTCTCTTTCCTCTTTAAAATATGTAAATCTAAATATGTAAAATGTAAATATGTAAATCTGTACAATAATTTACCCGTCGATGTAAAAATGCCAAAACGTTGAGCATATTTAAAATCAAGCTAAGAAAACATGTTGCTTTATTACCACTAATGCTTGCACTGTGTGGTGGTTAACCTTTTCTCACTGAACATGATAAGTATTCAAATAGATCTTAAATAATAAATAAATGTTATGATCGAAATAAATGTTTGTTTTGGATCTCGAATTTTGGATATCTTTAATCTCAACTTTTTCCTTTTATTAACTTTAAGAAACTTTAGGATTTTATTTACTACTACAAGATATGTATCAAAGTATTTGGCTCTAAAGTATGTTACCTATAGTTTATTCATTTTCTTGAAAGAAATAAAAATGACCGGTGTATGCGTGTAAGCGGACGACTATTATCGACGAAGAGATAATCTAATAATAATAAGAGTTAGATTTTCAAGAATGATTAATTTATTTTCTTTAGTTTCAATGGCTCATTTGTAAGAATAGTATTTTATCTACTGGATACTACTTAATTAATTTCATATATATCATTTATTCATCAGATGAACCTAAATAAATCTATTAAATTTTTACTTTAGCAATTAACAAGTATGTACTGAAAGATATTTAATCTGGCAATTCTTTAGTGAACCAAGCTTTAATGGTTTCGCTTGGACCAGTCTGGAAACTCTCATAATTATACGCAAAATATCATTATTATTATCCTTCTTTACATAAACGTAAAATATCTGAGTCACCTATCAACGCTATTGAGACTCCCATGGCAGCTGTATCTGATGACCACGATACTCCATTTTATTGAAACGGTAAAATAAGAAGAGCATGTACCTATGTGTATTCTTAAAAACATTGATTTCAGTTTTGAAATTATATTAAATTTTATTTCCAAAATAATAGAAAAAATTGGATGTAGTTGAAGTGTATGAAATTATAATTTTGCATCACCTTCCAGGCAATTAACGACGACGGCGGTTGTCGATCGCAAGCGGCTACAATACTCCATTTTCCTGTCATCGCTATTAAGACTCCATGACAGCCATACTTGTCGGCCACGATATTATATTTTACTGGAACGATAAAAAAAGAGGCATGTACATATATTCTAAGAAATATCGCTGTAAATTTTGCAGTTATATATATATTTTAATTCCAAAACGAAAAATTAACAAAAAATATGATCTAATTTCTAATGTGGGTATACGTAAAATTCTTATTGTTATGGAATGATAATTTTACATTACCTTTTCTAGGTTATTTCTTTCTTGGGCGTAATCCACAACCGGGATGATATAAGTTTTCTTCCCAGCATACCACTTCTGGTCTATTAACTTTGGGCGTAGAAATAATATTCCGATGTCTTCAAAATTGTTTATTCTTTTGTAAACTACCGCCGCGTCGGAAAATGCAGTTCGTGACGAGAAAAGACGCGGCCAGAAACTCGACACATGCTCTTTTTACATGAATTACAAAACCACTCTATTACAATAATTAATATTACACTAAAATATGCATACTGTGTAACAATCAAAAGAACAGTAAAATACACTACTCGACTATTCTAACATATCCATTTTACATTTTATTTTACGGCCTGGAATCTAGTCCTCTGAAATCATCTCACGGTCGACAGACACAAGCTTACGTTACCATAGACAATATCGTACAGTTTTGTCTATGGTAACAATACGCGGTGGATATATACTCGTAAGCCGGAGTTCTTGGGTTCGATTCCCGGCTGATTCCCAGGTCTGGCTAGCGGATGGCTTCAGCCGACAAAGACGTACCATAAAGCAATTAAGCGTTCCGGTACGATGTCGTGGTGTAGAAACCAAATGGGTTTTCATTTCATCCTATTTAATGCAATTTAAGGAAACATACTAAGCCTCTTGCCGCCAGGAGTGCTTGTAATCTAAATCTAACTGATAGCGAATTAGAAAACCTTTGTGTATTCGCCGCCTGATTCGATACGAACAGAATAGCACAGGATTCGTCTACGTGTTTAGTTTGTGAGCTTGATTCATCGAATGACATTGGTACACTTTATACATACGACTTTATTAATAATCATTACAAATTTACTCTGGACTGCAATTTGGATGGTAAGCACTGGTGTAATCTAAGATGGAAGCGGGCTTAATTTTTAGGAATAGGACGAAACTCCGCTACTAGCGAAGCGAACGAGCCACAGCTGAAGCCTCTCAAAAACACGATTAGTAAAAAAATTCGATAATTTATATTTTGGAAAAGACTTGTTTCGTTCACATTTTGCTATGGAGTAGCAAACTGATTTTCATAATTTTTGTTTTTACGAAAACGTACATAAATGTATACCTTAATTTATTTTTTCGATTAGTTCTTTGATTTACTTGTAATTAGGCAAAAGGGTTTTAGCGTTTAAATATGCTTCGCTCGCCAATAGCTCTGTCGTAATGAAAAATGTTTGGAATAACAAAATCTAACTATTTGAAAACAAAATTTCCATTTAACGTTTAAAATTCAATATCAGGGAAAGTAACGGTTTCACAGCATTGCTGTCACAGTAAAAAATGTTTGTACGACTCCATCTGTTCAAAAACAAAATTCTCGTAAAAATTCTGCACTTTTAACCTTTACTATCACCTAAAGTAAAGGTTTCACAGCATTGCTGCCTCAGTGAAAAATGTTCAAAACAGTACTTTCAATCGAAATAACTACTTTTTTGTCTTTAGCCGGCACTTTGATATTTTGGTATTTTTTGAATGGGCTGTCCTTTATCGGCATGATATATAATTATGCTTTAGATACTTATCTACCCACCGGTATCACATTAATTAAGATTTGTATATTTTATTACTTACATAAAACTTGAACAGACCAGCAAGCTGTCTGGTCGCAGCTACGAGTAACTAAAGAATGAAGAAAAACCCAAACAACGATACTTTAACAACTATGTAGATTCTTGTGCTTGTATGAGACACACTGACGGACTAACTTTTTCCTTATAGAAACCGGTTGCACATATAGGCTATTAAAAGTGCTGGAGAGCCAGTCGACATTTTTGCATAGGTTTTTTTAATTCACAACAAATAAGCTCTTGACTACAATTACATCTGATGGCGAGTGACGATGCAATCTAAGATGGTAGTGGGTTAATTTTTTTGAAGTAAGATGAAATCCACAACCCTTTCGATTTCTAAACGACATTGTATCGGCACGCTAGATCGTTTGGCGGTACATCTTTGATAATCAGGGCATGCTCAAAACTTGTTCTATATTTCTTCTATAGTATTCCAACACAAAAATGGCTGGCGACTAATTAGATATAACGCATATATTACATATGAAATTTTTAAACGACTGCAGATGTATCTAAAGAGGGTAAGTGCAGGTATGATATCCAGGTTTTTAAAAGTTAAGTTTAACCTCGCGTGCCTCACAAGCGGCTGGTACAGCTGCTGAATATGCTCAAACTCTCAAGCGATGTAAATACTCAGACTTATTTAAAGGTTTTATATTTGCGGCGCTTGCGTTTATAACTCTCTTGGGTTTCTGGTCATCACTATCATCATCATTATTATCCTACTAAGGGTTCATTATTGGTTCTCAGAACTATAATGGGCTGAGAACCAGCCGGTATACCCGCTAAAACCCAGCGACGTTCCGTATAAGAGAGGGGATATGGAGCGTACACCCAAACAACTGATCTATGTGTCCGGTGACCAACGTGATGGTGCTCATTTGGCTCAAAAAATAAGACTTGGTATTCAGAGAGGAAATAACGCTAGTGTTAGGCACTTTGCTTCTGGGTGAACAATTGGATGGCTTATTCATTTTGTAAATATCTACTTTTATTATAGATTTTATTTTATTTGTTCTAACTATAAATGTAAATGTATGTATAATTGTATATTGTTTAAAACTATATATCGCACCTCTATATCTAAACAGGTATTAACTCAAAAAAGCTCATGTTACAGGAGAGGCAAAAGACTGATTGCAGAGCCCCTGTGCATTGCAGAAGTTTTCTGTATAGATGTATGAACTTTATTTTACAGCTGGGTCTTAATAATGCATTTTGATAGATGCTTCCTTATAGCTTATCAATTTGTGTATATATTTTTGTATTATTTTGAGTTGAACCCATTTTGGTGATTTTCGTTTTTAGTTTCTTTTGTATTCACCTTGCCAGTAATACTGGTTCAACTCAAAATGTTTCATTAATTAACTCAGCACGAACTATCAAAATGGCGACAACTCGAAATAATGTTCCATCAAATTTTAACAATATGGGTGCAACCCAAAATAATTCCAATTTGTTTAAGCCCGGTACGTGCATTCCACTTGTAAATTTGATCCCAACTGACGTTGTCGCTGTTTTGGATGCGAGGGGGGTGGGGTCGCTCGTTCAACAATATAGGTATACAAAGACATCTAGCGGCGAATATTGGTAATAGTTTTGAATCTGATTTATTGGTCGATAGGTATTGAAATGACAAATTAAAATGTGCTCATAACTCAAAAATCTAGAATTTTGAGTTAGTTCCCTTTAGATCTAAGGGTGCGATATATAAACATCCACCGTATTTTTCCAAAATGAGGATTTTTCAGAAAACATTATAGTGCAACAGTTATTAGTTAGTATTACCATAGTCTATAACAAAGGACAAATTTTCAGCTTGCTTTAAATACTAACCCAAAAATGTCAGTTGGCTCCTGCACTCAGACCGTAGGTATCATTAATATATATAATAAAATTATTATTATAAAAACAAAAAAACCCGACTGCCTAGAAGTTATGAACTGAAAAGTGAAAAACAAGGATCACTATATCTGTATAAAATTCTAAATACTTTAAGGTTATATTTATATGGTACCCATATTGCTAAGATAAGAGAAAAAAATATACACATCCCCCCTTTTTTCCCCATTTACAGCCGCCATTTTGAAAATGTATATAGCCTATGTCACTACCACAATTTTGACAAATTCAACGACACCTCACATGTCAAAATCCGTTCAGCCGTTTAGGCTGTAGAGCGTGCCGAAGAAATGGACATACATACATACATACATACATACGCTCGAAAAACATAACCCTCCTTCTGGCGCAGTCGGGTAAAAAAATTAAGTCGCCCCGGTACGTCTGTCTATCTGTTCGCGATAAGCCTGAACGGATTTTCATGTGGTTTTTCACCATAACTTCATTAATAAGAGTGATTCCCGAGGAAGATTTCACTATTTAATTTGTTAAAGGCCTTGAAAACGCTTTCCAGGCGCATCATTAGGACTACAAAATCTCCGTGTTGGCATATACTCTTATCTATCTTTAAAGATATCTTGCTTGTCCCATTTTTAACCGACGAAAACAAAACGGAGGAGGTTCTCAATTCGACACGCATATTTTTTATTTTTTTTTATATGTATGACCAAGCATAACTTTTTACAGAGTTGTCCGATTTTGATAATTCTTTTTTTATTAGAAAGGATCTGATGATGATATTCTGGGGAAATTGAAGGAACTCTTCAAATTTTGGAGGCACGCTTACAGTGATTTCGGTCTTTGTCTCGGTATCGGTAGTTTTTTGGCTACTAGTGCCATATAATATACTATGACTCTAAACGCACTAAAAAGTAAAAAATAACTGGGTCATTTAGTTGCTTTAATTTACTTAAGCATATCTAGGAGTCGGTGCCAGCCAAGGTTTCTTCTTTAAGGACGTTACCTAGAACCCACTAACTGCTTTACTATGTAAAATAAATGTTCCTTAAACTTGGCTGGCACCGACTTCATAGATATGCTTAAGTAAATTAAAGCAACTAAATGACCCAGTTATTTTTTACTTTTTAGTGCGGTTCTATATTTTGTTAAAAAAATTTATTTTTTAAATATAAAATGGTCTCGTCTTTTGGTGTTGCTGAAAGGTTGCACGCTATTTTCCTGGCGGTCAATGTCGCTGGCGTCGGCTAGTATTGTAGGTATAAATTGGTCAATCAAAGCGATGGGTGAATATTGGCCATTTACTTACAAATAGCTTTATGGACTTTTTCCTTGTTTATTTTCGTACTTCATTAATTCTTCTGTCATATAACATACTAGCGGCAGAGGCAGATTGCGTTATAGGTAGGCCCATGATATTAGGGACTTCTTTTTTATCACAAGTTGAATGCAATACACTTGATGGTAAGTGATGATGTAATCTATGATGGACGAAGGTAGGAGTAGAATAATATCCACACTCTTTCGGTTTCTGAAAGGCTTCGTACCGGAATGCTAAATAACTTGTCAGCACGTCTTTGCCGGTAGACTGGTAAAGCCACGACCGAAGCCCCATATGCCCAAACCATCAGAGCATAGATATCTATCTCGATTTGTGTCACTACGTCTTGTTCTCTATGTCTTATACTATGCTCTCTTATCACACTATTTTTTAACCGACGAAAATAACGGAGGATATTCTCAATCGATATGTATATTTTTTTTTATGTATGACCACGCATAACTTTTTACAGAGTGGTTTGATTTTGATAACTCTTTTTTTATTAGAAAGGCCACACTTCCAAGGTGGTCTCATTGTCATCATGTTAGGATCTGATAATGATATCCTGGGAAAATTGAAGGACCTCTTCAAATTTTATAGGCACATTTGCAGCGATTCCGGTTTTTGTGTAAGTATCGGTAGCTTCTTGGCTACTAGTGCCGTATAACTAATAATATACTATGACAGTATAGTACGAGTACGTTACGTGGCGATAAATCACTAAAAAGTAAGAAATAAAATTTTTTAACAAAAAATAGAACCGACTCGAAACGCATTATAAAGTAAAAAATAACTGTGTCATTTAGTTGCTTTAATTTAGTTAAGCATATCTAGGAGTTGGTGCCAGCAAGGTTTCTACTTTAAGGACGTTACCTAGAACCCACAAACTGCTTTACAACGTTAAATAAATGTTCCTTAAACTTGGCTTTTTTCGATTAGTTCATTGATTGACTTGTATTTAGGCAAAACGGTTTTAGCCTTTAAATATGCTTCGCTTTCCAATAGCTCTGTATTTCTCACAAACCTTAAAAGACGTCTCGCTTGTCCCTCGAGATTTAGTAGATTCAGACGATACACACTATTAAAAAATAGCAATAAACAAATTGGTCGGTATGATATATATACTTAGATACTTATCTACTTACCTGTATCACATTACTTATATAAAACAACACATCAGCAAACTGTCTGGTCGCAGCTACGAGTAACTAAAAAAAATTTTAACAAAAAATAAAAACGCTTTCAAAACACACTATAAAAAATAACTACGTCATTTACTTACTTTAATTTACTTAATACTAAAGGCGTTTTTATTTTTTGTTAAAATTTTTTCATTTCATACTTTTTAGTGATTTATCAACAAAGAAAATACTGAAGAACCTACTCGAACTAAACCATAAGTACCAATATTCACTAGCTAGTTATAACATTCCAACATCCCTACAAATGTCCTATAAAGTTTGAAGAGTTTCCTCGAGTTTTCGTAGATCTCATCATCAGATCATGACTTAGTTAACATTAAACCAACTGGAATCAATAACCTTACAACAAGGTAGCTACTATAAACCGTTAAAGAGCTCCCTCAGCTGTCCTTCTTCTGCATCGCCAGACCCTCAATGACAGTCACAGCTCATCTAAATGTAAAGTTCTCATTGAGACAAATTAATCGAGCCCAAACACAAGGTAGTTACTGTAAACCGTTAAAAAGCTCCCTCAGCTGTCCTTCGTCTTCATCGCCAGACTCTTGATGACAGTCACAGCCCATCTAAATGTAAAGTTTTCATTGAGGCAAATTAATCGAGCCCAAACACAAGGTAGTTACTGTAAACCATTAAAGAGCTCCCTCAGCAGTCCTTCGCCTTCATCGCCAGACCCTTGATGACAGCCACAGCCTATCTAAATGTAAAGTTCTCATTGAGACAAATTAATTGAGCCCAAACACAAGGTAGCTACTATAAACCGTTAAAGAGCTCCCTTAACTGTCCTTCGTCTTCATCTGCAGACCCTCAATGACAGTTAAATTCCTTGTAAATGTAAATTTCTTATCACGACAAATTAATCAAGCCCAAACACAAGATAGCTCCTGTAAGCCGTTACGGAGCTCCCTTAACTGTACTTTGTCTTCATCACCAGACCCTCAATAACAGTCACAGCCCATCTAAATGTAAAGTTCTTATCAAGACAAATTAATCGAGCCCAAACACAAGGTAAATGCAGTAAATCGTCAAGTAGTTCTCTTATATGTAGATCGGTTCCATCATCAGATCGACTCCAGACCTTCATCAAGTTGTAGTGCTTTTAAATACTTATCGGAAAAATTAACAAACGTACTTGTTGTCCCTACAATTTTTGAAAGTTCTCCTCGGTTTCTCCAGGATTCCATCATCAGATCCTGGTTTACTTATCATGGTACCACCACCGGACTATTTTCTGACCAACAAAAAAAAATTATCAAAATCGGTACATAAACGACAAAGTTATGCGCGAACACACATAAAAACAAAAAAAATATATATATACGGTCAAATTGAGAAACTCCTTTTTTTAAGTCGTTTAAAAAATGAAGAAAAACCCAAACAACGAAACTTTAACAATTATGTAGATTCTTGTGCTTGTATGAGACACACTGACGGACTAACTTTTTCCTTATAGAAACCGGTTGCACATATAGGCTATTGAAAGTGCTGGAGAGCCAGTCGATATTTTTGCATAGGTTTTTTTTTAATTCACAATAAGTAAGCTCTTAACTAGAATTACATCTGATGGCGAGTGACGATGCAATCTAAGATGGTAGTGGGTAACTTTTTTGAAGTAAGATGAAATCCACACCCCTTTCGATTTCTAAACGACATCGTATCGGCACGCTAAATCGTTTGGCGGTACATCTTTGGTAATCAGGGCAAGCTCAAAACTTGTTCTATATTTGTTCTATAGTATCCCAACACAAAAATGGCTGGCGACCAATTAGATATAAGACATATATTTCATATGAACTTTTTAAACGACTGCAGATGTATCTAAAGAGGGTAAGTGCAGGTATGATATCCAGGTTTTTAAAAGATAAGTTTAACCTCGCGTACCCCACAAGCGGCTGGTACAGCTGCTGAATATGCTCAAACCCTCAAGCATTGTTAATACTCAGATTCATTTAAAGGTTTTATATTTGCGGCGCTTGCGATTGTGACTATGGGTCTCTGGTCATCACTATCATCATAATTACTATCTTACTAAGGGTTCATTATTGGTTCTCAGACCTGTATATAATAAGTTACTATAAAAAGTTAAATAAAAAAAACATGGTTGTAAGAGAGGAACAGTTTTTATTATAAAAAAAATTAATTCCAGGGATAAATATGAAAGGGAAATTAAAAGCCTTCAACAGGAATTACAACACCTGGAAAATTCTTTACAGTCAATGACTATAAAATATGAGATGGCACAAAGACAGATCAGTGAACAAAACAGCTAGCTCTAGCACCCGAGAAAACAGAAGCAGTCGTGTTCAGTGGAAGGCGAAGACTCAAGCCCATTAAGTTTTTAATACAGGGTGCTGCGGTGATGCCTATAGACCATGTAAAATACCTAGGTGTCTGGCTTGATAAAAGCCTAAACTTCAAGACGCACATCGAAGAAACAGCCCGAAAAGCGCAAAAACTGACTGAGGCCCTATGTAGACTAATACCTACACAGGGAGGTCCTCGAGCAAGCAGGAGGAGGGTTTTGGCTTCAGTTGCCCATTCCATCATCCTGTACGGGGCACCTATATTTAAGGAGGCCATGACGGTGGAATCATATCGAAAAAAATTTGAAGCGGTGCAAAGGCGTCTTGCTATAGGAATTTGCGGCGCCTAACGGACAATTTCGACAGAAGCTGTTCTGGTCATAGCAGGACTCGTCCCGATAGCGAAGCTGGTGAAGGAGCGGGCAGTAGTATTCGCAAGTAAAGATGAAAGTCCTCTCGATATACGCGAGAGCATGCTGACGGAGTGGGAGGAAGAGTGGTCACAAGCAGGGAAGGGAAGCTGGACCCGCGAGCTTATCCCTGACTTAAACATGTGGCTAAAAAGGAAACACGGGGAAGTTGACCGATGGCTGACACAGGCCCTCAGCGGACACGGGGTGTTTAACACTTACCTTTCCGCTATTGGAAAGGCACCCCATGCTCGATGTTACTTTTGTGAAGAAGAGGACAGTCCGAGGCATGCTCTCTTTGAATGCCCAGGATGTGCAGACTTCAGAGCTGAAGCTCAGGGAGTGGGAGATATAAATGCGCAAAATCTGGTTCATTCCATGCTAAAGAATGAGGATGAATGGAACAGATACGCAAAGATGCTCCGTACCATAATGGTCCGGAGAGAAAAAAAGGAAGAAGAAGAAAAGAAAGCGCGGGAGAAATAATAACAGCGAGGCCAGCACGAAGTAATGCAAGGCGGTATCGTGCTGACCGAGGAGTTATGGGGAGAGAATTCTGAGATCAGATAATTTACCCAATAAAAAAAAAAAACCCCAAGATCAAGTGAGTTGATGTCGACAAGCTTGTCGAGTCATATGCACAGTGAACCCGGGCGACTGCGGCTCGGCGGAGCGCTGCGTGCTGGCGCAGCTGCACGACCTGTACAAGGCCGCGTCGCACTTGTTCCACGCGCCGCACGCAGACACCTTCGCCAACGCTTACCCCAAGATCAAGTGAGTTGATGTCGACAAGCTTGTCGAGTCATATGCACAGTGAACCCGGGCGACTGCGGCTCGGCGGAGCGCTGCGTGCTGGCGCAGCTGCACGACCTGTACAAGGCCGCGTCGCACTTGTTCCACGCGCCGCACGCAGACACCTTCGCCAACGCTTACCCCAAGATCAAGTGAGTTGATGTCGACAAGCTTGTCGAGTCATATGCACAGTGAACCCGGGCGACTGCGGCTCGGCGGAGCGCTGCGTGCTGGCGCAGCTGCACGACCTGTACAAGGCCGCGTCGCACTTGTTCCACGCGCCGCACGCAGACACCTTCGCCAACGCCTACCCCAAGATCAAGTGAGTTGATGTCCACAAGCTTGTCGAGCGAGTCATATGCACAGTGAACCCGGGCGACTGCGGCTCGGCGGAGCGCTGCGTGCTGGCGCAGCTGCACGACCTGTACAAGGCCGCGTCGCACTTGTTCCACGCGCCGCACGCAGACACCTTCGCCAACGCTTACCCCAAGATCAAGTGAGTTGATGTCGACAAGCTTGTCGAGTCATATGCACAGTGAACCCGGGCGACTGCGGCTCGGCGGAGCGCTGCGTGCTGGCGCAGCTGCACGACCTGTACAAGGCCGCGTCGCACTTGTTCCACGCGCCGCACGCAGACACCTTCGCCAACGCTTACCCCAAGATCAAGTGAGTTGATGTCGACAAGCTTGTCGAGCGAGTCATATGCACAGTGAACCCGGGCGACTGCGGCTCGGCGGAGCGCTGCGTGCTGGCGCAGCTGCACGACCTGTACAAGGCCGCGTCGCACTTGTTCCACGCGCCGCACGCAGACACCTTCGCCAACGCTTACCCCAAGATCAAGTGAGTTGATGTCGACAAGCTTGTCGAGTCATATGCACAGTGAACCCGGGCGACTGCGGCTCGGCGGAGCGCTGCGTGCTGGCGCAGCTGCACGACCTGTACAAGGCCGCGTCGCACTTGTTCCACGCGCCGCACGCAGACACCTTCGCCAACGCTTACCCCAAGATCAAGTGAGTTGATGTCGACAAGCTTGTCGAGCGAGTCATATGCACAGTGAACCCGGGCGACTGCGGCTCGGCGGAGCGCTGCGTGCTGGCCCAGCTGCACGACCTGTACAAGGCCGCGTCGCACTTGTTCCACGCGCCGCACGCAGACACCTTCGCCAACGCTTACCCCAAGATCAAGTGAGTTGATGTCGACAAGCTTGTCGAGTCATATGCACAGTGAACCCGGGCGACTGCGGCTCGACGGAGCGCTGCGTGCTGGCGCAGCTGCACGACCTGTACAAGGCCGCGTCGCACTTGTTCCACGCGCCGCACGCAGACACCTTCGCCAACGCTTACCCCAAGATCAAGTGAGTTGATGTCGACAAGCTTGTCGAGTCATATGCACAGTGAACCCGGGCGACTGCGGGTCGGCGGAGCGCTGCGTGCTGGCGCAGCTGCACGACCTGTACAAGGCCGCGTCGCACTTGTTCCACGCGCCGCACGCAGACACCTTCGCCAACGCTTACCCCAAGATCAAGTGAGTTGATGTCGACAAGCTTGTCGAGCGAGTCATATGCACAGTGAACCCGGGCGACTGCGGCTCGGCGGAGCGCTGCGTGCTGGCGCAGCTGCACGACCTGTACACGGCCGCGTCGCACTTGTTCCACGCGCCGCACGCAGACACCTTCGCCAACGCTTACCCCAAGATCAAGTGAGTTGATGTCGACAAGCTTGTCGAGTCATATGCACAGTGAACCCGGGCGACTGCGGCTCGGCGGAGCGCTGCGTGCTGGCGCAGCTGCACGACCTGTACAAGGCCGCGTCGCACTTGTTCCACGCGCCGCACGCAGACACCTTCGCCAACGCTTACCCCAAGATCAAGTGAGTTGATGTCGACAAGCTTGTCGAGTCATATGCACAGTGAACCCGGGCGACTGCGGGTCGGCGGAGCGCTGCGTGCTGGCGCAGCTGCACGACCTGTACAAGGCCGCGTCGCACTTGTTCCACGCGCCGCACGCAGACACCTTCGCCAACGCTTACCCCAAGATCAAGTGAGTTGATGTCGACAAGCTTGTCGAGTCATATGCACAGTGAACCCGGGCGACTGCGGCTCGGCGGAGCGCTGCGTGCTGGCGCAGCTGTACGACCTGTACAAGGCCGCGTCGCACTTGTTCCACGCGCCGCACGCAGACACCTTCGCCAACGCTTACCCCAAGATCAAGTGAGTTGATGTCGACAAGCTTGTCGAGTCATATGCACAGTGAACCCGGGCGACTGCGGCTCGGCGGAGCGCTGCGTGCTGGCGCAGCTGCACGACCTGTACAAGGCCGCGTCGCACTTGTTCCACGCGCCGCACGCAGACACCTTCGCCAACGCTTACCCCAAGATCAAGTGAGTTGATGTCGACAAGCTTGTCGAGTCATATGCACAGTGAACCCGGGCGACTGCGGCTCGGCGGAGCGCTGCGTGCTGGCGCAGCTGCACGACTTGTACAAGGCCGCGTCGCACTTGTTCCACGCGCCGCACGCAGACACCTTCGCCAACGCTTACCCCAAGATCAAGTGAGTTGATGTCGACAAGCTTGTCGAGCGAGTCATATGCACAGTGAACCCGGGCGACTGCGGCTCGGCGGAGCGCTGCGTGCTGGCGCAGCTGCACGACCTGTACAAGGCCGCGTCGCACTTGTTCCACGCGCCGCACGCAGACACCTTCGCCAACGCTTACCCCAAGATCAAGTGAGTTGATGTCAACAAGCTTGTCGAGCGAGTCATATGCACAGTGAACCCGGGCGACTGCGGCTCGGCGGAGCGCTGCGTGCTGGCGCAGCTGCACGACCTGTACAAGGCCGCGTCGCACTTGTTCCACGCGCCGCACGCAGACACCTTCGCCAACGCTTACCCCAAGATCAAGTGAGTTGATGTCGACAAGCTTGTCGAGCGAGTCATATGCACAGTGAACCCGGGCGACTGCGGCTCGGCGGAGCGCTGCGTGCTGGCGCAGCTGCACGACCTGTACACGGCCGCGTCGCACTTGTTCCACGCGCCGCACGCAGACACCTTCGCCAACGCTTACCCCAAGATCAAGTGAGTTGATGTCGACAAGCTTGTCGAGTCATATGCACAGTGAACCCGGGCGACTGCGGCTCGGCGGAGCGCTGCGTGCTGGCGCAGCTGCACGACCTGTACAAGGCCGCGTCGCACTTGTTCCACGCGCCGCACGCAGACACCTTCGCCAACGCTTACCCCAAGATCAAGTGAGTTGATGTCGACAAGCTTGTCGAGTCATATGCACAGTGAACCCGGGCGACTGCGGGTCGGCGGAGCGCTGCGTGCTGGCGCAGCTGCACGACCTGTACAAGGCCGCGTCGCACTTGTTCCACGCGCCGCACGCAGACACCTTCGCCAACGCTTACCCCAAGATCAAGTGAGTTGATGTCGACAAGCTTGTCGAGTCATATGCACAGTGAACCCGGGCGACTGCGGCTCGGCGGAGCGCTGCGTGCTGGCGCAGCTGTACGACCTGTACAAGGCCGCGTCGCACTTGTTCCACGCGCCGCACGCAGACACCTTCGCCAACGCTTACCCCAAGATCAAGTGAGTTGATGTCGACAAGCTTGTCGAGTCATATGCACAGTGAACCCGGGCGACTGCGGCTCGGCGGAGCGCTGCGTGCTGGCGCAGCTGCACGACCTGTACAAGGCCGCGTCGCACTTGTTCCACGCGCCGCACGCAGACACCTTCGCCAACGCTTACCCCAAGATCAAGTGAGTTGATGTCGACAAGCTTGTCGAGTCATATGCACAGTGAACCCGGGCGACTGCGGCTCGGCGGAGCGCTGCGTGCTGGCGCAGCTGCACGACTTGTACAAGGCCGCGTCGCACTTGTTCCACGCGCCGCACGCAGACACCTTCGCCAACGCTTACCCCAAGATCAAGTGAGTTGATGTCGACAAGCTTGTCGAGCGAGTCATATGCACAGTGAACCCGGGCGACTGCGGCTCGGCGGAGCGCTGCGTGCTGGCGCAGCTGCACGACCTGTACAAGGCCGCGTCGCACTTGTTCCACGCGCCGCACGCAGACACCTTCGCCAACGCTTACCCCAAGATCAAGTGAGTTGATGTCAACAAGCTTGTCGAGCGAGTCATATGCACAGTGAACCCGGGCGACTGCGGCTCGGCGGAGCGCTGCGTGCTGGCGCAGCTGCACGACCTGTACAAGGCCGCGTCGCACTTGTTCCACGCGCCGCACGCAGACACCTTCGCCAACGCTTACCCCAAGATCAAGTGAGTTGATGTCGACAAGCTTGTCGAGTCATATGCACAGTGAACCCGGGCGACTGCGGCTCGGCGGAGCGCTGCGTGCTGGCGCAGCTGCACGACCTGTACAAGGCCGCGTCGCACTTGTTCCACGCGCCGCACGCAGACACCTTCGCCAACGCTTACCCCAAGATCAAGTGAGTTGATGTCGACAAGCTTGTCGAGCGAGTCATATGCACAGTGAACCCGGGCGACTGCGGCTCGGCGGAGCGCTGCGTGCTGGCGCAGCTGCACGACCTGTACAAGGCCGCGTCGCACTTGTTCCACGCGCCGCACGCAGACACCTTCGCCAACGCTTACCCCAAGATCAAGTGAGTTGATGTCGACAAGCTTGTCGAGTCATATGCACAGTGAACCCGGGCGACTGCGGCTCGGCGGAGCGCTGCGTGCTGGCGCAGCTGTACGACCTGTACAAGGCCGCGTCGCACTTGTTCCACGCGCCGCACGCAGACACCTTCGCCAACGCTTACCCCAAGATCAAGTGAGTTGATGTCGACAAGCTTGTCGAGTCATATGCACAGTGAACCCGGGCGACTGCGGCTCGACGGAGCGCTGCGTGCTGGCGCAGCTGCACGACCTGTACAAGGCCGCGTCGCACTTGTTCCACGCGCCGCACGCAGACACCTTCGCCAACGCTTACCCCAAGATCAAGTGAGTTGATGTCGACAAGCTTGTCGAGTCATATGCACAGTGAACCCGGGCGACTGCGGCTCGACGGAGCGCTGCGTGCTGGCGCAGCTGCACGACCTGTACAAGGCCGCGTCGCACTTGTTCCACGCGCCGCACGCAGACACCTTCGCCAACGCTTACCCCAAGATCAAGTGAGTTGATGTCGACAAGCTTGTCGAGTCATATGCACAGTGAACCCGGGCGACTGCGGCTCGACGGAGCGCTGCGTGCTGGCGCAGCTGCACGACCTGTACAAGGCCGCGTCGCACTTGTTCCACGCGCCGCACGCAGACACCTTCGCCAATGCTTACCCCAATATCAAGTCTTTCTTTTAATAATCGTCACCCAGATGTGCTTTTTGGTGCACTTTTTAAAACAATAGATAGCGAGTTTTCTAAAATATTCAACTTGAAAAATGTCAATGTAAGCCAAAAATTAAAGTTTAGTGATTGGGCTACTGTAGGTATTTATAAAAGTAGGGATAAATTGTACGCGTTGTATGATGAAAGACAATATAATAACACTCGAACTTTTTCCGAATTTGTTAAAAATTATTCAAAAACTTTCAAACGCGTATGTATTATTGCAAAATCCATACACACGAAGGATATGATAATTAGATCTGATAATAAGATTCTAACCACGTGGAACATAATTAACAAAACAACTGGAAATATTAAATCCCGCGATACGAATTATGAATTAATTATTAATAATAAAAAAGTAAATAATAAATACGAGGTCATTAACGACCTCGTATTTATTATTTACGCTTTTGAAGACTTTTTCCAAAATGTTCCCATTTTATTGACTAATTCGCTCGATTCATGTCCTATGTCAGACCAGAGGTTACTGAGAGACAATGTGAAAGAGTGCAACGTTCCATTTAAATTTAATTATGTAACTGCTTTTGACATTATAAAAACATTTAAATTACTAAAATTAAAAAGAACTGGAGATCTATGGGGGATGTCAGTAAAAGTGATATCTAATTTAATTAATGACATTGCTCCACACTTAGCTGTTATCTTTAACGAATGTGTGGATTTAGGTACTTTTCCGAACCTAATGAAGCATGGCAAACTAATTCCACTTTTCAAATCAGGCGACCAAGCAGATCTCAATAACTACCGACCGGTTTCAATATTGCCAACACTGAGTAAGGTTTTCGAAAATGTAGTTTTAAATCAACTTCTTAGTCATTTTACCTTAAATAACTTGCTTCATCCCGACCAATATGGTTTCACAAAAGGTCGCAATACAACTGATGCAGGTGCAGAACTATTAAAACATATCTTTGATGCTTGGGAAAGATCTAAGAATGCTATTGGCGTATTCTGCGACTTGTCCAAGGTATTTGATTGTGTTGACCATAAAACTCTTTTAATTTAATTGAGCCACTATGGCATTAAAAATGTTGCACTTAATCTCATTGCCTCTTATCTCAGTGATAGAACTCAAAAGGTATGCATTAATGATATAAAGTCGCGTGGCTCATCTCCTATAATGGACGTTCCACAGGGATCATTTTGGGTCCTTTTCCATTTCTAGTGTATATTAACGATTTACCATACCATGCTAGCGACATTTGTGAAATCGTACTGTTTGCTGATGACACATCTTTAATTTTTAAGACTGATAGAAATAAAACAAACTTTGACGATGTAAACTGTGCCATATCGCATGTGTCGCATTGGCTTACTGCAAATAACTTACTGTTAAATGCAAAGAAAACTAAATATGTTGAGTTTTCATTACCGAATGTAAAAAAAATAAATCTTTATTGATAAATGGTGAAACACTAAAGATGGAAAGTTCCACAGTCTTTTTAGGAGTAACCTTGGACTGTAAACTTCAGTGAAGCGCTCATATAGAATCACTAACAAGTAAACTTAGCTCAGCTGCATTTGCAGTGAGAAAAATAAGACAGTTTACCGATGTAGAAACTGCTAGACTAGTCTATTTTGCGTACGTCCACAGTGTGATGTCTTATGGCATTTTATTGTGGGGCAAGGCTGCTGATATAAATTCTGTATTTATACTTCAGAAACGGGCAATTCGGTCGATATATAAACTAAAACCCCGTGAATCCCTTCGTGATAAATTTAAAGAAATAGGAATCCTTACAGTAGCCTGTCAATATATATATAAATAATTTTATATAAACAATTTTATATATAATAAATTTTATGTAAAAATACAGTTAATATCGTAAAAATTAATAATTTTAAAAGAGCAACTGTTGAGTTTCTTGCCGGCTCTTCTCAATAGGACCTGCCTTCCGAGCCGGTGGTAGAGTCACTACAAATAGTCTAATTTGACGTTTCAAAAGTGCTTATAATTGGCCTACTTGAAATAAATGATTTTGAATTTGAATTTTTGAATTTGAAATTGTAATGGGCAGAGAACCAGTCGGTCGGTCGGTAAAATCCAGCGATATTCCGTATAAGAGAGGGGATATGGAGCGTTCATCAAACAACTGATCCATGTGTCCGGCGACCAACGTGATGCTCATTTGGCTCAAACAATAAGACTAGCTATTCAGAGAGGAAATAGCGCCAGTGTTAGGCACTTTGCCTCTGGGTGAACAATTGGATGGCCTATTCATTTTGTAAATATCTTCTTTTATTATAGATTTTATTTTATTTGTTCTAACTATAAATGTAAATGTATGTATAATTGTATATTGTTTAAAACTATATATATAAACATCCCACCGTATTTTTCCAAAATGAGGATTTTTCAGGAAAAAATATACTGCAAAAGTTATTTTAGTATTACTAATACTATAGTACATAGGACAAATTTTCAGCTTGCTTTAAATACCAACCTAAAAATGTCAGTTGGCTCTTGGACTCAGACCATAGGTATCATTAATAAATATATTAAAAAAATTAAATCTTTCTGTTACGTCTTTAAAGATATCTTGCTATTCCCATTTTTTATTTTAAATATAAAATGGTCTCGTCTTTTGGTGTTGCTGAAAGGTTGCACGCTCTTTTCCTGGCGGTCAATGTCGCTGGCGTCGGCTAGTTTTGTAGGTATAAATTGGTCAATCAAAGCGATGGGTGAATATTGGCCATTTACTTACAAATAGCTTTATAGACTTTTTCCTTGTTTATTTTCGTACTTCATTAATTCTTCTGTCACATAACATACTAGCGGCAGAGGCAGATTGCATTATAGGTAGGCCCATAATATTAGGGACTTCTTTTTTATTACAAGTTGAATGCAATACACTTGATGGTAAGTGATGATGTAATCTACGATGGACGCGACGTATTGGTAGGAGTAGAATAATATCAACACTACCGTACGGTAGTATACGTAACGTACCGGAATGCTAAATAACTTGTCGGTAGGTCTTTGCCGGTAGACTGGTAAAGCCACGGCCGAGACCCCATATGCCCAAACCATCTGAGCATAGATATCTTTCTCGATTTGTGTCACTACGTCTTGTTCTCGTCTTCTTCTCTACGTCTTATACTCTGCTCTCTTATCACACTATTTTTTAACCGATGAAAAAAACGGAGGATGTTGTCAATTTGACACGTATATTTTTTTATGTATGACCACGCATAACAAAGGGCACACTTCCAAGGTGGTCTCATTGTCATCATGTTAGGATCTGATGATGATATCCTGGGAATATTGAAGAAACTCTTCAAATTTCATAGGCACATTTGCAGCGATTTCGGTTTTTGTGTAAGTATCGGTAGCTTTTTGGCTACTAGTGCCGTATAATGCCGACGGACTTCATAGATATGCTTAAGTAAATTAAAGCAACTAAATGACATAGTTATTTTTTACTTTTTAGTGCGTTTTGAGTCGGTTCTATTTTTTGTTATTATTCTGTCACTCAATTTTACTCCACTCATACTCTATGCTCTCATTTCTTTTGCATTTAATTTACTTTATTAAAGAATACGAGTAATGAAACAAAATAAGAAATCTCATTGTTTTATTCATGCAGTAAATAATTATTTCATTTACTTATTATATAATTTAAACTAATCGTTTAAATTTTTAAAATTAATTCAGTTTAATTGGTGTACTCCAGTTATTGGACAGCATACACCTGCATACCTGCAATATAATTTATTAATATTTTATAAAAAATATAGATAAAAAAATATTTTATAGGTAGGTAATCATGACAGAAACGTATCAGAAATATTGATTTGTTATGCAAGGTAGGATAGTTGTTTTTGATGCGAGAGCATTGAACCGAGAAAGTGAAATTTCACGAGTAAGTTGAATTTACAAAAAAAAAAACCTGAGCTGAGATGAACCCGATTTTTACCAATACAAAACTATAACAATACAAAACTATGATAACTAGTAATAGTTTATAACAGGTATTTATATTATTGTACTAGCAATCACCAGCGAATTCGTCCTCGTGAAATCCCTCAGTTAGCTTCTTATTTTTAATTTCATACAAAGTGCCCCCCACCACTTCCCCCCTTCCTCTTATAAGACGAAGTCGCATCTATATAGATGTAATATATAATAAATCCATATTTATGCAAATAAATCTTATTTTATTCTATTTATAGACGGCCGCAGTGGGTAGTGACCCTGCTTCTGCTTCCTAGGCTGTGGGTTCGATTCCCACATCTGGAAAATATTTATGTGATGAGCATGGATATTTTCCAGTGTCTGAGTGTTTATCTATATATTATAAGTATTTATGTATAATATATATAAAAATATTCATCAGTTATTATAGCACCCATAACACAAGCTACTGTTTTTTATTATATTTGTTCTATATTATTTATTTTTTTATTATTATTTTAAATATTTACCTGTCGTTAATTGTGCAGTAGCTTTTTGTATAATCTTCAGCAGTGATGTTACGGGCGGCGAAGCACCGTGTGACGTACACGCAAACGCTTCTTTGCTTCTCTTGCGATGTTGCTACTTCGGCTGTTGATGTACTATTGAAACACTCGGCGTCTCCTCCGGCAGCTAGCGGTGGCTGTTCAAACAAATTAATAAGATCTATCAATCAGCATCATACGGAAACCCAACCCTCCAAAAACTAAAACCTGGCAAAACATATGCCTTATAGTTGAGCCTTCGTCGTCGTCATTCAAAGAAATTAAAAATGAAGGTATTTTACTTAAAATTAAGGTATTAGTCTTAAAAAACTTGTTATTTCAAAAATAAATAAATAATAAATATTGTAGGAATAAATATTATAGGACAATTACACACATCGCTATATAGCCCCAAAGTAAGCGTACTCGTAAGTAGCTTGAGTTATGGGTACTATGATAACTGATGAATATTTTTATATATATTATACATAAATACTTAAAATATACAAATAAACACCCAGACACTGGAAAACATCCATGCTCATCACACAAATATTTTCCAGATGCGGGAATCGGACCCACGGCCTAGGACGCAGAAGCAGGGTCACTACCCACTGCGCCACTCGGCCGTCAATAATGACAAACTTTTAATTTAGTTTAGATTAAAAGCTTGGAACGATGGGGTTTTGGGCTCATTTTTTTTGTTTTTTGTTATTATATAATCTGGCAAAGATATGCAATGTTACAGACTTCTAAAATCTTGGAGTAGGGGACTTTTGTTCCTTTTTCGCAATACGAAAGTTTGTATGATACTATGGCGACACAGAAGCGCGACGTCACGATTCAGTAATGATGTCTCTTTCTAATCAGAAATATTTAGATGTTTACAAATATATAAAATTATAAAATAATAATATTAAATATTTAATAAATTTTATATAAAGTTTAAATTCTGCAGGCGGGGACAAACGTAGTTTTGGTTACTCTTTGCCCGTGCTTTCATTATTTTTTTGTTAATAAGTAAAAAATAATAAAACTATAATATTATAATTAGTGTCAAACACCCCATCAGTCGTGTTTAATATCATTCAAATATCATTTCATAAAAAAAATACATAATTTGTATGGTATGAAATGAAATATATTTTCTACCTTCATTTTTAATTTGTTTGCTAATAAACATTTCACATCGATTTTGGCTTTAGTTTAGTGATTTGGAGTGCGAGCTTGGAGTCAAAGTCCTGGAGTGGAGACTGCGTCTCGGAAAGCGGAGTGTAGGGTGTCCCCCAACAAGATGGAGCGACGACATCCGAAACCGGTGGCTTGCACTGATTGGTGTCAGTAATAAAGTGGGTTGGCGTTGCTTAAAGAAAGTCTGTGTCCAACAGTGGATGTATAATGGATGATGATGATGATGATGATAATAATGATGATGATTATACAGATGATGACGATTGTGAGGATTGTAATGATAATGATGGTTATGATGATGGTGATGATTATACAGATGATGATGATGGTGATGATTATACAGATTATGACGATAATGAGGCTTTTAATGATAATGATGGTGATGATTATACAGATGATGACGATAATGAGACTTATAATGATAATGGTGGTGATGAAAATGACGATGATGATGATGAAGATGATGATAGTGAAGCAAGTTGCATTACTTACATTAATATCCCTTGTGAGTATAAGGGATACCATTTCAGTTTCACTTTTATCAAACGTAAGACGGTCGATGTCCTGCATACGATTGTACAACGATGCCATCCATAGATATTCTTGCAGGTGTTTCGCGAACATACTATCTTGACCCTCTCGATGTTCTTTTGTAAGGGACATTTCAGACGTCGTATCAGTTATTCCCCACCCCCAAACTGAGGAAAATAAAGTGTTAGACCTGCTGCCTTATTGATCCAGTGAATATCCTTATCGACTTCGGGTATTGAGGTGACACGAGGTCCTCGGTTTTTAAAGTTATAGAGTAGAGTCGAGTTTCGTTCGCGGACCAAGCGATGCAATCCAAGATGGAAGCGGGCTGATTTGCTACGAGTAAGATGAAATCTACATCCTTTTCGGTTTCTACTGGACATAAATATCGTTTGGCGGTACGTCTTTGCCACCAGCCAGACCTAGACCAATGTAGATAATCCTAAGAGGCCGAGTCGAGAATCGAACCCAGGACCTCCGTTTTATAAATCCACTGCGTCACAGAGTCCTTCATGTTAATGATAATGACCGTGACTGGTGGCATTAGGTGCTCTCCGAGTGATGGGGTTTTAAATGTATTTTCATTACACACCTAATATAACACAACTCCGATAATTTGTATTGTTTTTATTAGATTTATTACCCGACTGCGTCAGAAGGAGAGTTATGTTTTTCGAGCGTATGTATGTCAATTTCTTCGGCACGCGCTACAGCCTAAACGGCTGAACGGATTTTGACATGTGAGGTGTCGTTGAATTCGGCTAAATTGTAGAAGTGATAAAGGCTATATGAATTTTCAAAATGGCGGCTGTAAATGGGGGAAAAAAGGGGGGACGTGTGCATTTTTTTCTTTTATCATATCAATATGGGTATCAAATGAAAGGTCGTAAAAAGACCATTTCAAAAATATAAATATCATATCATGTTCATATTACTGTTTTAACAAAAAATGACAAAAAGTGTACCAAGTGTACCGTCTCATTTCTATACCACAAATTAAAACTAAAAAGTCTCAAATAAAATTATTATTATAAAAACAAAAAACCCAACTGCTTAGAAGTAATGAACTAAAAAGAGAAAAACAAGGATCACTATATCTATATAAAATTCTAAATACTTTATGGTGCTGCAGGCGGGGACAAACGTAGTTTTGGTAGGTCTTTCTTTCCCATGTAGTAAACTATTTTGTCGACACCTGCAGCACCCTAAAATATTTAGAATTTAAAGCACTATTTAGATTTTAAACCCTAAAGTATTTAGTATATAGTGATCCTCTTTTTAGTTCATTACTTCTAAGCAGTTGGATTTTTGTTTTTATAATAATAATTTTTTAGTATTATTTTTACTGAGAATTTCTTGGAAAAAAGAAAAGCTCAGGTAGTTGGTCTGCCCGACTCGAACTCACGACCTGAACCTCACGATCTGAAAACTCACTGGGCTAACGAGGCAGTGATTATTATTTTTAAAAATTAATGTTAAAAATTGAAATTATTTAATTATAGTAATAAATCGTACTAATAATAAGCGCAAAAGTTAGTGATTTTTACAAAATATCTTTAAATATAGATTATACATCAGAATAACACATTGACTTTTCATATTTTCGGATTACTTTACTCTACCTACCTTTCTGATTATCCTCTAAGTCTGGAAAGCGTTGATACACTAAAAAAGAAGTAATAACTTAATTTAATAAAAAATATATTGTATAGTTTTACCAAACCAAGCAAGTGAAACTGCGACGCCATATTGGTTTTAATTTTGAAAAGATTGGAGGCGGTGGAAAATATTTCACTTTATAAAATCTAACAGTTTATCGTAAATGTAAAGTTAGGTTTTATAAAACCATTATTTACTTCTTTGATTCTTTAAAAATATTTGCCTTTAAATCGGTGCAATATAAAATAGTAGATTGTTATACAAAAGTCTCAAGCCGTAGATGAGGGTGCTAAATAGAAACCGAGTTATTATGGGTTTTTCGCCCCACGTTCTACGATTGCGAGAAAATGAAATAATTCAATAATTTGAATTTTTTGTAGAAAATGCGTATGCTGACTACATAAAATTTTTTAACAAAAAATAGAACCGACTCAAAGCGCACTAAAAAGTAAAAAATAACTGTGTCATTTAGTTGCTTTAATTTACTTAAGCATATCTATGAAGTCGGTGCCAGCAAGTTTAAGGAACATTTATTTTACGTAGTAAAGAAGTTTGTGGGTTCTAGGTAACGTCCTTGAAAGTAGAAACCTTGGCTGGCACCGACTCCTAGATATGCTTAAGTAAATTAAAGCAACTAAATGACACAGTTATTTTTTACTTTTTAGTGCGCTTTGAGTCGGTTCTATTTTTTGTTAAAAAATTTTATTTCTTACTTTTTAGTGGTTTATCGCCACGTAACGTACTCGTGTTATACTGTCATAGTATATTATACGGCACTAGTGGCCAAAAAGCTACTGATACCGAGACAAAAACCGAAATCGCTGTAAGCGTGCCTCCAAAATTTCAAGAGTTCCTTCAATTTCCCCAGGATATCGTCATCAGATCCTAACATGCGGACAATGGGACCACCTTGGATGTATGCCCTTTCTAATAAAAAAAGAATTATCAAAATCGGACAACACTGTAAAAAGTTATGCGTGGTCATACATATAAAAAAAAAAAAAAATACGTGTCGAATTGAGAACCTCCTCCGTTTTTTTTCGTCGGTTAAAAAGTACTTTTGGTAGGTCTTTCTTTCCCAGATAGTAAACTATTTTGTTCACACCTGCAGCACCATAAAGTATTTAGAATTGTATATACTCGTAGATATAGTGATCCTTGTTTTTCTCTTTTCAGTTCACAACTCCTAAACAGTTGGGTCTTTTGTTTTTATAATTAGTTTTATGGTGGTACTCATAAGAGACAAAAATTAAAAAAGAACCTCTTACTTTATAGCTGTTTCTTTTTAGTGCTCTCGCTTCAAGGCTCGGACCCAATAAAACCTTGTTATCGTTAATATTATTGGTATTTTTAGTCCATTGCATAACAATCTACTATTTAACCGACGAAAAAAAACGGAGGAGGTTCTCAATTCGACACGTATTTTTTTTTTTTTTTTTTTTTTTTTTTTTTTTTTTTTTTTTTTTTTTTATGTATGACCACGCATAACTTTTTACAGTGTTGTCCGATTTTGATAATTCTTTTTTTATTAGAAAGGGCATACATCCAAGGTGGTCCCATTGTCCGCATGTTAGGATCTGATGACGATATCCTGGGGAAATTGAAGGAACTCTTAAAATTTTGGAGGCACGCTTACAGCGATTTCGGTTTTTGTCTCGGTATCAGTAGCTTTTTGGCTACTAGTGCCGTATAATATGCTATGACAGTATAGCACCAGTACGTTACGTGGCGATAAATCACTAAAAAGTAAGAAATAAAATTTTTTAACAAAAAATAGAACCGACTCAAAGCGCACTAAAAAGTAAAAAATAACTGTGTCATCTAGTTGCTTTAATTTACTTAAGCATATCTAGGAGTCGGTGCCAGCCAAGGTTTCTACTTTCAAGGACGTTACCTAGAACCCACAAACTTCTTTACTACGTAAAATAAATGTTCCTTAAACTTGCTGGCACCGACTTCATAGATATGCTTAAGTAAATTAAAGCAACTAAATGACACAGTTATTTTTTACTTTTTAGTGCGCTTTGAGTCGGTTCTATTTTTTGTTAAAAATTTTATTATGGATACACATCACTCTTATCTATTGTGCAATAGTTCTGTAACAAAACTCGGCAGTGTGAGTTTGAATTTGTCTCTATCTCTCTCTGCCTAGTGAGGCAAAATTTCTCTCTCAAGAAAGGGCGAATACTACAAAAACCATGTGGCGTATAGTAAATTGTGAGAGAGGGAAAACAAACAAGCCACGGCAAGATTTCATAGATCTAGTCAAAAATATTGATGGCTGCAAATTCGAGACCAATTTAGAACTATACTAAAGCCAAACTCGATTGAGAATTCTTGTCAACAAACAAATTAAAAATGAAGGTAGAAAATGCAACACATTTTATGCCTAATAAATTTAAAATTATGTTTTGTTGTTTTAAAAAATCTAATTTAAAAGATATTGAATATATTAATTAGTTTTAAGCTTACTAATCTAATTTATTGTCATGAATTCGTTATAAACTAGTTAATTAAAAAAAATAGGTGTAAAATGACTAGTGATTTCTACCTTCATTTTTAATTTCTTGTTGACAAGCATTCTCAGTCGAGTTTGGCTTTAGTATAGTCAATTATCTCAATGCACAATTTAAGAACGCAGCGGCCGCGTGCGGAGCACTTTCTCCCAACGTTATCATCTCAAAAAATAATTTGAACAACGTGATACCTTGTGCTGACAGATCCTTGCGCTTTGGTACTTTCACGGCCTCGGAAATAGTTACAATAATACTCTTACTTTATAGCTGTTTCTTTTTAGTGCCCTCGCTTCATTGCTCGGACTCTAATAATACCTTTGTATATTATTGGTATTTTTAATCCATTGCATAACAATCTACTATTGTACAATATACACATTGTACAATACACATCACTCTTATCTATTGTACAATAGTTCTGTAACAAAACTCGGCAGTGTGAGTTTGAATTTGTCTCTATCTCTCTCTGCCTATTGAGGCAAAAGTTCTCTCTCTATTTACAGAAATTTTAGAGAAAAAAGGAAGAAATTGTATCACATACTGCTGAGTTTTGTTTACAGCGCTACTGGATCTTAATGTAACGTAAAAAATTAAGGTTCTTACGTAAATCTTGTCCGCCTGACACTCCGTAACTGGTAAAACGTTTAGCTACAATAAACATAAACAATTAGAATATTACTATCAGCGTATTAGCGGCCCATTACAAGGCCAGGCCTTCCGCCTACCATTATAGGGTGTACACCCACTGCGCCGCTCCAATATGGATTAGCGAGATTAGTGTGAATTTTTGATTTATTAACGATGTCTATAAGATTGATGAAAGTGACCGAAACCGATGGCTTAACGAACTCTCTGCGGTAAAGGGGTGTAACACCACCATCTTTCTGACTCCAGGCTTAAAATGTACCTACTGAATTTCTCAGATAATAGAAAATCTCCAAATTATCTTATAAATTCATGTCTTATAAATCCACCACGCATACCACTGCGCTACGCTGGTATTTAAAATTAAAACTAAAATTCCAACCGTTTTTTCAAAATAATCTGCAACATAAATTAATATTCTGTAACAAAAATTAAAATCATTACTTGATTGGGCAAACAGCACTGGTCCATCATTTGAAGATACGCTCAGTCCGGTACCTGCGGGAAGAGTACAATTAATATTATTAAGCAGCAAATTCACCAGGTCAAGAGTACCCTAAACCGACGGACTTGTGTGAAAACATTAATGAGAGTGGAAGAAGCTATGGAAGTATGCAAGGACCGTTGCAAGTGGTGGGATGTGGTCTCTGCCTACCCCTACGGGAATGGCCAGCGGATGCTAGTGACTTTGTTTGCGTGGAATGGAAATGGATCAAATAAGTAAAATAAAAATAGCCTCAGTTACTAATAAAATTAATAAATGAGTGTCTGAAGGTCTAAAACGGTTTTTCTAGTAGTTTTTTTACCAATTTTACAAAGATATTTTGATTTTAATATTTGAGTTAACATCTATACATATTATAATTAAAATTGTTTGCTTGTTAAAATTGTAAAAAAACTGTTTGAAATATTGAAATAACCGTTTTTTACTACCTACATATAGTTATAAAAATCATAATTAAGAAATTAATAAACTTTTATAAAAATTTACTGCAGACAAAAACTGAAATCGCTGTAAGCGTGCCTCCAAAATTCGAAGAGTTCCTTTAATTTCCCCAGCATATCATCATCAGCTCCTAACATGGTGACAATGGGACCTTGGAAGTATGCCCTTTCTAATAAAAAAAGAATTATCAAAATCGGATCTTATAAAGTACATATATCAAAAGGGCTCCACGAAGTTTAAAATTTTTAGGCCAATTATTTATATAAGCCAATTTTTATTTATATAGGCCGTTCATTCCATTATTTATGCCAATGGAGATTGAAAAAAAAATTTGTCAGTTAACAATTAAATAACTTTTTGAAAGATGATGATTAAACTTTTTTTTCTTCAGGGCTCGATTCTTTTAAGTGTTAAGAAGATACTAGAATTTTTTTCAAATTTTTAAAATCAGATTTTATGTTATAAAAACATTATTTTTAATGCTGAACTCTCTTTACCGGCGGCGCGCGCATGCCGTAACAGCCGCGCGGAGCCCTATTTTCAACGTCTAATTAAAATTATAAATAATGGAGATAGAGTTCCGGGAGTTACAATTTTTTATTGAAAATTTCCTCTTCTTTAACGAGCTTTTTTCAGAATTGCTTAAATGTTAATATTTTTTAAGTTTTTAACAAAAAACGAAATATTTTTCATTCTTTTTTCATCTTATTTTGTTAATAACAATTGCAATCTTTAACCTGCACCAAAATCCTTCAAAACCATTTTTCTAGAGATGATTCCGAATCATATTATTAGGACCTTTATTTCTATTTTTCACGGTTTTGAACTTTTTGACTAGAGTACATACCTATATCCGTAAAATTCGGATTAAGGAGAATTTCGGTAAATTATAATGACACTGACAAAAGAACCGTAGTTGTTATCCAAACAAACCGCAGTCACCATCTTAAATATGCCTCGCGTACGTCGCGCTAAAACGCTAAAACAGTTTTCATATAGCTATAATGACGTAGGCGAGCGCTAAGAAACGTTTTTTCTAAAGCTCACCTCTTTAAGGGGTCAAACGGGAGTTCAAGTTTACACCAAGTTTCACGCGGACGAAGTCGCGGGCGTCTGCTAGTGAATACATTTATATTAGGTTAGGGAAAAAGTCTTTTCGCATTGTAGTATGTATGAATCTGTAATAAAATCTCTTTGGCTATACTATTTGTATCTGGCTGGTTTTGGTATCACTGAAAGTTAAAATTTTTAGGAACATAATTCCAAATTCAAATTAGGAAAATGTGTGATTTTCAATTGTTTTTCGTACTGTCAAGACGAATGAATCTAATGAAGAAATTCGTTACATTTTAAAATTTTACCTTAAAAAAAGGTAAAAGGTAAAAATGCAACGCAAGCCGCAAAAAAAAATTGTGATGTTTATGGACTTAGTGCATTGTCTGTGAGAGTAGCACAAATTCAGCTTATGTGTATGCAATCCGGAAATTTTGATGTTAAAAATGCACGTCAGTCTAGTCGCCATATTACGGATAAAATGGATGCCATTTTTGAAAAAGTGGAGCAAGATGTCGATCTTATGCTCGATATCAGCAGTTTTAGTGTGTTTCGAGTCGGCTGAATTTTTTTACTAAAATTTTTACACCATATGTTGTCATTTCTTAAACCTTGCCTGATCGAAATTGCTACATAGCAATAAAGGCGCCTTTTGTATCCTACTTTCTATATAAATATTTCCATTGTAATTGTGCTTTTATAATTGTTAACAAACAGCCACAAGGGAATATAACCTAAACACCAAAAGACAAACTTAATCGGAACAATTTATTTACAAAGACATCAAAAATGATCAAAATGAAACATTCTTACAGTAATCACTTAACGCACAGATTCTTACTATAGTTAAACAGCATGACTACACATGACTCGGACACTAAGGTGAATAATCACAATTTTCCATAGGGGCATATTTTATAGTCTACTGCCCGCCATTTTTGTTCGACGACTACCGTCCCTAGTCTATTATCTATAGTTTAAACGCGGTACCACAACACAGTAAATAAGGCCACTCTATTGTCTATAGTATTTTCAAACAGAGTACACAATGCTGTATACAATGCTGCTAACATAATTTGGTATACAAATAAAGAAAAAAAAATAACTAAATACCTAAATATAATTTTATTTACTTGTCTAAATTTTATTTAAACTTACCAGAACTAAAGCCTGTATAGGTTTTTGATGGTAAGGTCTCACTTCTACTCTCAAGCGGGAATAGAGCTAAAATAAAATAAATTTATTCAAATAAAGTTATATTCATAAATTATAATTAAAAGTTGTAGAGGTTTTTGTGCCATTGAGGGAAGTGACTCTACCATATCTCTGCCACCAAGCAGTATTGCTGTTCCAGTTAGAAGGGCATGGATGCCGGTGTAATAAGGAAGCTAACTCAAGTTTTTATTACGTTATAATAAAGTAGAATTATAGCAATGACGCAAGATGAGAATAAAATTAAAATCCGACAAAGATTTTCCACCAAAAATATTCTATAAAAACTAGCTAAGTCTCGATGGAGCTGCTTGTTCATCTCTAAAAACTAATTAAATCTAGACAAAGTCGTGCCAAGTCTAAGGTTCCTTACTGCGATTTCTTTATTATTATAGTTAATGTTGTGTGACTTGGCCGTTGAACATTCTTTATACGTTACTTTATACCCTTCAACGGCCAAGTGCTGCCTCGTTGGTCTAGTGGTTAGCCTATGTGGCTTCGATCACGAGGTCTTGGGTTTGAATCCTGGATCGGGTCACGGAATAATTCTGACTTTTTCATTCTTCTATCAAATTGTCAGTAGTTTCCAAGCTCGGAGTCGGGAAGTTGGTGGTGTTACACCTCCGTGCCTCAGAGAGCACGTTAAGCCGTCGGTTCCGGTTACTATCACCAACATCTGATAGTGATCGATAATAAATGCATGCAGAGCATTATTACCCTAAGCCCGCAAACCCGCATTGGAGTAGCGTGGTGGGTCTACGCTCCAAAGCCCCCCTCCTATATAAAGGGAGACTTGGCCCTGTAGTTGACCGTTAACCAAATTTGCACTTACAATCAGGTGAAATAGTGGTCAAGCGCGAGCTAAAATAACATGCTAAAAATATAGTTTTATGACTAATAAAAACTTACTTAGTGGGTTAAAATGCTCTGATTCGGCGTCAACAAGGTCCTTGTCATCTGTTTTGTTTAGCCTGACCACAACCAGGGACGTCAGCGGCGTTACAAACGAATACTAAAAGCGGAAATCATAAAAGCTTAACTTGAAATGAATAGAAAAAATAAGTATATTACTTATGCATGCCAGAAATGGTCGAATAAATTGTACTATTGATATTAATTGTTATTGTATGTATTCAGCAAATATAGTATGTGATTGATTGATAAAAATGAAAAAAAAGCTTCCCTGAATTTTGGTACCACTTTTTCACGGATGAGGCATGATTGAGTTAACTAATTTGGAATTTAGGAGATGCTCAATAATATAAGAGGTTCTTTAATATTGCGTGTCGTTTCAGTGTTCGGGCACGTCGGACCAACAAGGACAGTTTAAAATTATAAGTAAATATTTCAGACTACAACCTGCAAAGCTATAGCACGAGCTTTGTCCTCGGCACTGTCTTCACTGCTGTCGTCATCAGCGGTGCCATCGGCTGAGTCGCGTTTGTCCAGCAACTGCTTGATAGTCAGATATGCCCAGAGTCGTTCTAAAGGCAGGTATTGGTCTTTTGCGCGTGTCACTGGCACTGTATTATTGACCTCGTAACGTTCCTATGAAGTAGAACACAATTTTTTACACGTAAGTGTGTGTGTTTAAAAGTTTTGCTAAGCCCACAGAATTATTTTTACTCTGACAACATATTACGTAAATTTTTCTATTTTAATATAACTAATTCTATTTATCGATTTTTTACCAGATATACTTTGGGGAGTGTGCGAAGGAACTGCATGATCTTGTTTCTCCGTCCCCTTTCGATCACAGAACAGCTAGACGCCGTGAACTCTGGCACCCTTACGTGGTTGACATTCAAGCAACTCGTACCAAACGTTTTGCATCCACGTTCCTAATACGCACAGCAAACGTGTCGAATGCCCTTCCGGCGTCAGTGTTTCCTACCACCTACAACCCGACCATCTTCAAGGCAAGAGTGAATAGGCATCTTGTAGGTAACCGCGTTCCATCTCAGACCTCATCACTGCTTTCCATCAGGCGTGATTGTAGTCAAGCGCAAGTATATATACCATAAAAAAGTATATCTTTTGTATATTTTAAAGGGCACTTTTTTGTTTCTCAAATTCATAGATATAATATTTTATTTTAGGTTATATTAATCTGTATATAGAAAAGGTAAACGTTACTGACTAACTAATATATCAGGGGTTAAAGTATGAAATTGCCGATTTGTACTGAAAAATAAATTCGTTTTTTTTTAATTTAACATATTTATTTAATCAAAATAATTACCATTATTTTCTATACATTGTTGCCATCTAATAGGATGCTCATTTATGCCTTTGCGATAGAAATCTGGTGATCTAGATTCGACAAACTGTGTGAAAGCATTTATTGTCTAAGTTGAATAAAAAAAACAACTGAAAGTTGATAATCGAATGTTGCACATTTTTTAAAAGAAGAACTACACAGGTACCGTATGAAAAAGTGTCACTTTAAAATCTTAAACCAGAAGGAAGGATTACAATAAAACGGCACTTTCATTTTTTAACTCCTATTATAAACGCACAGCTGAATCTACTAAAAGAATTACGCTGAGTTTGGTACATAAATAGTTTATTGAGATGTAGGAGTGTGTTAAGAAATAATTTTCAAAACTCACCTTCTAGAAGGGCAACACGGAAGTCCAAGTATACAAGCGCCCTCTACTTTTATTGTTATTTGTAATACACTTACTCTGCGTCCATCTCCATCACTCCTTATACCATGCACTTGCGGCGTGATTTCCTTGACGCCTTCTGAGATTTTTCCAACCACTGCAACTTCTGAACCTTCGCTAATCATACGGAATTGTCTACGGCTGACTGACCCTTCTTTTATCTGTAAATTATTTGTAACTAATGTACTCTTTGATCTCATTTAACAAAATATTTCGATCTTTTATAACAGCCTAATAGGCCCAATAGCTGTAGTTGTGTATGACTTGAGTCCATGATCTGGCTGTTGTGTATGACTTATTGAGTTCTCTTCTAACACAAATTAGTAGTTTACTCCTTGGTCTTCGGAGAATACAAAAAGTAGTCGGCTTCACCTGTATGTCGATTCTTTAAAAAATACATCGAACGAACATCTCGCTTGCATCTCATCGATCGTCCCACCTTCAGTTCGACTGTCAGTCCAATATGGGAAATTGTTATTAGAGAATACCAATTTATGTTACATCTGCTTTGCAACCGTTGTAAACCGACAGCAAAATTGACGTTATTTTCAGGAATCGACATACTGATTGTGATTCAGAGACAAACATTAAGTATAATACCTACTACCTGGCGAACCCGTGGTCAATTAGCGTTATTGGCATTGTAGCGTTTTTGTACACACACGTAAACACTTGACTGTATCTATGATAGATTTGGCTGGATATACTATCTGGTCTTCTATATACGGTTTAAAAATAATAGTAAAGATTTTTTGGTAACGGGCTGAAATTCGCCAAATCGTCGAGCAATTTTCATGACTTTCGGGAGTAATTTGTCCTGTTATTAAAAGTAGGGATTTTGATGGCTATGTTTGTGTATAAGTTATCGAAATTTAAGGTACATACTTGTCGGCGAGGGTAGACAAACTTGACATTTGAGAGGACCATCGAGGACACCTGTTGGTAGAATTCACGTAGTTGCAGCGCCGCGTCTGCTGCTTCGTAGATTTGTCGCATAAAGCCGTCGTTCCGCAGAGAGAGTTTACGCAGGAAGGGGCGGTCCGCTTTGTCACCTGTTAAATATTGTCAAGGGTACAAAAGAGTATTGAAAACAAAGATCGACTTTGTGGAAATGGACACAAAATAGTAATATATCTTAAGGCGTGGGAAGTCCACTGCCGAACATAAGTCTTGTGAAGGGACATCCAAGTGCAACGGCGTTGACCACGTTTTATTTCGTCATTCTAACCTAGTGGGGGTTGAATAAGATTTACGTTAGCCAAGCGCAGCAGCAGATATCAAATATAGTTCACTCTATCTCCTGCTGAGGGAGCCTTGTTGTAAGGCTCATTGTAACCTATTGGATGAAAATCTCTTTAGCATCTCCGGGAATTATGGTATTGGTTATATAATTTACAACAAAATTAATGTTTTGCAGGATGTGCTATGTTTTAACTTAATCCAGTATAACTTGAACTTTACAAATGTTAAATTTAATTGAAAAATCTCGACATTTCATACTTGAATTAAAACTTAATTTGAATTAAGTATAATTTAAATACCAGTTTGTTATACTAATAATATAATGAAAAAGTGGGAAATTTACCAAATGCAAGTGTGAATATCGGCGCTTGCTTCTCGCCTAAATTTTTCTCTGAGATGTAGTTTATAATAGTGTCAGTATTTATAGTTTCGCCACTGGTGGGCTCACCGTCCGTTAAAAATATTATAATGGGCTCCACGTCATCTGTAATTAAAATTTAATTAAAACTTTTCTTGGTAGGTTAAAGGGCAATAAAAAAAAATATTGAGCCCAAAAAACATAGTAGGCATCCACATTAAACAGATCATTTTTTAAAGCCCCACAATATCATGAGCTACCGGCTTACCGCACCACTATCAGCAATTGGGTTGTTGACGTATGACGTAACTGCCATCCATCGCATCGTCGGCATCATAGATTAAAGACAACTAGATGGAGTCATAACGCGGCTGTAGGTTCAAGAGCGTGACAGACTTATGTCATTCGGCCTTTGTTAGAAAGTGACACAAGATTATTTTTTGTCCCTTTCAGCGTGTTCGTTTTTATTGTTTGTCAAGAGTGGAGTTTGTGACAAACAAAGGAGATATCTGAGCAATTATTAGCTTTTTATTAAATTTGCTGATAAATAATATAACTTTGCGGTTTCGATATTAATTTAAACGTTATCGTATAAAGTAATATTTCGTATTTTACGATATTATGTACTTTAAATGTTGACATATCAAGTCAATAGTCTTGCTGTCTCACGAGTGGACACGCTATGGGCTCCATCTAGTTGTCTTTAATCTATGGTCGGCATTGTTAACGCTTAAGTTCGTGAGATCCGTACGACGTGGATCAGTGAACGCGTTATGTGACTTCCTATACAAAAAATTCGTTTAATGCGATGCGTCCAATTCTTATGATGCTTAATAGTGGACGCCTACCTTGAGGAGCAATTATTCGGCACGCATGTGTCGATTTCACACGCCTCCTCTATAAATATTTAGCAACGCGTAACTGTTTTGCTAACGTTCCTTATTCCACTCACATAAAGACCTTTACAAAACATTAACAGACATACTCTTCCTTAATTTCATATAAAGCCGCCTGTCAAACGCCTCTCTGTATACCATACAATTAAAAGCCAAACCATCATTCAACTATATATTGTTATTATACATACTTTCTTTCGACTCTGGCATCGTGGCATATGTGCATGTTGTTCTTCTAGACGGTTGGACTCCCTTTTGGACAATTTTTATAGCTTCATCTAGAGCTCCATAGATGTCAGTAACTATTAAAACAAAAATAATAAAGTATAGCAAGCATTAAATTTATTTAAGTTCTTCGAGTATAAATACAATATTAAATATAAAACTGTTGGTCTTCTAAAAAAATCTAGCTGATTTCTAAAAACTGTAAGTAAATCTTTATACACAAGTATAAATTGTTCCTATTTTAGTATCAAAATGGTTATAGCATCTGTATAAACCACTGGACCGATTTTGCTAATTTTGTTTTTGTTATTAGGTACCAGGAGAATCTTTTCAAGCAAGTCGCAAATCGTTGCGCAAAAAATTTGAAAATTTAAAAAACTTAACAAACAACGACTCTTTGTTGATGTTATTTCCACGGCTTAACAAGTGAACGGATTCGAATGAAATATGATACAGAGATAGATTATAATCTGTGTTCGCGCTAGGCGGGTAGTTCAATAATTCCTGGCGCAAAAGTAACGCCGCGGGACGGGCGCGCGCGCAGGGCGGCGGGCGTCGCCGGTTCGCCGGTTCGGAGATCAAGAACCAGGTAAGTCTTAGTTTTAGTTTGAGTTACCACTTGACCCTCAAGCACCATCTCGTAGGCCCCTTTTGTAGGCGAACCGGTCAGAGGCGTACCGCCATCGGCCGGTGAGTCCCTTTTCCGTCGGTTTAGCTTATGGGCCCCTAGACCTTCGCACGGGAACGGGACTGGCCAAAACAGTCTGGCATAGCAAGTAGGCTACTTTTTATCTAAATCTGGGTACTGCTTGATTTTTATAAAAACTAAGCGAGTTTCTTACCTCCAGTGGCTTCGAATCTAGAAACTATATCTTTTGCTGCAGCAATGTTATCGGGCGTAGCGAGTGCAGGTCGCACTGTTTGTGTACTAATATCCCCTATTCCCATCTCGTTTTGCTCATCAACCTCTTTCAAATCGTGAACCTGTTCAAAAATAAATGATTTTAAAAACATCTGGGTAATTCATACTCAAATGTATTTATTTCCAATCATGCCTTGTAATGGTTTTATACTTTTTGTGCTACGTGCAAACTTACAAACATACAAACTTTACCTTTTTACAATATTAGTAAATAATTTATTAAGCTATTGCGAACCTTGAGCGTGGAGACCGAATCCAGAAATACCTAACCACCCTCTTTAGTTTTTCAGATTGTCTTATTCGCGTCTTTATTCACCAACGTCCATAGCATGTTGAATACACCGGTTCTCGTCCGATCACCGAAGTTAAGCAACATCGGGCGCGGTCAGTACTTGGATAGGTGACCGCCGGGGAACACCGCGTGATGCTGGCTTATTAAAATTTTTACTTTTTTTTAGTCTGTTTTTTTTTATTATTATTTTTTATTTACATTTATAAATATATAATTATAACTGCATAAGTTTATAAATTAATATATTTATTATAAATTTAAAATATAAATTTATAAAATCAAAATCAATTATTTTATTAATTTAAATTAATATCTATAAAAATATACTTATTTTTAATAAACAATTAAATGCTACCATTCTATCAGTATTTTCTTAAGACGTTGTTACGTTCAACTATTGTTAGTAAACCGACTTTACAGACAACCAATTTTTTTTATCAACATACTACTTCTTACTAAAAAATTAAAAAAAATAAAAATTTAAAAAAGCCAACATCACGCGGTGTTCCCAGGCGGTCACCCATCCAAGTACTAACTGCGCCTGATGTTGCTAAATTTCTGTGCAATAGCTTTACCGCGGCAGTCTCCGAGTGCCACACGTCTTTTTTTGATAATGAATACAATAAGGAACTTAAGCTAACTTATACTAATAACTTTACAAATCATGCCCACGTGGAATGGTGGCAAGATAGTTATAATAGTTAGGTACTGAATACCGATGGCTAGCCGTGAAGTGAAGCGATTCGCTGGGTTTGATTACGTCCTCGTATGTAATGTAATGTTAGTATAGATAATATTTGATACATTAAATAAAGCGGATATAATTCTTTAAATTTATTTATAGTTTCCATAAAGTGGTAAGCCTAATGTACCTGTAATAACACCGGCGACCTTGCCCTTCAGACTGGCATACAGCAATGCTGTTATGCGGTATAAGCATGGTGGTAGATAAACGAACGAGCTCACTCACAAAAAGCTCTATATCATATATTTATGTAACACATACTCTTATATATTTTATTTCCATTAATGTCTTAGAGTTGTTTTTAAAATAGACATGGCCTAGGTCATTCGAAAGGCAACAAAGAAACTATACTAAAACCTAACTCGATGTGGAATGCTTATAAACAAAAAAAAAAATAAAAATTGAAGGTAGAAATCACTAGTCATTTTGCACTTATTAATTTTAATTAAATTATTGATGAACAATTATTGACAATAATTTAGATTAATAATCTTAAAACAATTTAATAAGTATGGTTAATATATTTTTACAATAACATTTTGTAAAACTAAACAAAATTTTGTTGTTGGGTATTTTTTACGTAATTTTTTTTTTGTTTTTTGATAAGCATTCCATATCGAGAATTAGAATAAATATGAATTTTCTAAAACAGGGGAGATGATATTACTGTAACATGTGTATTGAATTCAATGATGTTGAAGTAATCCGTTGGCTTGAGGTCGGAAAGGATAGCTATCATGGCGTTTATCAGTTGTGCGATCTTCTGCCCTTCCATTGAAATTGAAGTATCCAGTACAAACACGACGTGCTTGTTCAGATGTGGCAGGGAGCTTGGGGCGAAGAAGTGGACAAAGTATCCGTCATTAACCTGAAACATAATAGTAGCTGGACTGTTGCACAAGGAACAAATTTGACCCATTATATACGAATCATTTTTAGTCCCTGACGTTCAGGTGAGAGTGTTAAATAGAAACTGAGTTATAATGGGTTTTTAGCACCATGTAGCACTTTGCACACTACGATTGCGAAAAAATAAGATAATTCACTAATTTTAATTTCTTCTAAAATTCTTATTTTAATTCTTTCTATAGAAACAGCTCACAATGTAATGAATATCAAATGAAAAAATGCAAGCATTTCATACACAAGAATTTATTTTTAAATATAAAGTATTTAACTTTAAATTTTATTAAGTAAACTTCTTATCAGTATCATACTTAATAAGAAAAACAACATTAACAGGGAAGATGCTAGTGATTCGATTTTATTGCTCCTGAGTACATTTTTACCCGACTGCGTCAGAAGGAGGGTTATGTTTTTCGAGCTTATGTATGTACATATGTATGTATGTCCATTTTTTCGGCACGCGCTACAGCCTAAACGGCTGAACGGATTTTGACATGTGAGATATCGTTGAATTTATCAAAATTGTGGTAGTGACATAGGCTATATAAATTTTCAAAATGGCGGCTGTAAATGGGGGAAAAAGGGGGATGTGTGTATTTTTTTCTCTTATCTTAGCAATATGGATACCAATTGAAAGGTCGTAAAAAGACCATTTCAAAAATATAAATATCATATCATGTTCATATTTCTTTTTTAACAAAAAATGGCAAAAAGTGTACTAAGTGTACCGTCTCACTTCTGTACCATAAACTAAAACTAAAAAGTCTCAAATAAAATTATTATTATAAAAACAAAAAACCCGACTGCTTAGAAGTTATGAGCTGAAAAGAGAAAAACAATGATCACTATATCTGTATAAAATTCTAAATATTTTATGGTGCTGCAGGCGGGGACAAACGTAGTTTTGGTAGATGTTTCTTTCCCCGCAAGTTAAAGTCCCTGTTTGCAGCACCATAAAGTATTTAGAATTTTATACAGATATAGTGATCCTTGTTTTCTCTTTTCAGTTCATAACTTCTAAGCAGTCGAGTTTTTTGTTTTTATAATTATTAATTCTATTCGTATGTAGTATTCAATAACAATATAATAAATAAATAATATTCTATTTTACCTACATTTTTTTAATGTACACTTATGAAAAACACTACAAAATTTTACAAACATCTGTGACATGACGTTGAGTCATATAGCATTTATTTATTTATTTTTTTATAGACTACAAGTTGGCCCTTGACCCTTGCTATCACACCTGATGTTAAATGATGATACAATCTAAGATGGAAGCGGATTTTAACGTATTTTAACTTTATTTAACGAAATTAGTATTTAAAATTTTACGAAGAAACTTACCAATATTTCTCCATTTCTTGGCTGATCCACATCATATTGTACTACGAACTGTCCCAATAAACCCTCATTTTTACTTACATCTTCTTGTTCTTCACTATCGAAACCAATGTTGTCGGAATCGGGGTCAGCGGATTTTTTAGTTTTTTCCTAAAGTGTAAAAACAAATGTTTAATAAAAAATAAAGTTTAAAACAATACTAACTAAGCCGATTACGTAGAAAATTGATCTAAAAAGGACAAAGGTTAAGATAGAGCCTAAGAGAGAGAAGTCGTGGGGTGCCAGGTCGACTAACTTCCACGTGTTCTCGAATGCTACGATATAGCCTTTGGGCAAGTCCGGGGCGGCAAGTAACATTTGGGACGGTGCACTCCAGTCGCATCGGAACAAAAAATAATACCAAACATGTAATGATTATCTCAGTTTACATACATACCTACGTAAATACCTACATACAAGTATACATACACATACAATCATTACCCTTCGCTTCGCCTTAAAGGGTAAAAACAAATAAAACAACGATCGACATTCCAGATACGATCACAAAAAGACACTTTAAGCATTGCCCGTTGAGTGACTCAGAGCCTATAAACTATATTAATAAAACTCTACCAATAGTGTACATACTGCATATATTTCAGCCAGTCTTTTCTGTTCAATTAAATCAGGCTTGAAAGTAATAGTGGCTTCCCGCGGGCTAACGCCTCTTTGAATAACTGCTTTCAAATTTTCTGTAAAATGTAGTTAGTAAATTTTAAGTAATTTTACTAGGTTAGAATATGTTTATTGATATTTCGCACGCTTAGAATTTTAGTGACTATATTAATAAAAGGAGCTAATTTCAACATTAGTTCAATCTCTACCTGCGAGTCAAAAACCATTTCACGCCTTCGAAACGAAGATCACCCCTTTCATTTTTAACGACGACAATGTTGAATTTAAGTCGTTTTATTAATAAAAGTAAAAAACACAAAATTTTGAATTAGGTCAGTATATTTTTATGCGTGCGATTTGTAGATATACTGAATTGTTTATATTTACTAAGCAGACTCACGTGTGTCTTTCTCTGTCGCATCAATCTCATTACCACTCCTTAATTCAGGCACCCTAAGTTTAGAGATCTTCTGGGATTCCTTGATGTGTACAACGACGTCCATTTTGGGTACAAGTTGACCAGGCAGCAGATTTATAGCATGGTTGTACACGCCGTTCCGTCGAACCAAGAACTCTTCATATCTCAGGAGGTAAGTCGCGTTACTATTGCCTTCCACGTTGAATTTTATCGTAAAGTGATTTGAGTCACGGGCCCTCAAGAAATTTAAAAGGGTATTAATAGTGTCGTAAATTATTTGTCATCTTATCTAAAGACGTATTTGCGGCAATTTGAATTCTGTATCTGGGTCTTTTGTCATCAGGCACCAAAAATTACATTAAAACACTGTCGAAATTTATATAAAACTAGCTATTGCCCGCGACTTCGTCCGCGTGGAATTAGTTATTACGGCAGCCTAATTTTTCTAAGCTTTGAATGTCATATTTATTAATATTTAATCAACTAACTACCTAAGAAATAAGGCCTTAAGCTTTCAAAATGACGATACTTTCATTCAACATTTTATCCCCCCTTTAACCCCTTACAACCCTTTTTTCGCAATTAAAAGTAGCCTATGTCCTTTTTCAGGGTCTAGACTTACTGTGTACCAAATTTTATTTAAATCGGTTCAGTAGTTGTAGAGTGAAAGCAAGACAGACAGACAGAGTTACTTTCGCATTTATAATATTAGTTAGGATTGGCCTATATAGCAATACAGAGGGGAAATATTGGTCGAATGATAGGCACCTTGCTTATGGCTGAACAATTTTTAAATTTATATTAATGTGTTTTCTTTAGTTCTTTAAATTATAAAATAAAATATATCTAACACACAAATTTAAAAAAAATAATATTTTCGGCTTCATTATTGATTAATGTAAACTATATTAATTAAAAAATTTAAAAATATCTTCAATTACTTCACAGAATTAGTCCTGTCACAGTTTTATTATAAGTATAGATAATATATTTCTTAAAGCAAATAAAGGATAGTTCATCATCATCATCATTATCAGCCTATTAACGGCCTACTACGGGGCTAGGCCTCCCTCCTTATAGGAGAGGGGATATGGAGCGTACACCCACCACGCTGTTTCAATGCGGATTGGCGGGCTTAGGTTGATAATGTTTAATTTATTAACGATCACTATCAGATGTTGATTATAGAGACCGGGACCGATGGCTGATTCCGGGCTTGGAATGTGCTGAAAATTTCTTAGAAGAATGAAAAGCTCCGAATTATTCCTTGACCTGACCCAGGAATCGAACCCAGGACCCCGTGATCGAAGCCTAATAGGCTAACCATTAGGCCAACGAGGCAGCCGAGTCATTATAATTTTAATAGATAAATGCAGTTCTCACTTAGCAGCCACGTGTGCTGCGGAAGTTCCTTGAGCAACCGCGTCGTTGTAAATTTTCTGAGCGTCTTCTTTTTCCTTCACATACGCTTCGTAGTTTTCATGGCCGATAGTCCTAAAATTACAATTTATTAATTAATTAGGTTGGAAAATAATCGTAATATTCTTATACATATGTAATTTTCTCTTGCAATGCTTTTACGCTGTTTGTAAACTGTTTGATTTTATTTCACAGAGCTTTTTCTGCTCAACAAAGCTGTGCTAATCGTTTTATTGAGTAATAGTCATTTGTGATGATTCAAAAGTTACACTTAGAGGAATTTGATGGATTGCACTGAGTTTATCAAAGACCAGGTTCTTCCCGCGGTTTTACTCATATAGTTCCCGTTCCCGTGGAAAGAAATTTAATCTTTCTTTTTCAAATTTCAGCCAGGTCGGGTCTATAGTTAGGTAAGTTTGAGACTTGAAGGGGTAACAAATATACACACTCACAAACTTTCGCTTTTATATATTGTCGTATTTTTAAATATTGTCTTTATTTTTAACCGACGAAAAAAAACGGAGGAGGTTCTCAATTTGACACGTATATTATTATTATTTTTTTTATGTATGACCACGCATAACTTTTTACAGAGTTGTCCGATTTTGATAATTCTTTTTTTATTAGAAAGGGCATACTTCCAAGGTGGTCCCATTGTCATCATGTTAGAATCGGATGATGATTTCCGGGGGAAATTGAAGGAACTCTTCAAATTTTGGAGGCACGCTTACAGCGATTTCGGTTTTTGTCTCGGTATCGGTAGCTTTTTGGCTACTAGTGCCGTATAATATACTATGACAGTATAGTACGAGTACGTTACGTGGCGATAAATCACTAAAAAAAAGAAATAAAAATTTTTTAACAAAAAATAGAACCGACCCCAAACGCACTAAAAAGTAAAAAATAACTGTGTCATTTATTTGCTTTAATTTACTTAAGCATATCTAGGAGTCGGTGCCAGCCAAGGTTTCTACTTTAAGGACATTACCCAGAATCCACAAACTGCTTTACTACGTAAAATAAATGTTCCTGAAACTTGAACCGACTTCATAGATGTAGCTTAGTAAATTAAAGCAACTAAATGACACAGTTATTTTTTTCTTTTTAGTGCGTTATGAGTCGGTTCTTTTTTTTTATAAAAAAAATTTTCTTTTATATTAATCAATCTTAACTTAACTTTTATTTTTATAATATTAATTATTAATTAAATTACTTTTAGTTTGTTCTTACATCTGATTCTTGAAAAAATACATCATACGAATATCTTGCTTACTCCCATCTTCAGTTCGACTGTCAGTTCAATATGGCAAAATGTCATTGGAGAATCGATTTCTGTCACATCTGCTTTGCTACCGTTGTACATCGGCTTCAAAACTGACGTTTTTTTTCAAGAATTGACATTCTGATCGTTAAAGTTTCACAGCCCCGAGGGGTCCCCTGGCAACCGTCAGGCAAATAATGACAGCTGTCATTATAGCTCCGTCGCTACCCGGGTAGCCGCGGGCCTCAAAGAAGGTTTGAATGTCAGGTCCACAGGGGTTAAACAAAGTCAAAATGTCGCTTTACCTACATAGTCAATCCGCTGATGAAGGCTGTTTCGGGTAGCAGCACATTAAAGCTGGCTTCCTGCGGTCTCCTGCTGGGGTTGTACACTTTGCATATAATGGCCGTGCGCGCGTAGCGCAGAGCGATCTCGGAGCGCACGCGCATGTGCGTCATCTTGATTGTGGCGGAACCATCGTCAACTGCTTCTGCGACTGCGACACCTTTTTCAGCCTGCTGTGAAGTTATTGACAAATGAATCACTGTTGGTATTCTAAGAGTTTGCTATATATAAGCGTTTATAATAATTTGTTTTTTGTCAGCCTTCATGGTGCAACGGTACCCGCGGTGGATTTATAAAACAGAGGTCCTGGGTTTGATTGTGATTTTTTTTTATAATTGGTTCAGGTCTGGATAGTGGGAAGCCGTGGTAGTTACCACACTACCAGCAAAGACGTACTGCATTGTGATTTAGCGTTCCGATGACGTGTGGATTTTAATCCTACTCGTAGGAGGAAGTATAACTCTGACGTTGACAACGTAAACGGATTAATGACGATGAAATACGTACCAAAAAGGTGTGACCGACAGCTACTCTGGGATCATCTATAGTTGGGAAGTTAGGGAATCGTGGTATGGCGGCGGATGCTTTCTGTACGCTGTATGACAGAAAACTGAAGCTCAGCAATGATACCAGCCACCAACACTTCATGATGTCAGACTGAAAACAAAACAAAATAAGTGAAGTATATACCTACTTTTATGTTTTAGTAATAATACTTGTAAGTACTCTGCTTTTGAGCCCGCCAACCTGCGCTGGAGCAGCATAGTGAGTATACGCTCTGTATCCCCTCTATCACAAGGGGGGAGACCAGTAGTGGCGTGTTAATAAGCAGACAGTTACGACTTTCCTTATACAATCAATTCGATATATAAATAGGTACATGCTTTGTGTGTTTTATCTTCAATTAGTTCTTTAATTTACTTGTAATAAGGCAAAACTGTTATAGCGCTTAAATATGCTTTGCTCGGCAATAGCTCTGTATTTCTCACGAGAAAACTGTAATTAGGCGTCTCGCTCTATTCGGGCACATCGCGTCTCGAGATTTAGTTCGGCGAGATGCACACTGTTATAACTAGCGGCATGTAAGTCTAGCGCTGAACGAAACGTAGTAGGGATGGCTGCGCATCGGTACCGTCGCGTACGCAATGCGTACGCAATACAATATTTACTTTAATTACCTAATTAATATCAAATCATGTTACGACATCGTTTTAATATGTGTGTGTGTGTGCGTGCATGCGTGTGTGTGTATGTGTTTGTGTACGTTACGTGCGTGTTTGTGCTTATATATGTTATAGTTCATAGTTCTAATTTCCAAAGATTTCGTATTACTTAAGACATAATTATATAGTAAAAAATATTAAAATATTAAAAATATTAAAATATATGGATAGTTACCATAAATGAATAAATAAATTTTGAAAAGCTTACGGGGAGTAGAAAAATAAAACATTATTATATTCTCAATTTTTATTATAGATATAAGACTAGTCTAATCTGAATCAGGCAATGGTAACACGCCTGGCGTCGCAAAACGGTATTTCTTCTAGGTATATTATTCCCTTTAAATTCATAAACAAACTTAAAAAAACAACAAAATATATAATTATATTTAACAAACCAACTGAAAATTAACAATAATAACAATGCAACTCAGAGCGAGACTGTACACTGGAAGGGTCGCGTCGTTTCGGTGTGGGGGACGGAATGCGACAGGGGAGCCAATCGCCGCTACGCACGCCTACTTCTGCGCAATAACGGTCAGCGCTAGAGTTTCGTGCCGCTACTTGTATATACTCGTGGGTACTAATCGACAGGTAGTAAGACAGCTTATACACTAATCTACTTACCGGTAGTACACATTAATTACGAATATATTTTATTACTTATATAGACACCTAGAACACACCAGCAGGCTGTCTGGTCGCAGCTACGAGTAACTAAAAATTAAGAAAAACCCAAACACTTGTATGAGACATATTGACGAAATACCTTTTTCCTTATAGAAACCGGTTGCACACAAAGCAAGAAGTTAAATTGTATGTAGGTACTATAGACAATTTAAATAGCTGGAGAGCCAGTCGACATTTTTGGATAGGTATTCAGGGCAAGCTCAAAATTTAAAACAACCCAAAAAATAGTTTTTCTGTAGGAACAAAAACTTTCTACCCAACAAAAAAATGGCTGATGAGTAGAGGATAGGTTGGTTGCGCAATTTCCTTCACAATTCCTCTCTTGTCCATGCTGGCACTAATTTATTATCTTGTTAGTCTGTGACAAGAAGCTATGTCAAAAAAATGGTGTAACTGTCATTCCTTCGTGCGTGTAATCCCCGCATATATGACACGCTTTTAACCGCATTGAGTTTTTTTTGGAAAAACCGCAACGCAAATAAGAAAGAAAATCAACCAAAGGAGATCTTCACACCCGCGGGTGGAGCCGAGAAGAAAATCGCAAAAAAATGACAAGACACGCCGCAACGACAAATAAGGTTAGTGCTGGCTTTTCAACTCCGTTTCCCTCCAAGTCCAACTATCATCGTAAACTCCGCTTCGTCCCTACAACCTAATTTTTTCAATACAGTCCGCTGCACAACCATAGGTTATATATTTTATATGAACTTGTTAAATGTCTACAGATGTGACAGACGGGGGAAGTGCGGGAAATTATAATATCCATTTTTTTAAAAGTTAAGTTTCTAATCGCGTACCTCACAAGCGGCTGGCACAGCTGCTGAATATGCTCAAACCCTCAAGCGTTGTAAATACTCAGACTTATTTAAAGATTTTATATTTGCGGCGCTTACGTTTGAGGCTACGAATCTCTGGTTATCATCATCATACTTATCAGCCTCTTAAGGGCCCACTACAGGGCCAGACCTCCCTCCTTACAGGAGAGGGGGCATGGAGCGTAGACCCAAACATCTGACCCATTTGTCTGGTGACCGACGTGCTGGTGCTTACTTGCCCCAAAGAATAAAAGTGGAAATAGTGTCAGTGTGTTGGGCACCTTGCCTTTGGTTAAACAATTGGATGGCTTATTTTTTTTGTAAATATCTTCTTTTATTTTAGACTTTATTTTCATTTAACTATAAATGTAATTGTATGTATAATTTTAGACAAACTCACACTGTATTTTTCCAAAATAATGTTTTTTTTAGAAAACATTTTACTGCAACAGTTGGGCCTCTTTTAGTAATGTACATAGATATAATTACTATAGTTTATAACATAGATTAAGTTTTCGCTTGCTTTAAATACCAACCCAAAAATGTCTGTTGGCTCTTGGACTCAGACCATAGATATCATTAAACTATACTAATATTATAAAGAGGTAAAAATTGTAAGTTTGTAAATAAAGTTCCGCCGGGGCTAATCTTCGGAACTACTGATCCGATTTTTAAAATTCTTTAGAATGCTACGTTATCGGTGAGTGTTATAAGCTATATTTTAAATTTGTATTGTATATATTAAACGAGTTATCACAGTTTTTGTAGCGCAAGTCGGATCGCAAAAATCTGTTAAATCTGCTTTTTACGCATACGCTGCCTTAACTATTGGATATAATTGAAAACATTGTATGAAAATTTAAAGAATCCTAAAAAGTTCTACAAAAAAGTCCACGATAGAATGTCTTTTATATTTTAGGAGATATATAACTTTTTGTGTTTTAAAAAATCATTTGATTCATATGCTTACGTTTACGTCATTATTTATACAACTCAACTTAAATCCTTATCAAAATAAATTATTTAATAATGACAAGGATATTATAGAGATAAGATTTGCCTGTTACAGTATGTTAATTAGTTATATAGTTTTGGAGATATTACAAAATTTCTAAAAAACGACACTCCCGCTAATAAATAAATAAAAATAAAAAAGCCTTTTATTTCTAACATAATCTTACAATATTTGGCATGTTAATGTTGTGTTAGTATCTAAAAAAATATAGTGGTTAGTAAATCTTAAAAAATATTTTTTTAGTTTTTTTAGTGTACATTTTATTATTATGTAAGAACCCCAGATTGGGTGAAGGCCTCCTCCAAAGACGTCCATTTGTCCCTGTCCTGTGCTATTTGGTTCCAAAATGGGCCAGCTCCCACTATATCGTCCAAATTAAGTTGACCTCCTCCGTGTTATGTTATACGTACTGAATAGGTGTCAACATTTTGGTACTGATATTCTTTGAGAATTCGATCTTTGATCTTTTCTTTCAATTTATTTGGCATGGCAGACCAAATGAACAAACTTTTTCGTATATTATATAAATAAACGAAAAAGTTTGTTCATTTGTTTAAACGGGCTAATCTCTAGATCTGCATGTCAGATTGTAAATTATTTTGTTTATTATGAAAGCTAGACTCAAAAGTAAAATAGACTATTTAATACAAACTATACACATCAGCTTGTTTACACGCGGACGAAGTCGCGGGCGACTGCTAGTATATTATAAAATTAAGTTTCCTCGGTGCGTATAAGCCCGAAGAGTACCTACTGAATAGATTTTTATACGGTTTTTCAATTAGATAGAATGATTCCTGAAGAGAAGATCGTGAGCTTTGAAGACTACAAAAAGTCTTCTATTTTATATTTAAGCACCTTTTTATTCATTACAAGTTTGCCCTTAATTGTTATCACACCTAATGGTATGTGATAACGTACGCAGGCTAATTGGTAGGAGTAGGATAACTTCCACACCCTTTCGGTTTCTACATGGCTTCGAACCAGAACGCTAAATGACTTGGCGGTACGTCTTTGCCGGTAAGCTTGTAACGTAGAAACATTAGTTTCTCGTAAACTGTTTATAATACTCCCAAATACGGAAGGTTCGTATTAACCGGCCGTGCCTATTGTTTTTTAAACGGGCGCTTTTGACAGTTCATTCACGATCAACGACCTAGTCGCCGTCACTACTTGTTATAGTTACCAATTTTTATTTTATTAATTAACATAATTAAGCTGCACTTAGTGCTTACAAATAGACCTAATACGACCTGCTCGTGTTCGTGTGATAATTATCCCCACATATTGGGTAAGTGCTGAATCATTGCATTTATATATAGGCTTTCTTTTTTTTATATATGTACCTACCTACCTCTCGTATAATTTTTGTTAACTTTCTTTCCTATTGCTATTTCTAATTATTTTCATTACGTAATTAATTAATTGTTATTTCATTGTTTAAATACCATTTTCTTATCATTCATGTATTCTTTCTCTCTCCTTTCTGATTGTCTTCACGGCCACCTCACTACCTACACTTTCGGGCTTCCCCTGTAGCTTTGATTGTGGTGGTCACAACCAGAAAAGATGGGAAGGACGATGGTAAACCTTTCTGGACGTGAATTCCAGGTCCCAAGCTACCATTTACGATCCCGGTACAATCAACAACTGCCGCCGTACCCGTGACGTCACCATGGTCGTATCATCACCGGCGTCGTGGCATCATTCGGCCGTCCCATCCCGTGACCGGCCATCAGCTGTCGCCGAGTCGCGCCCGGCTCCAGGGAAGTACCGGACTGCGCGAGGCTTAAATTAGGCGGGCCTTACACCCACGGCCCAACGTGGCGCCAGTGTAACGTAAGGGGTTTGGGTAGAAAGGAAACCGCCTTAGTTAACACAAAAGAAAATATATTCATAAAAAAATATGGGCCGTGGGTGTAAGGCCCGCCTAATTTAAGCCTCGCGCAGTCCGGTACTTCCCTGGAGCCGGGCGACTCGGCGACAGCTGATGGCCGGTCACGGGATGGGACGGCCGAATGATGCCACGACGCCGGTGATGATACGACCACGGTGACGTCACGGGTACGGCGGCAGTTGTTGATTGTACCGGGATCGTAAATGGTAGCTTGGGATTCAAAAGGACTGCATTCGGTCTTACCAATGCACCTGCGACTCAACAACGTTTAGTTGACCTGTTATTCCGCGAGTTTGATTTACAAGTCTTCGCATACCTCGATGACATCATCGTTATCAGTAAAGACTTCGACAGTCACGTCTCATTACTACTCCGATTTCTTAACAAACTTAAACAGGCCAACTTAACGATTAATTTAGACAAGTGTAATTTCTTCCGGAGTCAACTTAAATATTTGGGTTATGTTGTTGACAGTTGTGGACTACGGACTGATCCCGAAAAAGTGGAAGCAATCCTTAATTATCCGACACCTTCTTGTCGAAAGGACTTAAAACGCTTCCTCGGGACAGCTACCTGGTATCGTCGTTTTGTCCCCAACTTCAGCACCATAGCAGGACCATTAAATAAGCTGACTTCCAACAAGAAGGGTGCTCCTCCTTTTAAATGGACACCTGAGGCTGATCTTGCTTTTCATAAGCTTAAGGAATGTTTAGTTTCCGCTCCAGTTCTTTCCTGCCCTGTTTATGACAAGCCATTTGAGGTCCATACTGATGCAAGCAACTACGGAGTTGGTGCCATGCTTACTCAGTCAGTTGATGGCAAGGAGCATCCTATTGCTTATATGAGTAAGTCGCTGACAGGGGCAGAAAAGAATTACAGCATTACTGAGCGTGAAACTCTAGCAGTTCTTACCGCTTTAGAGCACTGGAGGTGTTATTTGGAGAATGGAAAACCGTTCACAGTCTATACAGACCATAGTGCCTTAAAATGGTTCCTTTCTCTCAGTAATCCCACTGGTAGATTGGCGCGCTGGGGAGTTCGGTTATCAACCTTTAATTTTGAATTAAAACATCGTCGGGGGGTTGACAATGTAATACCAGATGCCCTTTCGCGAGCTGTGCCAGTAAGTGCTATTAGTACTTCCGATTATCATATAAAAACGAATGATACATGGCATAAAAACATTTATAACGGTTGCTTAACAACGCCAACCAATTTTCCAAATTTTGTAATAAAAAATAACACCTTGTACAGACTTTCTAAAAATAAACACGAACTTACTTCGGAGTTTTCTTGGAAGGAAGTGGTTCCAAGTGAATTACGCGTTGACATCATCAACGAAAATCACAGTGAACCCACTGCTGGACATTTAGGTATTTTTAAGACTTATCGTCGACTTGCTTTGCGTTATTTCTGGCCCGGCATGTATCAGGACGTTGTTAAATTTATAGGCACATGTCACAAATGTTTAACGTATAAGTCACAGAATCATCAGATTTTAGGAGAAATGGGCCGTCCTAAGCACTGTTCACGACCATTCCAGATGATTTCTGTGGACCTAATGGGACCCCTTCCCGTTACTAGAATGCGTAATAGCTACATTTTAGTCATTACGTGTTGTTTTTCTAAATTTTGTTTAATTTTTCCAATTAAAAAGGCCACTGCAGATATTATAACGAAAATTTTAGAAGAATCGGTGTTTCTTGTGCATGGTGTACCACAAACCATCTTAATGGATAATGGTACCCAATTCACCGGTAGGGTTGCAGAGGCCTTGTTTAAGAAATATGCCATCCCCAATATTTATTATACCCCTAGATATACCCCTCAGGTAAATTTAGTAGAAAGGTATAATAAAACTATCATCACATGCATTTCTACATTCGTTGACGATGATCATAGATCATGGGACTTGTTTATTCCCAGGGTACAGTTCGCAATAAACAATTCTGTCAACGAAGTTACAGGCTTTACCCCTTCGTTTCTTGTTTTCGGGCGCGAACTTGTTACTGATGGTAATCATTACACTGATAACGATCTTGGTAGCGAAATACTATTCATGCCACGTGATAGCTGTGCTGAGAATTTGGGTTGTCTGTCTAACATTTTTGATAAAGTGCAATCTAAACTCTGGCAAGCTCATGTAAAGAATACATCGCATTATAACTTGAGACGTAAGTTCGCAGAGTTTAACGTCGGTGATCTAGTAATGAAGCGCGCTTACTTTTTGAGTAACAAGGAAGACAAATTTTGTAGGAAATTGGCTCCTAAGTTTATTAAAGCCAAAATAATTGCCAAAAAGTCTCCCTTAGTTTACGTGCTTCAGGACATGTCTGGAAAGGATATAGGTACCTGGCACATAAAAGATTTAAAATTAATCAGTAATGTGTAGTTTAAAATTTCTTTTTTCTGCGGATTTTATTATTTTTAGAAATAATAAAATCCTTCACTACGCGAGGGGGTATTGTAACGTAGAAACATTAGTTTCTCGTAAACTGTTTATAATACTCCCAAATACGGAAGGTTCGTATTAACCGGCCGTGCTAATTGTTTTTTAAACGGGCGCTTTTGACAGTTCATTCACGATCAACGACCTAGTCGCCGTCACTACTTGTTATAGTTACCAATTTTTATTTTATTAATTAACATAATTAAGCTGCACTTAGTGCTTACAAATAGACCTAATACGACCTGCTCGTGTTCGTGTGATAATTATCCCCACATATTGGGTAAGTGCTGAATCATTGCATTTATATATAGGCTTTCTTTTTTTTATATATGTACCTACCTACCTCTCGTATAATTTTTGTTAACTTTCTTTCCTATTGCTATTTCTAATTATTTTCATTACGTAATTAATTAATTGTTATCTCATTGTTTAAATACCATTTTCTTATCATTCATGTATTCTTTCTCTCTCCTTTCTGATTGTCTTCACGGCCACCTCACTACCTACACTTTCGGGCTTCCCCTGTAGCTTTTATTGTGGTGGTCACAACCAGAAAAGATGGGAAGGACGATGGTAAACCTTTCTGGACGTGAATTCCAGGTCCCAAGCTACCATTTACGATCCCGGTACAATCAACAACTGCCGCCGTACCCGTGACGTCACCGTGGTCGTATCATCACCGGCGTCGTGGCATCATTCGGCCGTCCCATCCCGTGACCGGCCATCAGCTGTCGCCGAGTCGCGCCCGGCTCCAGGGAAGTACCGGACTGCGCGAGGCTTAAATTAGGCGGGCCTTACACCCACGGCCCATATTTTTTTATGAATATATTTTCTTTTATGTTAACTAAGGCGGTTTCCTTTCTACCCAAACCCCTTACGTTACAAGCTGCTAACAAAGAATAGAATAAAATTTACTTAATTTTATTTTATTCGTTATGTAATTTATATTTTAGTTGGCAAAAATTGTAAACACTTCTTAGGAGAAATAAAAGACATTTTTATTTTTTACTTTATTTATTTGTCACACACACTACCTGTGCCCAGCAGTTTCACCCGCGTAAACCCGAATTCGTTCCAGGAACGGTCTTGGTTTTTCCCTTTTAATATTCCCATTAATTGTCGCCTTATAAAGTCTCTTTTCATTCATCCTATCTATATGTTCAAACCATCTGTGCATACCTTTCTCTATTTTAGTCACTCCGTGTTGCTTTCGTCTTCTGTTCTCTTATCACACAATTTTAAATTCTGTCACTCTGTTTTAATCCACTCATACTCTTCAATACTCTCATTTGTACGGCATTTATTTTACTTTATTAAAATACAAACAGTTGCCCGCGACTTCGTCCGCGTGAAAACCTCTAAGAAGAAATTCATAATCCTTCATACCTAACAGAATGATTCATTCTTCTAAATATCATCTAGAAATTTTTGCATATCAAAACGATTATAAGCCTGTACTCAAAGATGTATCGAAATAAAATTATTATTATAAAAATAAAAAAAACCCGTCTGCTTACAAGTAATGAACTGAAAAGAGAAAAACAAGGAACACTTTATCTATATAAATTTCTAAATACTTTATGGTGCTGTAGGCGGGGACATCTGTTAATGACCATCAACCTGCTGATGGCTTGCTAGATAACGTTGAACAAATTATAATTAACTAGCAGTCGCCCGCGACTTTGTCCGCGTGAAAACCACTTAGGTACCCTTCTAATTTTAAAGACAGAATTTCATATGAAGTATGCTCATTCCCCACTATCCCTCTCAATTTAATTTTTTTATAGTTTCCCGTCAGGCAATATCCTTCGTCCCGTCCCGTGTACTAAAGATCTACATTTTTGTTCGACATTGTACGGCATTACAGTACATTAACATATATTTATGGAAAGTTCATATGTTTAGCTTAATATTAAATAGCCTATTACACTCTTGAGTCAAGACATTTTGTATTATCTCCTAAACTATGTAACTAATTAATATACTGTAAAAGGCAAATGTAATCTCTATAATATCCTTATTAAATAATTTATTTTGATAAGGATTTAAGTTTAGTTGTATAAATAATGACGTAAACGTAAGCATATGAATTAAATGATTTTTTAAAACAGAAAAAGCCAAAATATAAAAGATAGATATATTCTATCTGGACTTTTTTGTAGAACTATTAAAGATACATAAAATCTTTTTACAATGTTTTCAATTATATCCAATAGCTAAAGCAGCGCACGCGCATAAAGCCGATTTAATAAATTTCACAGTCCGACTCGCGCGACAAAAACTGTGATAACTGGGCTCATGTATATAATACAAATATAAAATATAGCCTATGACACTCCCCGATAGTGTAGCATTCTACTGGTGAAAGAATTTTTTTTTGCGAAGATTAGCCCCAACAGATGCCCCATTTACAAACTTTACCTCTTTATAACAGTATTAGTATTAGTAAATATATATATTAATATTATATAGATATTATATACATAATAGAGTAATGAAATAAGATAAGAAATCTCATTTTTTTATTTAAGCAGCTAATAATTATTTCACTTTCTTATTACATAGTTTAAACTAATCGTTCTAATTAAAAAAATAGTTTTATTGTTGTACTTCAGTTATTGGGCAGCAAACACCTGCATACCTGCAATAGAATTTATTAATATTTCATAAAATAATATAAATTTTTAAAATTGTTTTAGGTAGATCATGATAGAAACCTATCAGAAATAGTGAATTGTTATGCAAGATAGGAAAATTGTTGTTAGCTGCGAGTTCGTGCATCATATATGATGACATGAAGTAAAATTTACGAAAAAGAACCCTGAGCTGAGATGAGAAAAACCGATACAAAACTATAACAACTAGTAATCGTTTATAATATTTATGTTACTGTACTAGCAGACATCCGAGACTTCGTCTGAATGAAAAACCCTAGGTAGCATTTTTATTAAGCCACTTCAAAAACAGGAGGTTATCAATTCGATCCGTATGTATGTAATATTCCCAGAACTGCCCAGTTTTAGTCTATATCAGCGTCTGAACAAATGTGCCAAATTTCAAAAGTGTTTGTATGTATGTTTTTTGTGTTCGCATATCTTCAGAACTACAAGTCTGATTTAAGCAAATTCTTTTTTTGTTGTACTAGGAATTGTTTAACCTAGGGTACGCTGCAAATTTCATCAAAATCAGCTAAGTAGTTTTTTAAGACAGGGAATTACATGTTTTTATGTTTGCTTTCGCATATCTCCGGAAATACTAGTTAGATTTAAGATTATTTAATTTAGGGAATATTGGAAGTTTTATCAAAATCGGTTCTATTTTAAATATTTACCCGTCGTTAATAGTGCAGTAGCTTTTTGTATAATCTTCAACAGTGATGCTACGGGCGGCGAAGCACCGCGTGACGTACACGCAAACGCTTCTTTGCTTCTCTTGCGATGTTGCTACTTCGGCTGTTGATGTGCTATTGAAACACGCGGCGTCTCCTCCGGGAGCTATCGGTGGCTGTTCAAGCAAATTAATAAGATAAGCCAATAACGGAATCTGGCAACCGCCCAAAAACTAAAACCTGGCAACATTCGTAACTTTTATATCTATACTAAAGCCAAACTCGATTGAGAATGCTTGTCAACAAACAAATTAAAAATGAAGGTAGAAATCACTAGTCATTTCACACCTATTTTTTTAAATTAACTTGTTAATGACGAATTCATGACAGTAAATTGGATCAGTAAGCTTAAAACTAATTAATATATTCAATATCTTTTAAATCAGATTTTTTTAAATAACAAAACATAATTTTATATTTATTAGGCATAAAATGTGTCGTATTTTCTACCTTCATTTTAAATTTGTTTGTTGACAAGCATTCTCAATCGAGTTTGGCTTTAGTATAGTTGAGCCATCGCAACGACGTTCAAACAAATTAAAAATGAAGGTATTTTACATAATGGTCTTAAAAACTTGTTAATTGAAAATTAATGACAAGCTTTTAATTTAATTTAGATTTAAAGCTTGGAACAATGGGGTATTGGCCTCAATTTTTTTATTACTTTTTTATAAACAAGGATAATAATAATGACGTAAGCTGAAAAAAAAAATTAAAATCTGACAAAGATATTTGCATATCTTTATATCATAGTTACAGGCATCTAAAACCTTGGAGTAGGGGTCTTCTGTCCCTTTTTTGCAAAAAGAAAATTTGTGTGAGCTACTCTGGCGATACAAAAGCATAACGTCAGGTTTCTGTAATACTGTTAATTTTTCAGTTTGATCAGAAATATTTGAATGCTTATGGATATAGTTTCAAAAATAATTTTAACTATACTAAAGGCAAACTCGATTGAGCATGCTTGTCAACAAACAAATTAATAGAATTTTTTAACAAAAAATAGAACCGACTTAAAACGCACGAATAAGTAAAAAATAATTGTGTAATTTAGTTGCTTTAATTTACTTAAGCATATCTATGAAGTCGGTCCCAGCAAGTTTAAGGAACATTTATTTTACGTAGTAAAGCAGTTTGTGGGTTCTAGGTAACATCCTTGAAAGTAGAAACCTTGGCTGGCACCGACTCCTAGATATGCTTAAGTAAATTAAAGCAACTAAATTACACAATTATTTTTTACTTTTTAGTGCGTTTTAAGTCGGTTCTATTTTTTGTTAAAAATTTTTATTTCTTACTTTTTAGTGATTTATCGCCACGAAGCGTACTCATACTATACTGTCATAGTATATTATATGGCACTAGTAGCCAAAAAGCTACCGATACCGAGTCAAAAACCGTGTAAGCGTGCCTCGAAAATTTGAAGAGTTCCTTCAATTTCCCCGGGATATCATCATCAGATCCTAACATGAGGACAATGGGACCACCTTGGATGTATGCCCTTTCTAATAAAAAAGAATTATCAAAATCGGACAACACTGTAAAAAGTTATGCGTGGTTATACATAAAAAAAAAAATATACGTGTCGAATTGAGAACCTCCTCCGTTTTTTTTCGTCGGTTGAAAATGGAAGTAGAAATAGTCATTTTACACCTAATTTTTTTAGTTAAGTTGTTAATGACGAGTTCATGACAATAAATTAGATTAGTAAGCTTAAAATTAATTAATATATTCAATATCTTTTAAATAAGATTTTATAAAAAAACAAAACATAATTTTTTTATTCGACATAAAATGTGTTGCATTTCCTATCTCTATTTTAAATTTGTTTGTTGACAAGCATTCTCAATCGAGTTTGGCTTTATACCCCAGTGCAATGAGCCTTAAAAATTACAAAAAGTACAAGAAAATCGCAGTAGGATTAAACCCATCATAGAATGAGGAGAATATCATAAAAATGAAAGGAAAAATAAATTACGGGCGATTTGAGGTCGGGAAGGGGTAGAGGGTGAGGGTTTAGGGGTAAAAAACGGATTTTCTCGATTTCCGTCAAAACTAAAAGTTCATTGGAAAAGAGTTATATGGCAAAGTTGTAGGTAATAAAAAAATCTAAAACTTTTGTTTTTACACTTTTTTCACATAACCAAGTTTTTCGTTTTTATTTTTATCTTTTCCAAACAAAATTTTACTTCATGGGAATCGAACCCACAGCCTAGGACGCAGAAGTAGGGTCACTACCCACTGCGCCACTCGGCCGTCATTAGTTTGGTTGGGCAGGGAAAATAATTCAGGCAGAAAAGGCGGGCGTAAGCCGGTCACAAAGGGTACACTTAAGCCTATATCCATGCCGCAAGTTTCGGACTCGGTTTTTCTCACCCACAGATTGACCCGGCACCCGCACGGCGAATCCACGGAACGCTAAGATCTTCGTCTCTGAAATATGTTTTCTACCTTCATTTTTAATATAATTGTTGACATTTGACATCGATTTTGGCTTTAGTATAATGATAAACAAGTTTCATTACTTACATTAAAATCCTTTGTGAGCTTAAGAGATACGATTTCAGTTTCATTTTTTACAAACGTAAGACTGTCAGTGGCTGGCGTATATATTGACGACGTCCATCCAAAATCTTGCAGGTGAAACGCGCCCATAATATCTTGACTCGCTTCATTTATATTTGTTAGGAGTGTTTCAGTCGTCGCTTCATCTATTGCCCATCCCCAATTTGTGGAAAAATGTTTGACTGTGAAATGATCATATTTAGATGTTTTTTTTTTATTTATTATAAATTAGCCTTTGACTGCAATTTGACCTGATTGTAAGTGATGATGTAATCTATGACGGAAGCGAGCTAATTTATTAGGAAAAGGATCAAATCCACACCCCGTTCGATTTGTATACGTCATCGGTATCGGAATCCTAAATCGCTTGACGTTTTTGCCGGTAGGGTGGTAATTAGCCACGGTCGAAGCCTTTCACCAGCCAGAAAGTCAGTCTCAAAAATCTTAATCGGCCTAGCCGGGAATCAAACCTAGGACCTCCGTTTTATAAATCTACTGCGTATACCAGGCCATCACGGTAATGATTATGTCTGGGACCGATGGCATAACGTGCTCTTCGTGCGATGGGGATCTGAGTATTTTTAGTATGAATTTCTTGTAAAAAAGAAAAGCTCAGGCAGGGGGTCAGACCGACTCGAACTCAGGGACCTCATGATATGGAAATTAACTAGGCGAATTATTTACTTTTAGATTATTATTATTATAAACTAACGTGTAAAATTTAAATTATTTAGCTATATATTAATAAACGCCAAAGTTAGTGTTGATGTATGTAGGTACAAAAGATGTTCTTTTGCGCAAAAATTACTGAATGGATTTTGATGAAGCTTTACAGATCATACATCAAAATAACATTTTTTTTCGGGCGTCCTCCAGTAACAAATACAAACCTCGCAATTTTTCAGAAAACGAAGGAACTATTTTTAACTAATAAAAAACAAAAAACAGTTTCTCTATAAGCTTACAAGGAGAGAAGTGGTGCTTCCTAACAATGCTTATTTTTTTTCTGGTTACCTTTCTTTTTACTTACCATTATCTGCGACCTCTGGCAAGGGACCAGCTAAAACAAAAAATTGCTTTGAGTTGCTTTCAATCACATATTTAAAAGGATGATTTTTCCTATGACATCTTAAGATAACTTTTATTATATCACTTGTTGTTATTAAATCAAGTAAAAACATTGTATTAAACCAAAGCAAATTAAACTGTGCCGCCACATTGATTTTCATTATTAATAGATGCCGGTGAAAGAGACCCATTGCGTGGTATTTTCAGTCCCGTACCAGAGGCGCGAGTGCTGAGTAGAAACCAAGTTATATTGGGTCTTGTCCCACGTGCAAAAACTGTACTTTTCATTACGATTGCGAGAAAATAAAATGATTCAATGACTTGGACTTTTTATTCTTTTTGTAGACGAAACTAGCAATTTAAAAAATGAACGCATTCAACAGAACAGAATGCTGATTTCGATGTGATGTGATGATGTAATCTATGACGGAAGCGAGCTAATTTATTAGGAAAAGGATCAAATCCACACCCCGTTTGGTTTTATACACGTCATCGGTATCGGAATCCTAAATCGCTTGACGTTTTTGCCGGTAGGGTGGTAATTAGCCACGGTCGGAGCCTTTCACCAGCCAGAAAGTCAGTCTCAAAAATCTTAATCGGCCTAGCCGGGAATCAAACCTAGGACCTCCGTTTTATAAATGTACTGTGTATACCATGCGTCACGGAGGCCATCACGGTAATGATTATGTCTGGGATCGATGGCATAACGTGCTCTTCGAGTGATGGGGGTTTGAGTTTTTTTACATTACTCCAATCTGAGTATTTTTACTGAGAATTTCTTGTAAAAATGAAAAGCTCAGGCAGGGGGTCAGACCGACTTGAACTCAGGACCTCATAATATGAAAATTAACTAGGCGAATGAGGCAGTGATTATTATTATTACTAGCGGACGCCCGCGACTTCGTCCGCTGAAACTTGGTGTAAACTTGAACTCCCGTTTGACCCCTTAAGGAGGTGAGCATTAGAAAAAACATTTCTTAGCGCTCGCCTACATCATTATAGCTATATAGCAGTCGCCCGCGACTTCGTCCGCGTGAAACTTGGTGTAGACTTGAACTCCCGTTTGACCCCTTAAGGAGCTGAGCATTAGAAAACACGTTTCTTAGCGCTCGCCTACGTCATTATAGCTATATAGCAGTCACCCGCGTGAAACTTGGTGTAAATCTGAACTCCCGTTTGACCCCTTAAGGAGCTGAGCATTAGAAAACACGTTTCTTAGCGCTCGCCTACGTCATTATAGCTATATAGCAGTCACCCGCGTGAAACTTGGTGTAAATCTGAACTCCCGTTTGACCCCTTAAGGAGCTGAGCATTAGAAAACACGTTTCTTAGCGCTCGCCTACGTCATTATAGCTATATAGCAGTCACCCGCGTGAAACTTGGTGTAAATCTGAACTCCCGTTTGACCCCTTAAGGAGCTGAGCATTAGAAAACACGTTTCTTAGCGCTCGCCTACGTCATTAGAGCTATATAGCAGTCACCCGCGTGAAACTTGGTGTAAATCTGAACTCCCGTTTGACCCCTTAAGGAGCTGAGCATTAGAAAACACGTTTCTTAGCGCTCGCCTACGTCATTATAGCTATATAGCAGTCACCCGCGTGAAACTTGGTGTAAATCTGAACTCCCGTTTAACCTCTTAAGGAGGTGAGCATTAGAAAAAACATTTCTTAGCGCTCGCCTACGTCATTATAGCTATATAAAGCATGCTCTTTCCCCGCTACCCCTCTCAATTTAATTTTTTTATAGTTTCCCATGAAGCAATATCCACCGTCCCGTCCCGTGTACTAAAGATCTATATTTTTGTTAAACATTGTACGATATTACAGTACATTAACATTAACAATATATATTTATGGCAAGCTGATGTGTATAGCTTGTATTAAATAGTCTATTTCACTTTTGAGTCTAGCTTTCATAATAAACAAAATAATTTACAATCCGACATGCAGATCTCGAGATTAGCCCGTTTAAACAAACAAACAAACTTTTCCGTATATAATATAAATATGGTCTGCCATGCCAAAAAAATTGAAAGAAAAGATCAAAGATCGAATTCTCAAAGAATATCAGTACCAAAATGTTGACCCCTATTCAGTACGTATAATATAACACGGAGGAGGTCAACTTAATTTGAACGATATAGCGGCAGAGTTGTTTTTTAGAAATTTTGTAATATCTCCGAAACTTTATAACTAATTAACATACTGTAAAGAGCAAATCTTATCTCTATACTATCCTTGTGATTATGAAGCAATTTATTTTGATAAGGATTAAAGTTTCGTTCTATAAATAATGACGTAAACTTAACCATCTTAATTAAATGATTTATTACAGAGTCGCACTTTTTAGAAATTTTGTAATATCTCCGAAACTACGTAACTAATTAACATACTGTAAAAGGCAAATATTATCGCTATAATATTTTTGTGGTTATTAAATAATTTCTTTTGATAAGAATTTAAGTTTAGTTCTATAAATAATGACGTAAAAGTAATCATTTGAATTAAATGATTTTTTAAAACACAAAAAGTTATATATCTGCCAAACTATAAAAGATAGATATATGCTATCGCGGACGTTTTTGTAGAACTTTTTAAGATGCATAAAGTTTTCACACAATGTTTTTGATTATATCCAATAGCTAAGGCAGCGTACGCGCCTAAAGCTAAATTTAATAAATTTCACGGTCCGACTCGCGCGACAAAAACTGTGATAACTCGGGTAATATATACAATACAAATATAAAATATAGCCTATAACACTCACCGATAACGTAGCATTCTACAAGTGAAAGAATTTTTAAAATCGGATCAGTAGTTCCGAAGATTAGCCCCGACGGAACTTTATTTACAAACTTTCAAACTAACAAACTTTACCTCTTTATAATATTAGTATAGATAAACTAACGTTTAAAATTTAAATTATTTAGCTATATATTAATAAACGCAAAAGTTAGTGGGGATGTATGTAGATGTGATTGATGCTCTTTTGCGCAAAAATTACTGAATGGATTTTGATGAAGCTTTACAGATCATACATCAAAATAACATTTTTTTTCGGGCGTCCTCCAGTAACAAATACAAACCTCACAATGTGTCCGAAAACGAAGGAACTATTAATCACTACTATCGCAGTCAAAAACAGTTTCTTTTTAAGCATGCAAGGAGAGAAGTGGTGATTCCAGTCAATGTTTATTTTATTATTACTTACCTTTCTTTTCACTTATTTCATTATCTTCGGCTTCTGGAAAGCGACTAGCTAAAACAAAAATTGATTTGAGTTGCTTCCAAACACATATTTAAAAGGATGATTTTTCCTATGATATCTTAAGATAACTTTTATTACATCACTTGTTGTCAATAAATCAAGTAAAAACATTGTAATCAACCAAAGCAAATTAAACTGTGCCGCCATATTGATATTCATTATTAAAAGATTGGAGCTGGTGAAAGAGACCCATTACGTGGTATTTTCAGTCTCGCACCAAAGGCGCGGGTGCTGAGACGTGCAAAAACTGTACTTTTCATTACGATTGCGAGAAAATAAAATGATTCAATGACTTGGACTTTTTATTCTCTTTGTAGACGAAACAAGCAATTTAAAAAAACAGAACAGAATTGTGATTTTAGTTCAATTTTCAAACTTTTATAAATCAGTTAGGAAGGAAGGACTTAATAGCTCGGTTTCTTTTTTGTGTCCTCGCCTAATAGCTCAGACCTTGCAATACCTCGTATACAATGGGTCTTTTTAGTGCCCTCGCCTAATAGCTCAGACCCTGCAATACCTCGTATACAATGGGTCTTTTTAGTGCCCTCGCCTAATAGCTCAGACCCTGCAATACCTCGTATACAATGGGTCTTTTTAGTGCCCTCGCCTAATAGCTCAGACCCTGCAATACCTCGCATACAATGGGTCTTTTTAGTGCCCTCGCCTAATAGCTCAGACCCTGCAATACCTCGTATACAATGGGTTTTTTTAGGATACACATCACTCTTATCTATTGTACAATTATAGTTCTGTAACAAAACTCGGCAGGGTGAGTTTGAATTTGTCTCTATCTCTCTCTGCCTAGTGAGGCAAAAATTCTCTCTCTATTTACAGAAATTTTAGAGAAAAAAGGAAGAAATTGCATCACATACTGCTGAGTTTTGTTTGCAGCGCTACTGGATCTTAATGTAACGTAAAAATGTGAAGTTTCTTACGCATTCCGGTATTAATTACGCTTGTCTGCACTCCAGCGTTAAAATCTCCGTAGCTGGTGAAACGTTTAGCTACAATAAACATAAACAATTAGAATATTACTATCACTGATTAACGGCTCACTACAGGGCTGGGCCTATCGCGTTGCACGAGAGGGGATATAAAGTGTAGACCCACTGCGCCGCATCAATGTGGGTTGGCGAGCTTAGTGTGAATTTTTGATTTATTAACGATCTCCATCTGATCAGATTGATGAGAATGACCCAAACCGATGGTTTAACGTACTCTCTGTGGTATGGGTTAACAACAACAACATTACGACTCCGGGCTTAAAATGTGTATATGTCACCGGAAAATAGCGAGAACCGCAAATTTATAAATTTCCTAGGAAATTTATAAACTTTCGTAGGATTCTAAACGACAGATAAATTGTATTATTTTACGCCCACATTTTCGTAATTTGATAAACTTACCGAACTCACGCGTAAAATAATAAGTAAGCAATAATTAAACGTCATGTGCGCTCTGATTGGTTGAATAAGTCCAATCAGATAGCAGTGTGTTATTTTCCGTATTTTAAGAAACGTAAAATTAAAAGCTCTTCTGTTATTGGTCGATCCGTTTAGAATCTTACATATGGATATCCGTTAGTTTATAAATTTACCACGAGATGTCGCAAATTGATAAATTTGGGCGTAAAATAATACAATTTATCTCTCGTTTAAAATCCTAGTTTAGTATAAATTTCCTAGGAAATTTATAAACTTGCGGATCTTGTTATTTTCCGGTGACATACATTTACACAACTTTATTATTATCTTTAACTTTTATTTATTATTTTTGTGCCTCATTCCCATAGGGAACCCATCTCCAATTACCACAATCTTTGCAAACTTCCTTAGCATCAACCATTTTTATTAGTCTTTTCATACAAAATCGTCGGTTTACTCTTGACCTGGCCATTCTTCCTGGCCCCTTCCAATATTTCCATTCACCCTGACCTCACAACTTTCTTTTGTTAATCTTCTTTTATTAATACTCTTTACGTGCCCAAACCATCTAAGCAACCCCTTCTTCATTTTAGTCACTACATCTTCTTTTACACCACACCGTATCTCTTATCATACTATTGTTAACTCTGGCACTCAATCAATCCACACATACTCCTCAATACAGAACCTTCATCTAGCTACACTTCTTTTTGGAGTATTGAAGTTTTATGAGCCTACTTATTTGATTTATAAGCTATCGTGGTAGAAAATGTCTGAAGCTAGATCAAATCGCACCTGGACCCTTAATATGCCGCAACATTCTAAGGCTGCCTTTCAAGGCAGTTTTAAATTTGCAGCAACAAAATGCTGGAATAACTTGCCTCTACCCTTACATAATTTAGATTTATCTAAGGCCACTTTAAAAAGAACACTTCTTGCAATTTCAGAAAAATTAACTTATGGATCCTATTTTTATTTTGTTTTTATTTATTTTTTCATTTTGTTGCTTGACATGTACAACAACATTTGTTTCTGGTTTATATTTGTGTATTCTTTTCATTTATGTATTGTTCATGTTTACTTCTCCTAATATATACCCTCTATTTATTATTTCTTATATTTATATAATATAATTTATATTTCATGATGTATTTATATACACTCATTTATTTATTTACAATTATTTTAAAAATTTTTAAGAATGCTTATAAAATTATAAAAAAAAAACACTATTAAAAATTTATAAAAAAATTCATTCCGCCTGCTGCGGGGCCCGGGGGTCCAAGCAACCGGTGGTCGGGGCTCCAGAGTGAGGAACCTCCTCACAATGCGCGCCGTTTCAAGAATTACTGCCTTCTGTATCCGACCCTTGATCCAACAATTAAGCGAAAGCTTTTTAAGATGTTCGTCAAAGCTTTTCGCTATAAGACCGTTGACTGAAACGACTATAGGGACAATCATTGTTGAATCAACATTCCACATGGCGGTAATCTCATGGGCAAGGTCCAAGTATTTTGATAATTTTTCCTTTTCAGCTTTCACTAGACTATCGTCATGTGGAACAGTAATATCAACAATCATTGCACGGCGCGTTAATCGATCAATTATCACTATATCGGATCTATTGGCTACAATATACCTATCAGTGATAATTGTTCGATCCCAGTAGAGCAACGCACTGCTATTTTCAAGAACTGACGCTGGGTCGTACCTATAGTAAGGCACCTCAAAATCGAAAAGGCCATACTGAAGAGCAAGTTGTTGGTGGATTATCTTGGCTACTTGATTATGTCTGTGCAAGTATTCGCCATTAGCAAGATGAGAACACCCGGAAACTATATGTCTGAGAGATTCCCCAGGCTGATGACACGCTCGACATATATCTAGAGTGCCATCTTTCATAATATGTTTCCGGTAGTTTCTCGTCTTGATAACCTCGTCCATAATTGCACAGACAAAACCCTCGGTTTCCCCAAAGAGGTCACCGAATTGCAACCAAGATACAGATGTTATTTGATCTACATCCGGCCCCGTGAGGGCCTTGTAGAAACGTCCATGCAACTCCTTACTCTTCCATATCGCCACACGATCTGAGTTACTAATTACTTTAGGCTTACGCCAGTTCTTTTTGCCAAGGGATAGTGGGGTAAAACCCTTGTCCACTGCATCGACATCCTTATGCATACCCACATTTATCTTGAGAAAATAATCTCTGAGATAGCACACCTCACGATTACGGAGGTTCTTGGCGTTCAAGAAACCACGTCCCCCACACTTGCGTGGGAGGTACAATCTCATTACAGATGAACGTGGATGGTGCATCCGATATGACGTTAGCAGTTTGCGGACTTTACAGTCCAGGGAATCCAGTTCAGTTTGAGTCCACTTTAGAATGCCAAAAGAGTATATGAGTAAGGGCATGACCCAGCTATTGTAGGCACGCACCTTATTACCACCTGATAAAAGACTTTTTAGGACTTTTTTCAGGCGGCCAAAGAAGCGTTCCTGCACTAGTTGTTTCATATTCCCTACCTCAATACCAAGTGCTTCTGACATTCCAAGGTATTTATCTTCGCAAGGTCTCCCCTTCGCAAAGTGATTTGAGAATAATAGTTTCTGAAAGTACTATATTCTCAGAGCCCACAACTCTGCCTCGCTCGATATTCATTACCGCACACTTGTCTACACCAAATTCCATCCTTATGTCATTGCTAAAGGTTTGAGTGATCTTCAACAATGACACAAGGTCTGAACGCTTTGATGCATACAGTTTGAGGTTATCCATATAAAGCAAGTGAGATATGAGCTCACCACCCCTGCGAAGGCGAAATCCTAGCCCTGAATTCATCAGCAAAGTACTGAGAGGATTAAGAGCTAGGCAACACCATAAAGGGCTCAAATTATCGCCCTGGAAAATACCCCGCCTAATCGCTATCGGTTCTGTCAATTCAGAACTCTCAGAGATTCCTGGATGATTAAGGACTGTCAACCACTGACTCATGCACGACTCGAGAAAAGAGCATAGTGTTGCATCGACCTTGTACAACTGCATGACCTCCATGAGCCATGAATGAGGCACTGAATCATAGGCCTTCTTATAGTCAATCCAAGCAGCTGTGAGATTTTTTCTGTTTCGCCGAACCTGCTGGCAAATAGCAGTATCAATGAGGATCAGTTCCTTCGCACCACGAGACCGGACCTTGCATCCATTCTGTGTTGGGGCCAAAATATTATTTGCATTAATATGCATTGTTATTTTTCTAGTCAGAATGGATGTAAGGAGCTTATAGATGGTAGGTAAGCATGTAATCGGTCGGTAGTTTTTGGGATCCGTGGTACTTCCAGATTTGTATAATAGGAACGAGACACCAGTTGTTAGGAATGTCGGTAGCGATCCAATGTCAACGGCGCTTTGGAATTGCATTGCCAAGATTGAATGCGCACTACGGAACCATTTCAACCAGAAGTTGTGCAATCCATCCGGACCAGGACATTTCCAGTTGGAAGCCGGCTGAATTGCACAACCTACGTCTTCCACAGTTATGGTTATTGAAACCATTTTTTCTACCATCGCGCATTTCTCCTTGACAATACTCATCCAAACGCCGGTTGTGTGATCAATGGGGGCCGACCAGATGCTACGCCAGAAATCTGACATAGCATCAGAAGTCGGAAACTCTCCATTAGTCACACAAACACTAGATTGCTCCCAGTTCCTATATACTTTCCGTTGGTCACTTTGAATGATCCGATTCTGATATTATCGGTCATTGCGCTCTTTATAACGCCTGATACGTTTTGCCCATGCATAGAATTTCTGCTTCAAGAAGTCGATGCGTTCCGTGACACAGTCCAAGTTCTGGGACGGACGTGTATCAGTCCCAGCAAAAGCCTGGTTCACGAATCGCATGACCCTAGGGCGGTTATTGCCCTCCTTAAAGCAGATTAGCTTAGCAATGAGAGTTCTAGCCAGTGTGATACGCCTTTCGATTCTGGCCTGCCAAGCTGGAGCTTGACCCGTCCTCTGCGGGGCCGTGCGTGGTTCAGGCAATCTAACTCCCGCGATTCGACACGCCGCAACGGCTCCACAGTATAGGATCGAATGCGTATCACTTAGGTCCTCAGATGTTAAAAGGTAATTACCTAATATCTGGTCTAGAACCCCCACTAATGCCATATTTCGTCTATGTAAAGGCAACCGAGGCAAACGTGGTCTTAAATTAAGAGGCATATACCTGTACATCAGAATCGCATCCTCCATTATATATATTATTATAATGTCCAGACGTCACCTCATCTGACGGGCTTCACGGAAGACCAGCGCGGTGTCCTGAAGGGCACTGCAAAATATTGAGTGAGGACCTATTTGGGATCACATCACTTTCACATCCTGCATTTTATTTGTATTAGTGGTGTTTTTCCTAAATAAACATTTTTCTTTCTATCTTTCAATACTCTCATCTCTAGCGCATTTAGTTTACTTTATGCTTCTTCTGCCATACCCTACTTTCGCTAACATACATAAGTGTAAGCACCAAAACACCTCTATGCACTGCCAGTCTCGCCCTTTGTAACACTTTAAATATAAATCTAACAAGTCTTTCCAAAATAGAGTATCGGTAACATGAATTAAAATCATTACTTGATTGGACAAACAGCACTGGTCCATCATTTGAAGATACGCTTAGTCCGGAACCTGCGGGAAGAGTACAATTAATATTATTAAGCAGCAAATAGCGTGTTCATCATAATCAACCTATTAACGGCCCACTACAGGGTCAGGCCTCCCTCCTTATTTCCTATAAGGAGGGAGGCCATTCTAATACATAAACAAAGGACATTGCCAAAATTTGCCCCAGGCTGTCCAAACGTATGCTCCTATTTAACTATTTTATTTAAATACACAATGAATTTTAAACAAATACCCATGTTTCATAGCAATCACTTGAAAATATATCAAAAATATAAGAATTTCAATCGATTTATTGTGTTCTGAATCATGTGACCGTCGTCGTAGTATGAAAAGTAACCTTTTATCAACCTTCATAACTTTTATCAACGACTGTTTAGCTACAAGTAACTTTATTACTATTTAATTGAAGGTCTGTACTATTTAATGACATATATCATCTCTAGGCATCTCTGGGGCAGACTTCCATATAACATTTTTTACCTAAGTTCTTTCGACGGCCTCCGTGGCGCAGTGTGGATTTATAAGACGAGAGTCCTGGGTTCGATTCCCGGCGGGGCAGATTGAGATTTTCTTAATTTGTCTTGGCCTGACTGGTGGGAGGCTTTCATGGTGGTTAGTTACCACCCTACCGACAAAGACGTAACGCTAAGCGATGGGTGTGTATTATTATCCCACTAACAAATTAGCCAGCTTCCAACTTAGATTGCATCATCACTTAACATCAGGTGTGATAGCAGTCAAGGGCCAACTCGTAGTAGATAAAAAGAGCATAAAAAAATAAATAAATAAATATAATTTTATTTATTTGTATAGATTTGATTAAGCTTACCAGAACTGTAGCCTGTGTAGGTTCTTAATGGTGAGGCGGATGCACCTCTACTCTCAAGCGGAAATAGAGCTAAAACATATAAATAAAGTTATATTCATAAATTATGATTAAAAATTGTAGAGTTTTTTGTAGCGTCGAGGGAAGTATCACTACCATATTATATCCACCAAGCAGCATTGCCGGCAACGATACCCTTTAAACTAGAACAGATTAAAGGACAAGGATGTAATAGGGAAGCTAACTCAAGTTTTTATTACTTTATAATAAAGTAGAATTAATGCAATGACGTAAAATGAAAATTTACTTTTATTTTTATCACTTAAATTTAGAAGAGGGGTCTTCTGACCCTTTCTTGTCAAATGAAAATTTGAGCTGCAAGCTATGACGTCATAGCAGTGTATTTGAAAATAAACTAATATCAAATATTGCGGAACCGACGGGAATGGAACCAGCTCTTTGGTTTTCTCGGTCTGAGCGCCTTATCGCTAGGTTTAGTAACGACTCCCTTAGCTTATCAAATGATAACTAAACAACATCGTACTCGTAAATAGTGGTAGTGGGATTTCATCGCTACGTCATTGATGTTCCCAGAGCTCGTACAAAGCGTTTTGCGTCTTTTTAACCGACGAAAAAAAACGTAGGAGGTTCTCGATTCGACACGTATATTTTTTTTTATTATGTATGACCAAGCAAGCCAAGCATTACTTTTAACAAAGTTGTCCGATTTTGATAATTTTTTTTTTATTAGAAAGGGCATACTTCCAAAGTGGTCCCATTGTCATCATGTTAGGATCTGACGATGATATCCTGAGGAAATTGAAGGAACTCTTCAAATTTTGGAGGCACGCTTACAGCGATTTCGGTTTTTGTCTCGGTATCGGTAGCTTTTTGGCTACAAATGTTGTATAATATTCTATGACAATAAAGTACGACTACGATACGTGGCGACTGAAAAGTAAGAAATAAAAATTTTTAAATAAAAATAGAACCGACTCAAAACGTAGTGCGTTTGGCTGGCACCGACTTCATAGATATGCATAAGTAAATTAAAGCAACTAAATGACACAGTTATTTTTTACTTTTAAGTGCGTTTTGAGTCGGTTCTAGGTATTTTTATTTAAATTTTTTTATATTATACGCATAACCAAGGTATGGAATGTCCCTCCGAGGTCTGTTTTTTCCCTACTCCTACAACTTGGTCATCTTTAAAACAAGAGTGAACAGGAATTTTCTATGCAAGCGCGTCCTACCTTATACCACATCTTATTTCATATAAAAAAACATACTATAAAATATAGTTTTATGAATAATAAAAACTTACTTAGTCGGTTAAAATGCTCTGATTCGGCGTCAACAAGGTCCTTGTCATCTGTTTTGTTTAGCCTGACCACAACCAGGGACGTCAGCGGCGTTACAAACGAGTACTGCAAACGGAAATCATAAAAATAAAAATTACTAAAAGCTTGTATATGATGTGCATTATCATCTTGGCAACTTTTTAGTTTTAGGAATTTCTTATTTAAGAAGTTACAGGGGTGGACAAAATTTTACCACTTTGGAAGTGTTTCTTCCGTAAACTATTCAGTTTAGAATAAAATGATTAGATTACAAACTCCAATATCATCGTTAAAGCCCATAGATATCCCACACGTATGAGTTTGATGAAAAAAAATTGAATTTCAGTTATAAGGCAACTTATTTTACCGAGCAGTTTTATGTATTAATGATTATTATTTTTACACTCATTTATTTATTTACAATTATTTTTAAAATTTTTAACAATGCTTATAAAACAATTATAAAAACACTATTAATAATTTATAAAAAAAAATCCATTCCGCCTGCTGCGGGGCCCAGGGGTCCAAGCAACCGGTGGTCAGGGCTCCAGAGTGAGGAACCTCCTCACAATACGCGCTGTTTCAAGAATTACTGCCTTCTGTATCCGACCCTTGATCCAACAATTAAGCGAAAGCTTTTTAAGATGTTCGTCAAAGCTTTTCGCTATAAGACCGTTGACTGAAACGACTATAGGAACAATCATTGTTAAATCAACATTCCACATGGCGGTAATCTCATGGGCAAGGTCCTAGTATTTTGATACTTTTTCCTTTTCAGCTTTCATCAGATTATCGTCATGTGGAACAGTAATATCAACAATCATTGCACGGCGCGTTAATCGATCAATTATCACTATATCAGGTCTATTGGCTACAATATACCTATCAGTGATAATTGTTCGATCCCAGTTTAGAGCAACGCACTGCTATTTTCAAGAACTGACGCTGGGTCGTACCCAAAGGTCGTAAGGCACCTCAAAATCGACAAGGCCATACTGAAGAGCAAGTTGTTGGTGGATTATCTTGGCTACTTGATTATGTCTGTGCAAGTATTCGCCATTAGCAAGATGAGAACACCCGGAAACTATATGTCTGAGGGATTCCCCAGGCTGATGACACGCTTGACATATGTCTAGAGTGCCATCTTTCATAATATGTTTTCGGTAATTTCTCGTCTTGATAACCTCGTCCATAATTGCACAGACAAAACCCTTGGTTTCCCCAAAGAAGTCACCGAATTGCAACCAAGATACAGATGTTATTTGATCTACATCCGGCTCCGTGAGGGCCTTGTAGAAGTTATGTGTAAATGGTTTTCTGTTGCCACTTTTAAATTGTTGTTTATTTCGTGTTCTATAACTTTTTTGTTTTTTGTTTCCTTTGTTTTTAATTTCGCAGAACAATAAAAACATTTAATTGTATAGTCCGTATTGTTACCTATTTAAAGGTATCCCCTGAAAACCAGCGCTGCAGCTTGCTGTAGCATAATGCTGGGTGGGAAACCTTTATTTGGTCAGTCTTTGTTTTACTTTATTACTTTTATTGCTTAGTATAATTTAGTATAAGTCTGATCAAATAAAAATATTTTTCTTTATTTCTTATAAGTAAGGTTTAACCGTTTGTTTTTGTGTACAAACCTTACTGCATTTCACAGAATGCATTTATTTACCAAGTTTCAACAGTGTAGTACTTATAATTTCGGAAAAAAGTGGCTGTAACATACGGACGGACTAGCAGATATGACGAATCGATAAGGGTTCCGTATTTTGCCATTTGCATACGGAATCCTAAAAATGGAAAATTTGTAAAACACCTTGTAAACATAGTTTATCTCAGTAATATAAGAAGGTCTTAAATATTGAGTGACGTTTCAGTTTTCGGCCACGTCGGACAAACGAGGCTGTATAAAATTATAAGTAAATATTTCAGACTACAACCTGCAAGGCTATAGCACGAGCTTTGTTCTCGGCACTGTCCTCACTGCTGACGTCATCAGCGGCGCCATCGGCTGAGTCGCGTTTGTCCAGCAACTGCTTGATAGTCAGATATGCCCAGAGTCGTTCTAAAGGCAGGTATTGGTCTTTTGCGCGTGTCACTGGCACTGTATTATTGACCTCGTAACGTTCCTATGAAGTAGAACACAATTTTTTAACAAAAAATAGAACCGACTCAAAACGTACTAAAAAGTAAAAAATAACTGTGTCTAATAGTTGCTTTAATTTACTTAAGCATATCTATGAAGTCGGTGCCAGCAAGTTTAAGGAACATTTATTTAACGTAGTAAAGCAGTTTGTTGGTTCTAGGTAACGTCCTTAAAGTAGAAACCTTGGATGGCACCGAAATAGTAATGACGTCGATTCGTCGAAGTGGTATATATTACATATTCAATGCAGACCACAAATCAACTTTTTAAAAATTTTTGTCTGTTTCTTTGTTTGTCTGTACGCCTGTATATCTGTTCGCGCATCACTTTAAAACTACTGGTACAATTTTCATAGGGTTTCTACACATGGATTAAACTTAGCTCTGGGTAGGCTTTAAGTTTTGTTTCATGGATATCGGACGTGAGACAAAAAAGATATTCCAACAAAAACTAATATAAAGGGCTCTTGCCACCATAAACGTTCCTGCGCTAATCTGCGGATTGACGCTGGTTCCCTGGGAAGTGGGACGGGCCCTAATATGGGACGCTACTTGCGTTGACACATTGGCTCCGTGTCATATCAGGGAGACAGAATCAAGACCGGGAGCCTCAGCAGAAAAGCCTGAAACCGGTAAGTGGCACAAGTATGCCTCTCTGACAGAGAGTTACATATTTGTACCTTTTGGCGTGGAGACCCTTGGGCCATGGAGTCGCAGTGCCAAAAAATTCTTCCGTAACATTTCACCGCGTCTAATTGCCTCAACTGGTGACCGTAGGGCTGGCTCATTTTTTGCGCAAAGGATTAGCCTGGCTATCCAACGCGGAAATGCAGCCAGTATTCTTGCCACCATTCCACGTGGGCATGATTTGTATAGTTATTAGGATAAGTTAGCTTGAGTTCCTTATTGTATTCTTTCTCAAAAAAAAAAAACCAAAAATTGAATTTCAATAAGGACGTAACCGCGTCCAAAGTACTGAATGAATTCAAATGAAACTTATTAGCACGATTAGAGTTCATACTACGAGGAAATATATAGGATAATGTGTATCTCGGAAATCAGTACCGTCCCCTTAAGAGAAGGGTTGAAAGACCACGCGGACGAAGTCGAAGTCTTCATATTAGTGAAGGCAACCGTTACTAAGCTCAATCCACGAAGCGAATAACGCTGAACTTGGTACATAAAAGTTTATTGAGGTGTAGGAGTGCGTTAAGAAATAACTTTCAAAACTCACCTTCTAGAAGGGCAACACGGAAGTCCAAGTATACAAGCGCCCTCTACTTTTATTGTTATTTGTAATTACACTTACTCTGCGTCCATCTTCGTCACTCCTTATACCATGCACTTGCGGCGTGATTTCCCTGACGCCTTCTGAGACCCTTCCAACCACTGCAACTTCTGAACCTTCGCTAATCATGCGGAATTGACTACGGCTAACTGATCCTTCTTTTATCTGTAAATTATTTGCAACTATTGTACTCTTTGGTCTTATTTAACATAATGTTTGTATTTTTATAACTGCCTCATTGGCCCAATAGCTGCGGTTGTGTATGATTTGAGTCCTTGATCAGGCTGTTGTGTATGACATATTGGATTTCACTTTTAATAGAAATTAGGCGTTGTACTCCTTAATCTTCGAAAAACCCAAAAAGTAGACCGCATTCATCTGTATGTCGCTTCCTTGAAAAAAATACAACAAACTAACATCTCGCTTACAACTCATCGATCATCATACCTTCAGTTCGACTGTCCGTCTAATATAGCAAAATGTTTTTGGAAAATACCAATTTATGTTACATCCGCTTTACAACCGTTGTACACAGACTTTAAAACTGACGTTCTTTTCAGGAATCGACATACTGATTGTGATTCAGAGACAAGCATTAAGTATAAAACTTACTACCTAACGCACCCATGAACTTGGCTGTATCTACGAGTATAATAGATGTGGCATCTCTACAATGACCTATGACCTATGCTTCTACTTAACAGTAATCTCGTTGTTCTTTAATGCTAAGAACCGCGGCTGGATATACTCTTTGGTCTTCTATTAAACCTCTGACTAACTCGGGACCTTCTGACGTGATATGCAAAAAGTCATTAATAAAAAAAAAATGACTTTTTAAATTTTCCGCTTGAAAAAAAAATGCGGAAAGGTCTCAGCCCTATCAGTTATGTACCACTATATACGTCGATAAATTTGCTTTTCATGTTTTAATTTCAGTTTTTTTCGGAATTTCTGTGTTCGTCTCACCTAAGGCCCGGATAAAAGAAATAAAATATATTTTTGGAAACCGGCTTGTTTGGAAGTGAAAGTCGTCAAATCGTCGAGCAATTTCTGATGACTTTCAGGAGTAATCTGTCATTAAAAGTAGGGATGATGATGGATATGTTTGTGTAAAAGTTATCGGAATTTAAGGTACATACCTGTCGGCGAGGGTAGACGAACTTGACATTTGAGAGGACCATCGAGGACACCTGTTGGTAGAATTCACGTAGTTGCAGCGCCGAGTCTGCTGCTTCGTAGATTTGTCGCATGAAGCCGTCGTTCCGCAGAGAGAGTTTACGCAGGAAGGGGCGGTCCGCGTCGTCACCTGTTAAATATTAGCAAGGGTGCAAAGAAATATTGAAAAAAAAGTACAGAGTGAATGGAAATGTTGGAAGAGAAAGACCTAGGCAAATGTTCCTAAACCAAATTCAGGACATTTTGAATAAGAATGACCAGGTCAAGAGTACCCTAAGGCGATGAACTTGTATGAAAGAATTAATGAGAGTGGAAGAATCTATGGCAGTATGCAAGGACCGTTGCCCCTATGGAAATGAGGCATGATGTTATGTAAGTATGTATGTAAAATCAAACTATCGTCACTGTGGAAATGGGCACAAAATAGTAATAGATCTCATAAGGTGTGGGATGTCCACTACGGGACATAAGTCTTTTGAAGGGACTCCCATATACAACGATGTTGAGCCACCTGATACTTTTATGTCGTCAGTCTAGCCTAATGGGGGTAGACTAGGGTTGCCGTTAGCTGAGCACAGACGATAACTACAGGCGACGTATCGCACCGGGTTGTATGTATTTCTATGCAATAATTTTCGTTGCGATTGACGCGTTGTTTCCATACCTAGAAACCGTAATGTGGCTGCGATACATCGTAGTCTTCGGTTGGCCCTGAATCCGGACCATTGATACGCGATATTCGTGCGGAATCACCGTTTTATCACATTGAACCCGTAATGCCTATTGACTCTAAGAACTATGTGTTTTGACCATTGCAAGTTCAGCTTATTAGTTAAGCTGCGTTGGTATCTTCCTTTCCCCTAAAAAAGTCCTCGTTTGCCTGATTCGATCCAGCAAATATCAAGTGTAGCTTGCTAGTATTAGCGATCACCTGCTGAGAAAGTCTTCTTGTAAGACTCATTGTTACCTAGTGACGCTGTCTCAGATCTGATGATCTGTTTAAAAACTTTCTTCATTAGGCACTGAGGAATTTTGGATGATAATTTCTTTGGCGTCTCCAGGAACTAAAGGAATCATTTATGAGATTGGTTAACGAAATTTAACGTTAAAAATTATAACATATATACTTTTAATTTTTTTATAACTATTCGGTTAGGTTAAGTCTTTATCTCTAACCTACCAAATATTAAATTTATTTTAACAGTTTGTTACACAAATAATATAATGAAAATGTCACCTGCCACCAGTCTGACATAACATCAAATCTATAAAATAATTTCAAATATATATAAATAATTCGCAAAAATATCAAAATAACAGCTAAATAACACACAAAATTATAAATAAAAATGCACACAAAGGTATATTATAAAAATGAGACGTGGTGGCGACAGAGCAGAAGGCGCACAACCAACACATAGAACATCGTCGTCATCGTCACCGCCGTCGGACGAGTATGGGACCCCGCCATCATCTGCGAGGGATGTGACGCCCCCTCCAGCTCGGAGGATACATCGGGGCGTCACCACACGGCGCAAAACGACGACGGACGACGGGCCACCAGCTAGCTTGGGGCAACAGGGGCCGATGGCCCCCGCGAACGCTCCCGCTGCCGGTGGTATAGTGCGCCGCATGAGATGGTCTCATAATATGAATGAGAGTGTCATGCGTGCGTACTACGGGGCGACGGAGTGGGGAACTAACCTCACTGCGTACCGTGCAAGAATGCTGTCTCTGTTTCAGGCGCTTGAACCAACAGTGACCGTGACTGCACAACGATTGGCGGATCAAGTACGGGCCATCCAGCGACGTCATCTGCTGGATGAGGCTCTACTTGAACGGCTGCGTTCTACTCTACCACAGGTTAATACCACTTGTAACTTAACTCAGCATGCAATACCAACTGCATTGCAAATTAACATCCAAGAGGAGTTACAGAGTGGTATTGATTTGACAGTAAGTAACCAGGATGATGAGCAACTGAGGAGAACTTTGGAGGATGCGATTCTGATGTACAGGTATATGCCTCTTAATTTAAGACCACGTTTGCCTCGGTTGCCTATACATAGACGAAATATGGCATAAGTGGGGGTTCTAGACCAGATATTAGGTAATTACCTTTTAACATCTGAGGACCTAAGTGATACGCATTCGATCCTATACTGTGGAGCCGTTGTGGCGTGTCGAATCGCGGGAGTTAGATTCCCTGAACCACGCACGGCCCCGCAGAGGACGGGTCAAGCTCCAGCTTGGCAGACCAGAATCGAAAGGCGTATCACACTGGCTAGAACTCTCATTGCTAAGCTAACCTGCTTTAAGGAGGGCAATAACCGCCCTAGGGTCATGCGATTCGTGAACCAGGCTTTTGCTGGGACTGATACACGTCCGTCCCAGTACTTGGACTGTGTCACGGAATGCATCGACTTCTTGAAGCAGAAAGTCTATGCATGGGCAAAACGTATCAGGCGTTATAAAGAGCGCAATGACCGATACTATCAGAATCGGATCTTTCAAAGTGACCAACGGAAAGTATATAGGAACTGGGAGCAATCTAGTGTGTGTGTGACTAATGGAGAGTTTCCAACTTCTGATGCTATGTCAGATTTCTGGCGTAGCATCTGGTCGGCCCCCATTGATCACACAACCGGCGTTTGGATGAATATTGTCAAGGAGAAATGCGCGATGGTAGAACAAATGGTTCCAATAACCATAACTGCGGAAGACGTAGGTTGTGCAATTCGGCCGGCTTCCAACTGGAAATGTCCTGGTCCGGATGGATTGCACAACTTCTGGTTGAAATGGTTCCGTAGTGCGCATTCTATCTTGGCAATACAATTCCAAAGCGCCGTTGACATTGGATCGCTACCGACATTCTTAACAACTGGTGTCTCGTTCCTATTATACAAATCCGGAAGTACCACGGATCCCAAAAACTACCGACCGATTACATGCTTACCTACCATCTATAAGCTCCTTACATCCATTCTGACATCAAAAATAACAATGCATATTAATGCAAATAATATTTTGGCCCCAACACAGAATGGATGCAAGGCCCGGTCTCGTGGTACGAAGGAACTGCTCCTCATTGACACTGCTATTTGCCAGCATGTTCGGCGAAACAGAAAAAATCTCACAGCTGCTTGGATTGACTATAAGAAGGCCTATGATTCAGTACCTCATTCATGGCTCATGGAGGTCATGCGGTTGTACAAGGTCGATGCAACCCTATGCTCTTTTCTCGAGTCGTGCATGAGTCAGTGGATGACAGTCCTTAATCATCCAGGCATCTCTGAGAGTTCTAAATAGACAGAATCGATAGGGATTAGGCGGGGTATTTTCCAGGGCGATAGTTTGAGCCCTTTATGGTTTTGCCTAGCTCTTAATCCTCTCAGTACTTTGCTGATGGATTCAGGGCTAGGCTTTCGCCTTCGCAGGGGTGGCGAACTCATATCTCACTTGCTTTATATGGATGACCTCAAACTGTATGCATCAAAGCGTTCAGACCTTGTGTCATTGTTGAAGATCACTCAAACCTTTAGCAGTGACATAAGGATGGAATTTGGTGTAGACAAGTGTGCGGTAATCAATATCGAGCGAAGGAGAGTTGTGAGCTCTAAGAATATAGTGCTTTCAGAAACTATTATTCTCAAATCACTTTGCGAAGGGGAGACCTATAAATACCTTGGAATGTCAGAAGCACTTGGTATTGAGGTAGGGAATATAAAACAACTAGTGCAGGAACGCTTCTTTGGTCGCCTGAAAAAAGTCCTAAAAAGTCTTTTATCAGGTGGTAATAAGGTGCGTGCCTACAATAGCTGGGTCATGCCCTTACTCATATACTCTTTTGGCATTCTAAAGTGGACTCAAACTGAACTGGACTCCCTGGACTGTAAAGTCCGCAAACTGCTGACGTCATATCGGATGCACCATCCACGTTCATCTGTAATGAGATTGTACCTTCCACGCAAGTGTGGGGGACGTGGTTTCTTGAATGCCAAGAACCTCCATAATCGTGAGGTGTGCAATCTCAGAGATTATTTTCTCAAGATAAATGTGGGTATGCATAAGGATGTTGTTGCAGTGGACAAGGGTTTTACCCCACTATCCCTTGGCAAAGAGAACTGGCGTAAGCCTAAAGTAATTAGTAACTCAGATCGTGTGGCGATATGGAAGAGTAAGGAGTTGCATGGACGTTTCTACAAGGCCCTCACGGGACCGGATGTAGATCAAATAACATCTGTATCTTGGTTGCAATTCGGTGACCTCTTTGGGGAAACCGAGGGTTTTGTCTGTGCAATTATGGACGAGGTTATCAAGACGAGAAACTACCGGAAACATATTATGAAAGATGGCACTCTAGACATATATGTCGAGCGTGTCATCAACCTGGGGAATCCCTCAGACATATAGTTTCCGGGTGTTCTCATCTTGCTAATGGCGAATACTTGCACAGACATAATCAAGTAGCCAAGATAATCCACCAACAACTTGCTCTTCAGTATGGCCTTGTCGATTCTGAGGTGCCTTACTATAGGTACGACCCAGCGTCAGTTCTTGAAAATAGCAGTGCGTTGCTCTACTGGGATCGAACAATTGTCACTGATAGGTATATTGTAGCCAATAGACCTGATATAGTGATAATTGATCGATTAACGCGCCGTGCAATGATTGTTGATATTACTGTTCCACATGATGATAATCTGGTGCAAGCTGAAAAGGAAAAAGTATTAAAATACTTGGACCTTGCTCATGAGATTACCGTCATGTGGAATGTTGATTCAACAATGATTGTTCCTATAGTCGTTTCAGTCAACGGTCTTATAGCGAAAAGCTTTGACCAACATCTTAAAAAGCTTTCGCTTAATTGTTGGATCAAGGGTCGGATACAGAAGGCAGTAATTCTTGAAACGGCGCGTATTGTGAGGAGGTTCCTCACTCTGGAGCCCTGACCACCGGTTGCTTGGACCCCCGGGCCCCGCAGCAGGCGAAATGATTTTTTTATAAATTTTTAATAGTGTTTTTATAATTGTTTTATATAGCATTGTTGAAAATTTAAAAAGAAATGTAAATAAATAAATGATAATGAAATAGGAGATTTACCAAATGCAAGTGTGAATATCGGCGCTTGCTTCTCGCCTAAATTTTTCTCTGAGATGTAGTTTATAATAGTGTCAGTATTTAAGGTTTCGCCACTGGTGGGCTCACCGTCCGTTAAAAATATTATAATGGGCTCCACGTCATCTGTAATTAAAATGTAATTAAAACTTTTGATGTTTTGCCTTTAGATAAAGTAGTAAGTTGACCACACAAACGTCTGTGTGCGAGTGAAATAAGGTAACGTTAGCACAACAGACACGCGTTGCTAAATTTTTATGGAGGAGGGTTGTGAAATCGACACATGCGTGCCAAATAATCGTTCTTTAAGGTACGAGTAGGCGCCCAAATTTAAGTACATAAAACAGATATTTTAAAAAAAAAGCCCGGCCATATATCAGGTATTGGATTGTTGTCGTATGATGTAATTGGCACGCATCGCATCATCAGCATTGTCAAAGCGCAAATTCGTGCGATCCATACGACGAGTATCCGTAGACGATCTGTATTTATATTACGATGCTTAAATGTGGACGTCTACCTTTACCAAGCATTAACAGACTCTTCTTCAGTTTCACATAAAAGCCCCTATCAAATGCCTGTCCATATACCACACAATTAAAAGCATAACCATCTTTCAATTGTAAATTGTTATTATACATACTTTCTTTCGACTTCGACATCGTGGCATTTGTGCATTCTGTTGTGTTAGACGGTTGGACTCCCTTTTGGACAATTGTTATAGCTTCATCTAGAGCTCCATAGATGTCAGTAGCTATTGAAAACAAACATAATAAAGTATAGCAAGCATTTCATTAATAAAACTGTTGGCCTTCTAAAAAAATCTAGCTATCATGACTAAAAAATGTTTTTAGATTCTACTTACTAAAATCTTTAAGTAAATCTTTATACACATATATAAATTATTCCTGTTCTAGCATAAAAATGGTCATAGCAGCCGTATGGCTGGACAAATTTCGTAGTTTTTGTAATTGCCAGGAGTCGGATCTTTTGAAACAAAAATCTAGAAAGTTGCGCAAAAAAATTGAAAATTTAAGAAAATTTAACGAAACTAACAAACATCGTCTGTTTGTTGATGTTATTTCCACGGCTTAATAAGTGAACGGATTCGAATAAAATATGATGCAGAGATAGATTATAGTCTGACATAGCACATAGGCTACTTGTTATCTGAATACTCTTACATAAATGAGATCTACGCCTTCTTACCTCCAGTAGCTTCGAATTTGGAAACTATCTCTTTTGCTGCGGCTATGTTATCTGGCGTAGCGAGTGCAGGTCGCCCTTTTTGTATACTAATACCCCATGTCCCGGTTTGTTCATCAACCTCTTTTAAATTGTGAACCTGTTCAAAAATAAATAACTTTAAAAACATCTGTGCAATTCATACTCATATATATGTTATTTCCATTTATGCTTTCTTAAGGTTTTATACTTTTTTGCACTGTCTGTCCTGAAAGAAAGGCTGCTATTGTAACTCAGGAGCACCATTCACTGATGAAGGAGAGTTACCGGAACGCTGTGGTGGTTATAGTTTCTTATGGAAAGGCACTCCGTTATCTGAACCAAAAAGATCAGGCGTAGATTTTGCTATTAAGAATGACTTACTGAAGCGCCTCTGAGAATATCCCATACATATCTCTGACCGCATAAGCACACTGCGCCCTCACTTAGAAAATGAAAACTTCTTAAACGTTATCAGTGTATACGCAACTACGCTTGTATACAAATCAATTGACATCAGGGAAAAATTCTATGAGGACCTGGCTCGGTATATCCAAAGCAATTCGACCTAGGGAACAAATAATAATACTAGGAGACTTTAATGCCACAGTACGGAAAGATTATGCAGCGTGGTCGAAAGTGCTGGGCAGACATGGCGTTGGTAACACGAATGATAATGGACAACTGTTATTAAGTTTCTGTGCGTAAAAAGCCTTATATCAAAAATCTATGTAACACATACTCGTATATATTTTATTTCCATTGATGTCATCCAGTTATTTTTAAAATACACATCGCCAACCTAAATCATTCAGAAGGCAACAAGGAAACTATACTAAAGCCAAACTCGACGACAATCAACCATAGTAGAAATCAAGTAGAAATCAACAACTTAAATAAGTCCAAAACGTGCAGCTATTTAAGTTGTTGATGACCAATTATTAATAATAATTTAGATAAAATATCTTTTCAATAACATTTTTTAAAACAAAACATAATTTTAAATTTAATTTAAACATTCATTCATATCGATTTTAGCTTCAGCATGATCATTATTATGCTAAAACTGGGAAGATATAATTACAGTAACATATGTATTGAATTCAATGATGTTGAAGTAGTCCGCTGGCTTAAGGTCGGAAAGGATAGCGCTCATGGCTCTTATCAGTTGTGCGATCTTCTGCCCTTCCATTGAAATTGAAGTATCCAGTACAAACACGACGTGCTTGTTCAGATGTGGCAGGGAGCTTGGGGCGAAGAAGTGGACAAAGTATCCGTCATTAACCTAAAACATAATAGTAGTTGGATAGTTGCACAAGGGAGGGTTGCTAATTTGACCCATTATATGCGAATCATTTAAAGGCCCTAGTTATGATATGTATATAGCTTCGTGTATTAGCACTCTGATTTTCACTACTATTGCGAGAAAGTAAGTTGATTCAGTAATTTTAATTTCTTATAAAATTCTTATTTTAATTCTTTCTATAGATGGATTGGTTAGTTTATTTGTTGCAGAACTAGGCGCGAAAGGTATACCAGTAAAATCTCTCTACAACCTGCTCAAAGACCTTGGTCTAACAAGAATTGCAGTAAGATTATTATACTGCGGTTCTAGTCTATTCGAATTCTATTATATTCTATTCTAGAACTAGTGTCCAAAGCTGCTCTAGCAGGTTCAAGCCAGATTTGGTTGGGCAAGGAAAATAATTAGAGCAGAGAAGGCGAGCGTTGACTAGTCACAATGATTGCTCTTAATTCTATGTCCGTGTCTCAAGTCTCGGACTCTGTTCGGAGATTTTCTCTCAACCATACGATGGAGCCGGCAACCGCACAGTGAATCCATGGAATGCTAAGATATTTGTCTCAGTAATGTCCCTGCATTTTGGTTGTTTATTAAAAAAAATATCTACAAAATCTTACAGAAATACCTTTGTCACATGACACTGACTCACATAGCATTTATATTAACTTTATTTAACGAAATTAGAATTTAAATTTTACGAAAAAACTTACCAATATTTCTCCATTTCTTGGCTGATCCACATCGTATTGTACTATGAACTGTCCCAATAAACCCTCCATTTTGCTTACATCTTCTTCTTCTTCACTGTCATAACCAATGTTTTCGGAATCGGGGTCAGCTGATTTTTTAGTTTTTTCCTAAAGCGTAAAAACAAAGTTTAATAAAAAATAAAGTTTAAAAACTATAAACCGACTACGTAAGACATGGGTTTAAAAGGACAAAGGTAGAGCCTAAGAGAGAGAGTTCGCGGGGTGCCAGGTTGAGTAACCTTCACGTGTTCTCGAAGACTGTGGAGCCCTTTGTACAAGTCTGGGGTGACGAGCGACATTTAGGACAGTGCACTCCGGTAACATTGGTACCAAATATGATACCAAACATTTGATGATTATCTCAGTTTACATACATAAACCAGGGTACATACATAAAGGGTATTGTATACATACGTATATACAATCATTACCCCTCCTTTTGGCTTCGCCGTAGAAGGGTAAAATCAAACAAAACAACCGTCGACATTTCTGATACGATCACTAAGAGACACTCCAAGCATCACCTTTTAACATTGCCCGTTGAGTGACTCAGTGCCTATAAACTATATTAGTACCAATAGTGTACATACTGCATATATTTCAGCCAGTCTTTTCTGTTCAATTAAATCAGGCTTGAAAGTAATAGTGGCTTCCCGTAGGCTTACGCCTCTTTGAATAACAGCTTTCAAATTTTCTGTAAAATGTAGATGGTAAGTTTTATCGTTATAAGTGGTAATATATTTAGTGTGATTAGTTAAGTAATTTTACTAGGTTAGAATATGTTTATTGACATTTTGCACGCTTAGAAATATATTGACTATATTAATTAAAGGACCTAAATTCAACATTAGCGTCGACCCATAAGTTGAAACTCTACCTGCGAGTCGAGAACCATTTCGTGCCATCCAAACGAAGATCACTCCTTTCAATTTTAAAGGCGACAATGTTGAATTTAAGTCGTTTTATGAATAAAAGTCAAAAACACAATTTTTTTTTTATCGACTACAAGTTGGCCCTTGACTGCTATCACACCAGAACTTAAGTGATGATGCAGTCTAAGATGGAAGTGGGCTAGCTTGATAGGAGTGGGACGAAAATACACACCCCTTTCGGTTTCTACACGACATCGTACCGGTTTAATTTTTGGATTAGGTCAATATATTTTTGTGCATGCAATTTGTACATACTGAATTGTTTAACAAAGACCATTATTATTGTACCATATTATATATTTAGACTAGTATTATTTGCCTTACGTTTGTCTTTCTCCGTCGCATCGATCTCATTCCCACTCCTTAATTCAGGCACCCTAAGTTTAGAGATCTTCTGGGATTCCTTGATGTGTACAACGACGTCCATTTTGGGTACAAGTTGACCTGGCAGCAGATTTATAGCATGGTTGTACACGCCGTTCCGTCGAACCAAGAACTCTTCATATCTCAGGAGGTAAGTCGCGTTACTATTGCCTTCCACGTTGAATTTTATCGTGAAGTGGTTTGAGTCACGAGCCCTGGTTTCCATCATTTTTTAAAATTCATATTGAAATAATTAAAAAATTATCGTCGTAAATACTTAGTCATATCTAAAGAGGTATTTGCGCCACTTGCATTTGAGTATATGTGTCTTTTGACATTGAAAACCAAAAATTACATTGTTTTACACTGTCCAATTCAATATGTAATTAGCTGATAGGTTGCTTTTGGCTGAACAATTTTAAATATTTTCAGCTTCAGTTTCGATTATTTATAGTTAATCTCCAGTAAATAAATTAATAATATCTTCAATGTGCAGACTGTTAGGGGCTTATTATAAGTATAGATAGTATATTTCTTAAAGCACATGAAGGATAATTATTACAATTAAAATAGATAAATGCAGTTCTCACTTAGCAGCCACGTGTGCTGCGGAAGTTCCTTGAGCAACCGCGTCGTTGTAAATTTTCTGAGCGTCTTCTTTTTCCTTCACATACGCTTCGTAGTTTTCTTGGCCGATAGTCCTATAATTACAATTTATTAATTAATTAGGTTGGAATATAATGGTAACATTCTTATATTATGTACTTTGGTCTTGCAATTTGGGGGTGGTCTATCCACTACCAGAGGATTACTGTGCCTTCAACCTAAAAGCAACCATCCAACTCTTTGTGGGTGTTTGAACTGATATAGGGGAGGTAAGGGCGAGGCGATTACAAAAGATCCAAAAGGGGGGAAGTGCATCCGCTATGGCGGGCCTCACTATACCAATAATAATAATGATTGGTCTTGCAATGCTTTTCCGCGGTTTTATATTTTCATTAAGATTTTTTTCTCAAAAAAGTTGTGCATATCGTTTAATTGAGCAATAATTATTTGTGACGTTTAAAGAGAGTTACACACAGAAGAACTTGATGGATTGCACTGAGTTTATCTAAATTCAAATTCAAATTCATTTATTTAGCATACTTTACATGTCATGGACCCTGTCAGGGCGTTGCTAATATTGTATAAACTAATATTAATACATAGAACCAATTATAGTAAAATTACAATTAAATTAGATAAATATTAAAGACTAGATTTGCCCGCGGTTTTACTCGCGTAATTCCCGTTCCCCTGGGAATATTGGATAAAAGGCCTATTTTTTAATCCAGGGTTAATCTATCTCTTTTCCAAATCTGAGCCAGGTTGGATCTATAGATATGGCTTGAAGGCATAACAAACAAACACTCACAAACTTTCGGTTTTATAATATTGGTGTGATGATCAGTGTCCGCAATAATCATTCTTAACCTAACTTTTACTTTTATAGTATTAATTATTAATATTATATTAATTGTCGATTCTGGAAAAAAAAATTCAAGGATCCTGTTTTTTTGAAGAATGGACATACTGAATCTCTAAAAAAATACATTTAACGAACATCTCGCTTACATCTCGTCCCACCCATCTCGTTCGACTGTCAGCTCAAAATGGAAAAATATCTTTGGAGAATACCGATTTCTGTTACATCCGCTTTGCTACCGTTGTACAACGACTTCAAACGTTTTTTTTCGAGAATCGACACACTGATCGTACTTAAACAAAGTCAAAATATCGCTCTACCTACATAGTAAATCCGCTGATGAAGGCTGTTTCGGGTAACAGTACATTAAAGCTGGCTTCCTGCGGTCTCCTGCTGGGGTTGTACACTTTGCATATAATGGCCGTGCGCGCGTAGCGCAGAGCGATCTCGGAGCGCACGCGCATGTGCGTCATTTTGATTGTGGCGTAGGCGTCGTCTGCGACACCTTCGTTGATTGGCTGTGAAATTAGTTAACTTATAACTGTTAGTTCCGGATCACCATTGCTTTATTGAATGACAATGCTGATCATCTAACGAATTAAATCTATTTCGTTTTATGGTGGTCTGGTATACATAAAAAAAAAAAATAAAATAAGTTTAGCCCCAAGAGCTTCAAATGCTATTTCAGTTTCGCTGTGGAAAGATAAAATGACAGCCAAGAGTAGTAAAAAGGTATTTTTTGACCTTCCCACAAGCTTGAAAGCTTAATCAACAAAGGAACAGGAACAAAACAAAGTCGCTTGTTACTTTTGTCCGGATGTATGCTTTAATCTTTAAAACTACGCAACTGATTTCATGCGGTTTTTTTCATCAGATAGAGCGATTCAACAGGAAGGTTTATGTGTATAATACATGCACAAAGAGGTTTCTGATGTGATGTCATAAATTACTGCATTTTTTGAGCTTACATTGCAAACGCTGGCTAAACCCTAGGAGATATATCAAAATAATGTTCTACAGTATTACACTACTTAAAAAGGTCAACAAAAAAGTCCGCGATGGTATATGTCTATCTCTTAGGGATAACCCAAAATAACCATTTTTTATCGTTTACTTTCAAAAGTAATAGCTTATTTGCAAAGTGATTTTAAGGAATTCTGTATTAAGCCTTATCCAATTGAGTATCTTAAATACTTTTTGCATTCAATATAGATCACTATTACCCTTTACAGCATGTCATTTAAGTGAATATTTTCCAAGATATGTAAGATTTAAAATGCAGGGACAAGCGTTCGGCGATCGCGCAGAGCGTACGTACGCCTCCGTTGGTACATACCAGCATTACACCCGTGCGAAGTTGGGGCAGGCCACTAGTAATATTATAAAGGCGTAAAGTTTGTACGGATAGATGGATGGATGTTTGTTCTTTCACGGAAAATGTACTGAATGGATGTTGATGAAACTTGACAGTAATATAGCTTAGCTTGATATCAAGCTAACACATAGGCCACATTTTATCCCGTACAAGAACTAAGCGGGCAACACAGCGGGCTGTTAGTCTCGGGCCCTCAATGGCTAGAAACTAATCTATTAACTGTTTATATTATTCTATGATTCTCACAACTTAGACGATTTACTTAAAACACTTTATTCCGCGATTCGCGAGGACCTTCAAAGGGTGTAACGGCGACTTGATGGACAGGATCTTAGTTTCACTACTAGTCCAGACCGGCGGGCAGAAACCAGGTCCGTAGTCTTGGACAGCAATTTGACTAATTACCAAAACGACTGACTGTTAGGCTGCAGTTAGACGACGCGAAAATTTTCTTGCGGCACCCGCGCGGCAACCGCTTGGCCGCCGCTTTAACGCATACGTTATTGGCAAATGTGAATTCTATTATCTACGCAACAACATTTAAGTTGCTATGTACCACGTAAACACGCGGCAGCTGCGCGGCTGCTACGCGGCGGCTGCGCGGAGACCGCGCGGAAGTCGCGCGGACGCCGCGCGGCCAGTTGTACGTGGTGGTCGTCGACAATGTCGAAAGTTAGAACAGCCTCCCCCATGCCCCTTCCCAGGCAGTATGAAGTTACTTGCAATTGAGTTTAGAAAATGATCTTTTTTCTTTTTATTTGCATTTTTCGTACAAGTAATATGCAATTATAACTTTTTTTTTACTTAATTTCCGCTTATTTGGCACGTGTGAACTTAAATGCAAAATTATTTTAATTCAATTATTAAATTAAAGACAAAACTTAGGTAAGTGAAATTAATTAAAGAGCCGCGCGGCCTCCACGCGAAAGCTCGTTGTGTCGGCGCGAACAAATTCGTTTTAAATAAACGCGCCCTTATGCTAGCAAATATATCGCTGACTGGCCATTGACATCTGTGTCAGTCGATAGTTGCAGGTCAGCGTTATTAATGTAGAATTTAGGGATGTAACAGGGCGTTCTCTAGTAGAGAATATTAAGTTAGAATTATGTTATAGAAATTTCAGAATCCTTCATCTTTCCCCCTTTAGACTGGCGACGTATCATAACAACATGAATAAACAATACCGCAATACAGTAATAGTGACGCCTATTACTTACGAACTAGTAATAGGTAGTATGGGACTTAAGCTTTTACTATACAAGTCAGTAAGGCACTGAGGCCTATGAAAAATATTTTTTTAATTTTATGTACATCGATGAGGAAGACAGAGAATCTTGTGTGATGGCGCGCTCTTGGAAAGCTATGTTCAGCAAAATAAAATAAAAGGCGAAATGCTCGTCGACACTCTTGACGGCTTCCGTTTCACGACGGTAATCGCGGTGGTTTAACAGGTTGGAGGTCCTGGGTTCGATTCCTGCCTGGTTCGATAGACATTTTCTTAGTAAAGGTTGGGCTGGTGGGTGGTTTATGCTGTGCCTTACCGCCCTGCCGACAAAGACGTACGGCTGTTCCTGTACGATGTTGCGTAGAGGCCGAAAGGAGTGTGGATTTCATCCAACTTCTAAAGTTAGCTCACTTCATCTTAGATTGCAAGATCACTTACCACCAGGTACGATTGCAGTTTAATAACGAAGTAAAATCCAATAAAAAATTTTAACAAAAAATAAAACCGACCCAAAACGCACTATGAAGTAAAAAATAACTGTGTCATTTAGTTGCTTTAATTTACTTAAGCATATCTATGAAGTCGGTGCCAGAAAGTTTAAGAAACATTTATTTAACGTAGTAAAGCAGTTTGTGGATTTTAGGTTGTCCTTGAAGTACAAACCTTGGCTGATACCGACTTCTAGATATGCTTAAGTAAATTAAAGCAACTAAATGACAGTTATTTTTTACTTTTTAGTGCGTTTTAAGTCTATTTTTTGTTAAAATTTTTTATTTCTTACTTTTTAGTGATTTATCATAACGTACACGTAACGTACTCGTACTATACTGTCATAGTATATTATACGGCACTTGTAGCCAAAAAGCTTCCGATAGGTACTGGCACAAAAACCGAAATCGCTGCAAGTGTGCCTATAAAATTTGAAGAGTTCCTTTAATTATGTTATGTGATATCATCATCAGATCCTAACATGATGACAATGAGGCCATCTTGGAAGTGTGCCCTTTCTAATAAAATAAGAATTATTAAAATCGGACTACTTCTTAAAAAGTTATGCGTGGTCATACATAAAAAAAATATATACGTGTCGAATTGAGAACCTTCTCCGTTTTTTTAGTCGGTTAAAAAGTACTTACGTTCGACTGTCCTACGATTACTCTGTAGCCATCCTTAGTTGGAAAGTTTGGGAAGTCCACGGATGCAGTAAACACACAAACTATTAACGCATAGATACATAACACCGCGCACGCGCAATGACGTTTCATGATGAGAATCTGAAAATTTAAGTTTATTAATATTAATTTATCGAAAAAGTAATACATATTATACAAATAGATCATCTATACTAATATTATAAAGAGGTAAAGTTTGTAAGTTTGTAAATAAAGTTCTGTCGGGGCTAATCTTCGGAACTACTGATCCGATTTTAAAAATTCTTTCACCGGTAGAATGCTACGTTATCGGTGAGTGTCATAGGCTATATTTTATATTTGTTTGAATATACTGAAAGATTTGCCTTTTACAGTATGTTAATTAATTATATAGTTTCGGAGATATTACAAAATTTCTAAAAAAACATAACACTGACGCTATATGGTTCAAATTAAGTTGACCTCTTCAGTGTTATGTTATATGTACTGAATAGGGGTCAACATTTTGGTACTTACTGATATTCTTTGAGAATTCGATCTTTGATCTTTTCTTTCAATTTATTTGGCATGGCAGACCATATTTATATAATATACGAAAAAGTTTGTTCGTTTGTTTAAACGGGTTAATCTCGAGATCTGTATGTTGGATTGTAAATTATTTTGTTTATTATAAAGCTAGACTCAAAAGTGAAATAGACTATTTAATACAAGCTATACACATCAGTTTATAGTTTCCTGTGAAGAAATATCACGGGAATATCATATTCACGGGAAACTATAAAAAAATTGAATTTAGAAGGGTAGCAGGGAAAGAGCACACTTTATATGAAAGTCTGGCTTTAAAATTAAAAGGGTACCTAAGAGATTTTTCACGCGGACGAAGTCGCGGGCGACTGCTATATAGCTATAATGACGTAGGCGAGCGATATGAAACGTTTTTCTAAAGCTCACCTCCTTAAGAGTTCAAGTCTACACCAAGTTTCACGCGGACGAAGTCGCGGGCGTCCGCTAGTACTATTATAAAGGCGAAACTCAGTAAGTATGTACTCGAAACTTAGTAAGTATATGCTTGTTACTTCTTTAGGACTAAACGACAGGACTGATTTTAATAAAATTTAGTATGGAGTTAGTTGACACCCTGGATTAACACGGGTTAAACCGCGAGCGACCTTTAGTATTAGATACTAAAAATTATCTAAAAGATTTTTAATAAAAAATTGAACCGACTCAAAACGCACTAAAAAGTAAAAAATAACTGTGCCACTTAGTTGGTTTAATTTACTTAAGCATATCTATGAAATCGGTGCCAGCCAAGTTTAAGGAACGTTTATTTTACGTAGTAAAGCAGTTTGTGGGTTCTAGCTAAAGCCCTTAAAGTAGAAACCTTAGCTGACACCGACTTCATAGATATGCTTAAGTAAATTAAAACAACTAAATGGCACAGTTATTTTTTACTTTTTAGTGCGTTTTGAGTCTGCTCAGTTTTTTATTGAAAAAAATCATATTTTCTTACTTTTTAGTGATTTATCGACAGGTAACCTACTCGTGATATACTATTATAGTACATTATATGGCACTTGTAGCCAAAAAGCTGATAAAAAAAGAATTATCAAAATCGCACCACTCTGTAAAAAGTTATGCGTGGTCATACATAAAAAAAAATATACGCGTCGAATTGAGAACCTCCTCCGGTTTTTTCGTTGGTTAATAAAAATTTTTAACAAAAAATAGAACCGACTCAAAACGCACTAAAAAGTAAAAAATAACTGTGTCATTTAGTTGCTTTAATTTACTTAAGCATATCTATGAAGTCGGTGCCAGCCAAGTTTAAGGAACATTTTTTGTTAAAAATTTTTATTTCTTACTTTTTAGTGATTTATCGCCACGTTCCGTGATCGTACTATACTGTCATAGTATATTATATGGCACTAATAGCCAAAAAGCTACCGATACCGAGTCAAAAACCGAAATCGCTGTAAGTGTGCCTCCAAAATTTGAAGAGTTCCTTCAATTTCCCCAGGATATCATCAGCAGATCCTAACATGAGAACAATGGGACCACCTTGGATGTATGCCCTTTCTAATAAAAAAAGAATTATCAAAATCGGACAACACTGTAAAAAGTTATGCGTGGTCATACATA